>CM053789.1:86380751-86980751 GCA_028749045.1 Cupressus sempervirens
TCATTCAAATCACTTCATTTTTGCTTTTTAATTATTGTAACAGTGAATCTAGAACCTCTTTACAGAGTTGGTTTAACAACCATTTTGTAAATCCTCTCACAAGGTGATAGTTTAGTTGAATTGTTCAAAAGACCTCTAGCAAGGCCACTCCTAACAAGGTGATTAAATCCTCTAACAAGGTCACACCTAATAGTGTGTTTTGTAACCTTTAACAGGGTTGGCTTCTAATAGGGCTCACTTCAGAAGAGTGAAAATTGGTGACTAGTTACTTGGTGGTTTTTCCCATATTGGGTTTCCACGTTATATTTGGTGTCTCTTGTGTTTATGTTTTTCCTTTTATTCATGCACGTTGATCACTTTATATTCTTAACAACACATCTACAAGGTTTCAGCAATAATTAAATATTAAGACATCTTAAGGAACTATGGTATTATTTTTGTAGTAACTGATTCACCCCTCCCCTCTTAGTTACTCTATCTATAATTGCAACAATTGGTATCAGAGATCTTGGTGCTTGCAGGAAAAGATTTCAAGGATCTAAGCCAAAGGTCAAGATTTCTTATAAGAGGGAAATTCCAAGACTCAACAGGGGCAACTTCTTAGCATGGCAAGGATTGAAGAGACTTCATCTAGCTTCTATTGGAGATACAAGAACAAAGTATCTTGATAAAAATATGCAGATCTATTGGTACATTATCTGTGAATGACATTGCTAAAAAAAAGACTCACAAAAACATGATGATAGATATAGCATTAGCCCTGAGTTATGAAGAATTTGATGACATCAAAGATTGCAAAACTACCTTTGAAATGTGGGAAAAGCTAAAAGAAATCTATGGAGGAGATGATAATGTAAGAAGAGCTAAAGAAGAAAGTTTAAGAGGACAATTTGATCAAATGAGGATGAAAGAAGATGAAAACATTGCAAATATGTTGAAAGAGTCAAAGCATGTGTTAGTGCAATCAAAGCATCTGGGGGAGATGTCAAGGAAGAGACAATTATAAGTAAAATTCTTAGAACTCTACTTCCCATTTATGCAATCAGAATCTCTACAATTCAAGAAAGAAGATGTGAAGCAAATCATAAGATAAATCTAGAAGCCATAGTTTGAAGATTGACTACATTTGAGTTAGACAACTTTGACAATTATGTTCCAGCTACTAAAAACGTTGAATCAGCATTTGAAGCCAAACTTTCACTCAAAGAAAAAGGGAAAAAGTTGAAGGATCTACCATCAGATAGTGATGAAGAATCATAACAAAGTTTAGATAGTGATCTTGAAGTGGTTGAAGCTCTAATAGCAAGGAAATATTCTAGAGGCAAAGGAAAGTATAAAGGTAAGGTTCCTCTAATCTATTTTTCTTGTGAAGAAGTTGGACATATTGCTGCTAGGTGCCCAAATAAGTAGAACAAAGATGAAAAGAAAGGTCACAAGTAAAATGGCAAAAGAGACCTCAAATCATTCAAGGATAAAGGTAAGAAAACATGTTTTATAGCCAAAGATTCTAATGATTCTGATGATGAAGAAGAAGATGAAATTGTTTACATTGTTGTGAAAGATGAGTCTGATAATGATGAGGAAATGGCACTTATTTCTCATATGAGAAAAAATGATACATGGATTATAGATAGTGGTTGTTCTCATCACATGATTGGTGATAAGACTAAGTTTGAACACTACAAAGACTATGATGGTGGCAGTGTAAGATTTGGTAACAATGAACCCTATTGTATAAAAGGAAAAGGAAGAATCTCACTAACCAAGGAACTTGTATGTGATAATACATACTGGGTAGAAGGACTAAAGCACAACTTTTTGAGTGTGGCATAGTTAATCAACAATGGATTCAAAGTAGAATTTATGCATGGAAAAGAAAGATTATTGGATGACAAAGAAAAGCTGATTGGATCAAGAACTCAAACTAAAGGTAACTTATTCTATCTAGAACTTGGTGAATGTTCATATTTTATTGCTCAAATTGAAGAAAGTTGGTTATGGCATAGGAGGTTGTGTCATAAAAACTTTGACAACTTAATAAAGATTAGTAAATTTAGAAAAGTAAGAGGTATTCCTGACATAAAGAAACCCGAGGTTGGTTTATGCAAGAATTGTCAAATTGGTAAAATGGGAAAGACTAGCTTTAAAAGCAAGAACTATCAGACTGAAGAAGCTCTAGAAATTGTGCATACTGATTTGTGTGGACTCATTGGCATTTAAAGTTATACTAGTGAAAAAATTTTCATTCTATTTGTTGATGATTATTCAAGAATGATGATTGTCATGTACCTAAGAGAGAAATCAAAAACATTTGAAAAATTAAAATGGTATTTGGCTAGAGTAGAAAAGGAAACATGGAAAAAATTGAAATGCTTGAGGTCAGATAGAGTTGGAGAATTCATTTCACATTAGTTCAATAAATTTTACATTGAAAGAGGAATGAAAAGACAAGTATCAACCCTTGGAACTCCTGAGAAAAATGGAATAGCTAAAAGGAAGAATAGATCTATCATAGATTGTGTAAGAACCTTAATGATTGCAAAAAAACATTGCTATCAAATACTAGAAGGAAGCTATCAACATTGTAGTTCATACCCTGAACCGAGTATAGCTGAAAAAGGACTCATTCAAAACACCCTATGAGTTATGGTATGGCTACAAACCTAATATAAATCACCTAAAAGTATTTGGAAGTAAATGTTACATTTTGAAAGAATCTAGAAAAGGAAAATTTGATGTGAAAGGTGATGAAAGAATATTTTTGGGATACTCTTGCAAAAGTAAAGCATATAGATGTTTGAACTTGTCTACTTACAAACTCATAGAAAGTGCACATGTGAAAGTTGATGAGTTTGTAGAAAGGACCGAAGAAGAAAGAAAAAGGGAACTAGAAGATTATAGAAAGTTTGTTTTCATTGAACCTAATACAGTACTACTCACATCAGTCAATCATAAATCTACTACTCTTGAGTCATTAGTAACCGAGTTACAGGAAGTTCAAACTGAGCTACAGCAACCTGAGTTACACTCAGATGCTACTGAGCAAGTGTCTATTGAGTCTAAAGGATCCAAGCCAATATCTACTAAGACAGAATAGCCAAAACCTAATGTTGAAGTGCATGAGGACAACAATGAAATTCATTCAAAAGGTAAGGAACTTGTATTAGAAAAATATGTTAGGAGACATCATTCAACAGATCAAATCATTAGAGACAAATATGAAGGAACCATGATAGGAAGTAAGTTGAAAGGTACTTGTTTACTTGCTGATTTTGAACATAGAAATATCAAAGATGCATTGGGAAATGATAGTTCGATTGAGGCTATGAATGAAGAGATAGAGCAGATAGAGAAAAACAATACATGGACTCTTGTACCTAGGCCTAAAGATAAAAATGTGATTGGAACTAAGTGGGTATTCAGAAACAAGCTGACTGAAGATGGTAAGGTATCAAGAAACAAAGCTAGACTAGTATGCAAAGGATATGCTCAAGAAGAAGGAATAGACTATGGAGAAACTTTTTCTCCTATTGGAAGATTGGAAGGAGTCAAAACCTTACTTGCATATGCTACTCACAAAGGATTCAAAGTTTATCAGATGGATGTCAAGTCAGTATTCCTCAATGGTATATTGGATGAAGAGGTTTGCATTGAACAACTTAAAGGTTTTGTTGATCTAGATAAGAAGAACATGGTCTGGAACATGCCCCTAGAGCATGGTATGAAAGATTGCATAACTATCTTATTCAGATTGGTTTTCAAAGAACAAGTGCTAATAATAGCTTGTATATAAAGGAAGGACCAGATAATAACATTTTCTTGGTAGAAATATTTGTAGATGATACTATTTTCATAGGGAATTATGATCTTTTCAAAGAATTTTTAGAGAAAATGAACAAGGAATTTGAAATGTCTATGTTCGGTGAGATCAAATTCTTTGTTGGTCTTCAAATTCAGCAGAATAAAAATGGTATCTACATCACTCAATCAAAATACATCAAGGAGATATTGAAAAAGTTTGGTATGGAAGACTGCAAACTAGTTGGGACTCCTATGTGTACTGGATTAAAACTTTCCCAGGAAGATGAATCAAAAGAAGTAGATCAAACATTGTATAGATCCATGATTGGAAAGTTGCAGTATGTAGTTCATACTAGGCCAGATATTGTCCTTGCAGTCAGTATTGTAGCAAGATTTTCAGCAAAACCAATAGAACATCACATGATGGAAATCAAAAGAATAATGAGATATTTGAAAGGAACTAAAGACTATGGTTTATGGTACAAATTTGGAGGTAATCTAGATTTGAAAGTGTTTACTGATGCTGATTGGGTAGGAAACCTTGATGATAGAAAGAGTACAAGTGGAGGAGCATTCTTTCTTTGAAAGAGGTTGGTTTCTTGGACAAGCAAAAAGCAGAATTGTACATCCCAATCTACAGCAGAGGCAGAATATGTTGTTTTAGTAGTAAACTATTCTAATATTGTTTGGTTCAAATAGTTGTTGGAACGCATGAAGGTAGAAATCAAAGAACTAGTTGTTATGTTCTGTGATAATACAAGTGCAATCAACATATCTAAGAATCCAGTGATGCATTTCAAAACCAAGCATATTGCAATAAAATATCATTTTGTTAGAGAATTGGTGCAAGATAAGGAGATCAGATTGGAATATGTCCATACAAAGGAAAAAATTGCTGACATATTCACAAAGCCATTACCTAAAGATGCATTCTTGTATCTAAGAGGTAAGTTAGGGGTCACTCCCCTATCTGAAGTTCACTAAAATAAAGTTTTAGTGATGCATCAATGCATACCAAGTTGAAGATCTATCAGTTGATGCAACATAATAAGGAAATATTGCATACGAATTAGTACTAAAGGTACATTAAAATTCATTTGAGTTGTCTTTCGCATGTGTTGACAAAGAGGGAGAGTTTTAGTGTCATATCTTTCTGAAATTTGTTTGAAAGGAAGATTTTTCTATCTAATTCTTTCACAGAGGAAGATTACTTAAAGAGGGAGAGTTTTCTATCTATTAGAGGAAATTGTTCTGTCAGAAAAAAACTTGTTTTCAGATTTCATTCTACTATGACATGTTGTGTTGCCATCAATGCCAAAGAGGGAGATTGTTGGATACAATTGTTAATTGTGTATTGTCTTTGATGTTACACAAAAGTCATATCAGTCATTAGACAGAGTCTATTAAGCTCAAATAATCAGCAAAGTAATTTACAGTATTTATCGAGCATTCCTAAACATTATACAGAAAAGTTAACATCTACCGAGCTCACTCTGGTATCAAAGGATTTCGTAGCAGAAAGATAGTATTCATCAAGCTCCCAAGGTTAGCAAAGAAAGGTTAATGTCTATCGAGCTCACTCGGGTATCAAAGGATTTTGTAATAGAAAGTTAGTGTTAACCAAGCTTCCAAGGTTAACAAAGAAAAGTTAATGTCTACCGAGCTCACTCGGTCATCAAAAGAAATGTGGCAGAAAGTTAGCTTCTGCTGAGCTCACAAAGGAAGGTTAGTGCTAACTGAGTTGACTCGGTCTCCAAAGGATTCTTTTACTGGGTTTGCAGTGTTCACCAAGCTTCACTTGGTTAACACTAGAAAACCATTCTGGAGTAGTGGTTACTGAGCTGGGTCGGCCAACGAAGGATTTTTCTATTTTGAAAATAAGTTGAATTATCTCTAAATATAGCCAACTGATGTAATGATTTTCCCAGTTGTTATAATTGAGCTAACTTGATAATCTAAAAGGTATATATAGATATTCAAGTTGTGAATTCAAGTGTGAAGTGAATATTGGGCAAAATTTGATGAAGAATTAGATATCTTGGAGGAGCTGCAAAGTTGTATTCGATCAGTGAGGATCTCGTAAATCATAAAAGAGATCTGTAATCAAAAAAAGATAAGTTGTATATCATTCAAATCACTTCATTTTTGCTTTCTAATCATTGTTACAGTGAATCCAGAATCTCTTTACAGAGTTGGTTTAATAGCCATTTTGTAAATCCTCTAACAAGGTGATAGTTTAGTTGAATTGTTCAAAAGACCTCTAGCAAGGCCACTCCTAATAGGGTGATTAAATCCTCTAACAAGGTCACACCTAACAGTGTGTTTTGTAACCTTTAATAGGGTTGGCTTCTAACAGGGATCACTTTAGAAAAGTGAAAATTGGTGACTAGTTACTTGGTGGTTTTTCCCATATTGAGTTTTCACATTAAATTTGGTGTCTCTTGTGTTCATGTGTTTCCTTTTATTTATGCACATTGATCACTTTAAATGCTTAATAGAACATCTACAAGGTTTTAGCAATAATTAAATATTAAGACATCTTAAGAAACTGTGGTATTATTTTTGTAGTAACTAATTCACCCCTCCCCTCTCAGTTACTCCATCTATAATTGCAACAGAGAGAGCCCTCTTTTTAAAGAAAATTGGATGGTTGAGATCAAAAGACAAGAAATGGTTAATCAAGGGTGGAGAATAATTCTTGCCTAATTTTTGACATTAAAATGTCCTTAGTCAAAATAAAAGGCTCCACTCATATAAAATTATGCATTTTTGTAGAAAATGATTTTGTTTTGTCAAAATGGGAGGCTTCTCAACACATGGAAAATTACCCTTTCATGTGTAGACAAAATATTTTGTCAAAATAGAAGGCTCTACACATGGAAAATTACACTTTCATGTGTAGAAAAAATATTTTGTCAAAATAGAAGGCTCTACACATGGAAAATTACACTTTCATGTGTAGACAAAATACTTTGTCAAAATAGGGGGTTCATTTGTAGACAAAAAATGCATTTCTTTTATTTATGAAATAAGAAATGTGTGGATGGATTTTTGAGAATTATATTTGAAATAAAAGGGAGAAAATTCTTTTAATCAAATATGTTTTTAGAATATGATGGTCAAATTATAGGTTAAAATCAAATAAATTGATTTTACTTTATTTTTGTGATCAAACACTTGATAACATTAGCAGGAAATTCTAGAAGGGGGTTTATGGTCTAGGTAACCATTTTTAGGTGATTACATTTTCTCCTCTTTGACTAATGTGTGATTGATGTGGGAACACATGTGGTCAAAGAATAGAAAAAGCTTAAAATTATTTATCTAATATGTGATCGATATGGGAACAAATCAAATGAAGAAGCCATGATAGAAAATAGATAGATAGTTCTAACTTCAAAGAATGAAGCCATTCTCTAACTAATGTGTGATAGATATGACAACACATGCAGTCAAAGAATAAAGAAACTATAATAGCGATGGATGTAGCAAGCATTGATTGACCAGACTAATAGTAATAGTCTAGAACACTAGTAGATAGATCAAGAGCAAATGGAGATGGTCAAGCATATGCCCCTAAAAGAGAAAATTTTGTCAAGCATAGCAATGATAGAGTATGTCTGACCCATCGGGATCGAAATTGAAATGGTAGAGAGGAAGTGCAAAAACTAACAAGCTATGAGAAAATTGAGATATAACAGAGTCCATAACAATAGATAGGTGATTAGAAGCAGAGTTTGACCATAAAGAAGTGATGGAATGCCCCAAGTTAACAAGAGTTGACCATGAATGATGAAATATTAAAATGAGGTCAAATGAATCAAAAATAATGACGTGGACACGAAATTTGTGAATTGAAGTAGACATGAAGCATAGTAATGGTGAATTCATGGAGGAATGAAGATGCCATAGCAGAGATTCAAGGACTAGACCTCCAATAGTTAGCTAACTACAGAGAAGAAGGTAGAATATGAAAATGTGATTTTGACCCAAAAGATAAACTCAAATTTTGATTTCGATCCTGACAACATATCTAGGATGGAAAAAATTAGCTAGGGTAAAAAATAATAAGAGATACAGAAGGGATGATAGATGTGATGATAGGGTTAACCCTTTTGATGACAGAATATCAAAGAGGTAAAGTCAAAGATCAAGAGAGTGAAAAGACATGATCAAGAAGAAAGTAAAAGATGAGATAGCTAAGATGTCTAAAAGAAAGATAAAGAGAGAGCTCTCCCCATATGAAGGAATGCAAGACTAGACAAATGAATATGAAAATTGGTTTACTAGCAAGGAGCACAAAACATGTAGACTCTAATTTCATCATTGAGCTTTTATAAGATCATACAATCATCACTAGCATGAGCTATGAAGATATGAATATGACCTTATTTGGATGTCGAGATGAGGTGTAAGCATTAAGGCACAAGAAGTCAGAATGACTAGAACACCTATCCCTTTTAATTTAGCAAGGGAACATAAGCATCAAAGCATAAAGGCTAGGATGACTAGAATGTTTCTTCTAGACAAGCACACCAGACACATGAGAGATACTTCTCATGCTAAGTAATCAAGAAGTTTTCTATCTGCAATGACCCTTGTGTTCATCACTTGAGACAGAAGTTTGTGAAGGATACTCGTAGTGACCCATACATTCACTTAATAGGATGAGTATCAATATTTACTATAGCATGAAGAGTTCACTCCAACAAACAAGGAGAAGAACCAACCTCGCTAAAGCATCTATACAAAATGAGTTGAGGTATACACAACCATCCAACATGAGATAGAGGCTCTTATAGTAGACACCCCTTTTATATGGATGCATCAAATCATTGGAACTAAACCATGGAGAAAAAAACAAATAAAAGATCATATCCCATAGTCTCTCATCTTCTAGTATTGAACATCATTGAGGGGCAAGAGACATGGGACTAAAGAAAAAAAAACATCACATAGTCTTTGTTTATTGTAAAACAATGTGTGATAGTATTTAACAAAGTGCAAGTTGTTCTTATCTTGTTGAATAAAGCAAAAGTGGGAGTTGGTTTGGACCATTAAAGGATAGTGGAAATCAAAAAATCAGGTTGTATCATGAAAAATTCAATATCCAATGGACAAATTGAGCAAAAAGTATAATAACAAAGGATATATGAGACACCTATCCACAACTACCCAAGTTAATATTTACAAAGCAATAGAAAAATTCACCTACTTCCATTATTACTTTGACACAGTGCAATGATAAGATGAGTGAAATGACATGTAGAGGCAACAATGTATGTGAAGGTTTTTCTATAAATGAGTAGCTACATTGAGTGAACCAATTCACAAGTCTACAAGATTAGTAGCAGTCTTGAGAAATTGGAGTGAAAAAAAAAGTTTGTGAATTTTTATAGTGATGGTCAGCGCTCAAGATAAAGTGTAACAAGAACCAAAGATGGTAGACACTGGAAAGGGGGGATGGATTGATGAGGAAAGTGATAGCTTGATGGACAGAAAAAGGTGAAGGGGATAGAGAAGAGAAAAATGCAAGTAGTCAAAACCAAGAGGAGCATCGTCTCATCAAAGGGTTCATAGAGTCAACCCAGAAGTGGTTGGAGTAAGCCAAGTGGAGCTACCGGTCTAGGGTCTAGTAGAGGAAAATGCAAAGGACCCTACCTTGCTTCAGTTGTTAGCGAAGAGTGCAACACAACTTGTGGAGGAAGAGAAACCAACAGAGGAAATAAGATAACCAAGCCCGAAGAGACTTAGTGATACTGTGAATCTGCATATCAATTTCATAGATAGCCAAGCAGAGGAGCAAATGTCAATGGAGGAACCTTCCCAAGATATGGAGCAAGGAAAAGTGCTAAAGCCTATTGCATCACCATGGAGGTGGGAAAAAAACATCTTAGGGGGTATGAGAAACATCCCCGAGGAGAACACAAGTGGGGCTCTAAGGTGTGCCTTTCGTCCATTTAAGGAAGCACAACCTAGTGTGTTGTTGCCACTAGTTCATAATGCAACCAAGGTAATAGAAGTGGAGCTAAAGAAAGCACTGGCAGTGGAGACAGAGCAGGCTGATAATGCAAAAAAGGATGCAGAGTTCTTTCAAGGTTTGATTGAAAGAGCTCGAGAAGATGGAGCACGAGAGGAAGCAAAGCATGCGAAAGCAACATTGTCAGCAGAATAAGCACGGGCAGAAACTGCAGAGACATCTTTGGTAGTAGAGTGAGCAGCATTGGAGAAAATTCACAATGAGATGGTGTTGCTACAAGCTCAGGTGGAAGCATTCAAAGAAACCATGGCAAAGACTAATGCCATAGCATACCAATCATAGGATCAATTAAATGATGCCAATGCAAGGATCACCCACTTCATGAACCAGATGCATGAAGTAAAGCATGAGAGGGAATCATGGAAGATGACCGCGAATACATATAAGACGGAACGAGAAATTGCTCAATAGGGAATGATAGTAGTTGGGGTAGAAAAATTGCAAGCAAACATGAATGAAGTGAGGGAGAAGTTAGAGAATCTAGCACGAGAGGTAGTGTACTACATGGGATTGTACCATCAGGTAGTCCCTCCAGAGCACAAGAGAGGAATATCCTTCTTGGATATGATGTTTATTACTCAGATGAATACTTTGTTGAGATGTGGCCATATCTTGATTCTGATGGATACAATCTGGGAAGGTACAAGACCGACACCAAGAGCTTCATCATCTAGGATTACACAAATAGGAGTACCCCCAACTAGAAACCCAAATGCCCCACCTCCATAAGGAGGACATTGATGAGCATTGTACTGATGTTGTGACTTTGTGTATCGTGTCATAGGAAGTATTTGTTCAAGTGGATTGTGGCAATCTCATGCTATAGGTGGATGTTCTTGTGATGTTATTGAAAAATGTTTTAAATGTTTTGTAAGCATTTTTATGAATATATGGATGTTCTTAGAATTTTTGAAAAATATGGAAATTTTTTTCAAATTTTTGAAGAATATGTGAATGTTTCTGAAATTTTTGAAGAATATGCAAATGTTTTTGGAATTTTTTAAGACTATTGTAAAGGTAATTTCCATAAAAGTATGAGTAATACAATCCGTAGAGTATGAAAAAACTTGTACTTGTATGTAGGGAACTGAATGTCTATAGATTTGCATAACATTTGAAGAGCTATAGTATGTAAAGCATAATTCTACATGTACTAATAGCCCTTACAAATGATTACAAGGCCAACATTGGGATGTTTCTCTAAGTGTGCACCAAGATGAACATTCTCAAGCTCTATAAAAAGGCATTTTGGGGGCCCAAAAGGACACTTGGGCCTCAAGAAAGACAAAATAGGCCCTTGAAAAGGTATTTTGACCCAAAAAGGATGTTTTGGGGGCCTAAGAGGGATGCCTTGGGCCCTGAAAAAGGAAAAATAAGGTCTTGAAAAAGATGCTTTCATCCAAAAATGACACTTAGGGCCTTGAGAAAGATGAAATAGGGCCTTGAAAAAGGTTCTTTGACCCAAAAGGATGCCTAGGACCTTGAGAAAGATGAAATAGGGCCTAGAAAAAGGTGCTTTGTCCTAGATGAGCCTTGAAAAGGGCACTTGAGCCTAAAAAGGCACTTGATGGGCCTTGAAAAAGGCACATGGCTTAGAAAGGCAATTGATGGGCCATGAAAAAGGCACTTGGGCTTAAAAAGGCAATTGATGGGCCTTGAAAAAGGTGCTTGGGCCTAAAAAGGAAATTGATGGGCCTTGAAAAAGGCGCTTGGGCCTAAAAAGGCAATTGATGGGCCTTGAAAAAGGTGTTTGGGCCTAAAAAGGAAATTGATGGGCCCTCAAAAAGGCACTTGGGCCTAAAAAGGCAATTGACTGGCCTTGAAAAAGGTGCTTGGGCCTAAAAAGGCACTTGGGCTGAAAAAGGCAATTGATGGGCCTTGAAAAAGGTGCTTGGGCTTAAAAAGGTGCTTTGGGGTCCAAAAAGGACACATGAGCCTTTGAAAAAAATGCTTTGGGCCTAAAAAGGCGCTAAAAGGGGAGCCAACTTCTTACACTTACGCCTACTTATTTTGTGCCCCCAACTATATGACGATGAAAGAATTTGATGGATATCGAGGCTTTCAAGATAGCATTCATATATTTGTTGAAGGTGGTTAGACTAATCGTGGCTACTACAACTTAAATAAGACTAAAAATCCTTCTTGATTCACATTGATAATGGCTACATGGAAGGAAGGTGATGGTCAGCTTTGCGGCATCTCTTCTGCTATCTGAGTTGTGCTAGATTTTCCTAAGCCTAGAATTATGTTTCAAGACATTACCATGCTTCTTCTTAATATCAAAATTTGAGAGGAATTTTGGAGGGGTGTGAAATGTTTCAAGATTTTATGGCCATGCTTGGCAATTTTGACCCCCTTTTGAATGTATTGGGCTATTTGTGGAATTTTTTGATGTTCTTAGATGATTTTTGAATTTTTTTGACATTTTTTGGCAATTTTTGAATTTTTTTTTTAGCATTTTTAGGCAATTTTTAAGTTTTTTTTTGACCTTTCGCAATTTTAAGGAATTTTTTCAGGAGCATAGATATGTAAAACATAGTTGAGCAGTGAACCTTTAAGCATAAAACTTCTTTAAGTGTAAAACATTTATAGGTTCTACTAGTTCTTCACCTTCGGGAGTAGACAACTGATAAGCCCCAAACCCAAATGTTGTTGTGATAATGTATGGGCCTAACCAATTAGGTTCAAACATTCCTTTCTGCTCCCTGTGCTGTTGATTTTTTGGATTTTCTCTAAGCACGAGGTCACCAACTTGAAACTCATGTGGATGAACCTTCTTGTTATACTGAGTAGACATGCGCTTCTAATAAGCTCTCATGTGATCAAAAGCTGCCTTACGACGCTCATCAAGAGTCTCTAATTCATGTATCTGCATAGCTCTATGGTCTTCATCAGTTATCAACCCATGTAAAGAGACTCACAAGGAGGGGATCTCTACTTCTAATGGGAGAACAGCCTCAGTGCCATAGACTAAAGAAAAAGGCATTGCCCCTGTAGGAGTACAGATTGTAGTTCTATAGGCCCAAAGTGCTAGATTTATTTGTAGATGCCAATCTCTCCCAGACTTATGAACTGTACGATGCAAAAATTTTAGTAATTCTTTGTTGGAGGCCTCAACTTGTCCATTCCCTTGGGGATAGTAAATAGAGGACTGGTGTTGTTTGATTCAAAACCTTTTGCACAATTGCTTTAGGTCCTTATTCTTGAATTGCCCTCCATTATCCGTAACAATAGAGGATGGGATACCATATCAGAAAATGATGTCATTTAGTATAAATAGTGCAACATGTTTTCTCGTAGTAGCAAATAATGGTACAGCTTCAACCCATTTAGTGAAATACTCTGTCACTGTGATGATGAATTTATGACCGTTGGATGAGTTTGGATGAATCTTTCCTCCCAAGTCAAAGGCCCATTGCTAAAATGGCCAATATGTCATAGAAGGGATTAATTCTCGCCCAAGAGCATGTATCAAGTTTCCCTAGAGCTAGCATTTTTGACAGGACATCACATAGCGAACATCATCAGCTTGCATGGTGGGCCAGTAATAACCCATCCTAAGCAATTTTTGGGCAAGTGAAAGGCCATTAGAATGTGCCCCATGAATGCCTTCATGGACTTTGGCAAGAACCTTTTCAGACTCTTCTAGCTCTCAACATCTAAACAATGTTCCATCTAGACCCTTTCTATACAAGTCACCAGAGATCGAAGTGTAATGTGAAGCATTACGGAGGAGTTGACATTTTTGGTTGTGTGTGAGGGTTTCAGGGATAACCTGATCACATAGTTAGGAGAAGATAGCCGTGTAGTGGGAGGAATTGTGACCTACAATAGTGTAGATCACCTGTTTATCTGAGGAATCATAGGTGGGATGACATAGTTCTTCCACCAAGAACTCAAATCGTGATTCATGTTCTTGTAGTTGGAGGATAGATGCTAGGGTGGCCATAGCATCAGAAGCCTTTCTTTTTGCTCTAGGAATCTATTGGAATATTAAAAAGGTAAAATAATTCCTTAGAGCATCTATCAACCTTTTGTAAGGGATCAACTTCTCATCCTTTGTTTGATATTCATTATTTACTTGGTTCACAACAAGTTGAGAATCACCATAGATGTGTAGCTCTGTTATCCACCATTCAAGAGCCATTTTGATCTCATTTGTTAATGCTTCATATTCTACCATATTGTTTGTACATGGGAACAAGAGTTTGTAGGACTTTGGGATTGTATAGCCATAAGGGGAAACAACCAAAACCCCTACTCTAGCTCCATTCTGTGTATGAGATCCATCAAAAAACATCTTCCATGTTCTCTCCATAATGTACATGATCAAGGCATCTGGAAGTTCAATTTGCATAGGTGTTATATCTTCAAGTGGAAAGTCATCCAATTGGTTAGCTATGGCTTGCCCTTTGATTGCCTTACGTTTGACATACTGAATGTCAAATTCAGAAAGAATCATCATCCATTTAGTGAGATGACTAGTAAGTACATCTTTGTTTAACAGATATTTCAAAGGATCTATCTTAGCAATCAAGTGAATTGTATGTGCCAACATATAATGTCAGAGTTTTTGAGACACAAATACTACAGCAAGGCATGCCTTCTCTATACTTGTATAGTTTAGTTCATAGGCTACAAAAGTTTGACTGATATAGTATATGGCTCTTTCTTTACTTGTCTCATCACTTTGGGTGAAGAGCGCTCCTAGAGAAGAATTCATAGCTGAAATATACAGAATCAAAGGTTTTCTCGAGATGGGTGGCATCAAAACTGGAGTCTTTTCCAAGTAGCCTTTGATTTGATGTAAACTCTATTGACAGTCACTATTCCAAACATGGGTAGATCCTTTATGCAAATTTTTATTGAAAGCTTGAGCCTTATTGGACAATTAAGAGATAAATCTTCTTATAGATTCTAGACACCCTTGTAGACTTCTAAGCTGGCTGATATTCTTTGGTGGAGGCATATCCATGATAGCTTAGAATTTTTCAGGATCAACCTCAGTGCCTTTTGCTGAAATGATATAACCTAGCAATTTCCTAGAAGTGACACCAAAGGCACATTTTTTTGAATTTAGCTTAAGTTGAAATTGTTCCATATGGTTCAATATCAGACTAAGGTCTCCGAGATGTGTGTCTCATTTTTTAGATTTAGCCAGTGTGTCATCAACATAGTCTTCCATGTTTTTATGCATCATATCATGAATGATGGTTCTCATTGCTCTTTGATATGTAGCATTGACATTTTTAAGCCCAAAAGGAATGACATTCCAGCAAAAGGTACCCCATGCACATGTAAAAGTTGTATTTTCTTGGTTTGTTGGGGCTATCTTGATTTGGTTATACCCAAAAAATCAATCCATGACAAATTACATCTCATAACCCAAAGTCATGTCCACTATCATATTGATGTTTGGTAGTGGAAAGTCATCCTTGGGGCATTCTTTGTTGAGATCTCTAAAATCAGTACAAACTTGGATGGATTTGTCATGTTTAGAGACAAGCACAATGTTGGAAATCCACTCTGCATAATCGATGGCCCTAACAAAGTTTGTACTCAATAATTTTTCCAACTCAGCCTTGACCAGTAGAGCCACATGTGGATGCATTTTTCTTAGCTTCTTTTTGATAGGATTGACATTGGGTGAGATTGATAAGTGATGCATGATGAGATTTGTATAGAGCCCTGGCATATTAGAGTATGTCCATGTAAAGTTGACCTTCTTGTCTTGAAAGAATTGAGAAAACTGTGTCTTTTCTTTGTCTGACAAGGATTGAGCTACATGAATAATTTGAGGACATTCTTCTGTACCCAAGTTGATAGGCTGTGTAGGTTCAATTAGAACTAAAGATCTATCCTAAAAATAGCTTGGCAGACTACCAAGTACCTCATCTGTAGGTGCCTCAGGGAGGTTTTCACCCTTAGATACATCTTTATTTTTACCTTTTTAAGGATCAAACATCACCACAATGTGGTTTTCACCATCTGACCGCTTATTTTTTCTTTTAATTTTTTGATTGAGGTACTTGATATTAGATTATGTCATGTTAACCATAGGTTTGCTGGTGGAAGAAGTGATAGGTTCAATGGCATTCAGGTAACAAGCGATCTCATAGTCATTCTGGAAAGACTGTATTTTAGGTCTTTGATTTTGGAGAGACCAATCTATGAGATTTGGGTGAATTAGTGAGAATGAGGAAGAAGTTTCAATGTGATTGATATGGAAGGAGTCATCTTTGGTGACCTGTGGAGTTGAGCCTATAGTGAATGTCACAAAGGAGTCTAGCTCAAGAATAGACCTAGAGGGACTAGCATGATACATTAAGACATGTTGTGAGTCAAACTCATCTGAACCGACACAAGACCATTCAAATACATTTGGTTGGTTGTACAGGCATGAATTACATCCACCCCTAAATTGCAAGATGCATTTGATAGACTTTCCCACTCATACTCATGAGAATCTATACTCTGATCCCTAGTTATGAGACAAGTAATATTTTGTCTAATTTGTCCTCTGTTCATGTCCTCAGGAGTAGATTCTATTGGTTCCTATTGTTGGGAAGTGGAATCTTCCTCATCATTATCAATAGTCAATATTTCTTCTCCCCCAAGGAGGGAAGTGAGAGGTACAAAATCTTCATCTTGTGAATTAGTAGCAATCATGGGAGAGTAGTCATCCTTTGATTCACTAGATGTGGACAGTCTTTGACCGCATGTTGGTATATCATTGTCTAGCCCAAATCCTAGACCAGCAGTGTCTCAAGTATCACGACCTTGAACATGACTTAAAGGTTCAACTAGAGAATTTTTACAACCAGTTAAGGACCCATGGCCTTGATAGCCCATTTTTGTCAAAAATTTATAGCCTTCTCCATATCTTTTGGGGGAGATAGGAGTAGTCATTTTAACATCCTCATCTTCCTCTTCTTTGTAGATCCAGTCTTTAATGACATGTTCTTCCTTTTCTAATTCTAGAGGTACTAAAGATTGTACAAAATTTCCAAAAAGTGTCATAGCAGAAGCGGAAGGCTTCTTTGTAGTAGTTTGTTTCCCATAGGACCAAGGGGAAACTGGTAAGGCAGCAATAGAGTCCAAAGTGTACTTGCCCATACCAAGTCTCATCATTTTTAGCTTTTGGTCACACTCTATGAAAGATAATGTTGGCTCATGAGAAGAGAGATTGTGTGGGATTAGCATTTCAGCAGTGTTCAATGTGTTGATTGACATCAAGTTGTCACCATGGACAATCATCTTGGTACCATTAAATGGGAATTTGATGCATTTATGGTACGTAGAGGGAACCTCTTGCATGTCATGAATCCATGGTCATCCCAACAACAAGTTATATGTGAGAGGTATGTCTAGGACCTGGAAGACAACATCCTTTTCCACTAGACCCACTCAGATTGGTAGCACAATTAAACCCTTAGAAGGGTGTTCAACCTCATCATAGGCTTTGATGGTGATCTTTCGCCTAGGGTCAATGGTGAATTTTTACATGCCTAACTATTGGATTACCTGGAATGAGATAATATTTAACCCTGCACCATTGTCTATCAGGACTCGGTGGACACAGGTATGGAAGATTTGAACTTCAATGTGGAGAGCTAGGTTATGGGGATGACTGAGAGCTTGGTCATATTCTTCAAAGAATGTAAGGTGGTGAGGTGATGAAATGTGATTTACCATAGCTTGGAACCATTATGCATCAATGTCTATGGGGACGTTGGCAGAGCATAAAGCTTTCTCTAGGATATCCTTGTGTAAAGGAGATAACTCTAGTAACTCAAAAATGGAGATTTGTGCTGGTGTGCATTGTAGTTGGCTAACAAGATCATAGTTAGAGATCTTGGAAGTAATAGGTTGCTTAGATGATGAAGCATTTTTAAGATCATGAGCAAATTTTAGGAAAACCTTAGATTGCCCCCTAGTAATAGTGTTAAGTGGTTCATTCTGAGAAGACAAAGACTTAGCCACTTGGAGCAGTACCTTGGGTCTAGTATCAATATGGTCTTGAGAAGTATATCATGTCCTTAAGACCACTTTTGGTCATTCATCCTTAGCATCATAATTTGGCCAGTTGTCATTGTTGGAGCTTACCATACATATGTATTTAATGGGCTCAAGCATGCATATAACATTATCATTCTCAGTGTAAGCATAATTGATTTTGACATCATGATTCTTTTTGGCAGTCGCTTTTGAGCTCTCACCATTTTTGTATTCAGGTAATGGTTTTTTGAAAGCCTTATGATCAACATTTTTAACAAGGCCATCTATGACAACTTTTCCAGCTTCAATGAGGTCTTGAACTACATCTTTGAGCTTGAAGCAATTTTCTGTGTTATGCCCTTTACTTTAGTGATAGCTGCAAGTATGATCTTCTCTCCACCATGGAGGTCTTACTAGTGGATCATAAGGATGTGAGTTTTCTAGCAATGTAACCAACTTGTTTTCAATTAGAGTTTTTAAAATTACTTCATAAGGTTCAACCATAGGTGTGTAAACATGTCGCTTCCTTACAAATTTAGAGCCTTTGTCAAATGTTTGTGGCTTTGAAACTTCTTGTTGTTTCATTGCATAGATGGCATTGGAAAGATTAAATGTAGGCTCCTTCATCTTACAAGTGTCCACTACTCTGTTATTGACAACATACTTGTTTTTATTCCAAGGTTTGCCTTTGTCTTTACCATTTCCATTGGTAATTTTATCCTTGTTTATGACAATGTCCCCTTTCTTGATAGCAACATCCTCAATGCGATATGCACTCTCAACCATGGTGTTGAAGGATGTGAATAGTTTCTTTCTAAGATTGAAATATAGCTCAGGTACGAGCATGTTGATAAAAATGTTAATTTTTTTAGCTTCAAGAACTTGCCAAGGGTACCATGAGTATAGAGATCTCCACTATTGGAGGTAGATGGCAAAAGGTTCCCCTAATTTTTTCTTGATTCGGCATAAGTCCAACACAATCACAAGATGTTGGATGTTGTATGAATATTGTTGGATAAAGCATTGTGCAAGTTCATCAAATGTCTTAAGAGGGGGACTCAATTTGGTAAACCATTACATGGCTTGTCCTCTCAAACTTCTAGGAAAAAGATGCATAAGAAAGGTGTCTTCATGCATAAAGTCCATGCTAAGAGCATAGAAATGTCTCACATGATCATGAGGATCACCATCTCCATCATATTTGTCATATTTTGGAACCTCTATATCCCTAGGAAAGGGCTACATGCATAAACTCCTATCAAATGGTAGAGCACATATCAAATCAATGAAAGAAGTCTTAGGTGGCTTTTTTGATGTTTTTAGTTGTGCAAACTTTTTCATCATTTCTTGCACTTGTTTTCTCAAGATTTTAGTTTTAGTGGGTTCCCGTTTATGAATTATAGGTTCTACGTCAAAACCTTGGGGTAGATTCCATCCCTTTTCTACCATGTAGTAGAATTATTGATCTTCATTCTCTTCTAAGGCCCTAAGCATTAGTTTTTTGGCAAGGCCATCTTGTTGGAACCTGATCACATCTTCGCTGGTTATTTCTTCATCACTATCATGATGGGAAGGCTTAGGTGGTGAAGGATATGTGCCCATGGTGGCTCTAGGAGTCCTTGGTGGTGTATGGTTGCCATCATCATTCCCAAAAGGATTGTGTGGACAAGTTCCATTATGTCCTTCACAGTGTGCTTGATTTTTAGTGCTGACATGTTGGTTTTCTCTTTTGGTAGCATACATAGTATCCAAGATTCTTTTTGTTTCATGTCCTTGTTCTTCTAAGCAACATTTGATTTCATCAGGGTGCACCATAGTGGCTATACTGCTGGTATCATTGGATGTCTCAAAAGGTGTACCAAATGGATTCTCAAAACTATAAAGTGGGTTGTGTCAAACATTGACCGTTTGTGTTTGGGCAGATTCAAGATTGTGATCACAATGTTTCTTACGAGGTCATTTGGGTGGTGTTCCCAATTGTTTGAAAACAAAACGTGTGTGGTTACCATTACCAACTTGATGTCTAGTTGTGACCGGCATGTAAAGAGTTGTCTTTTTTTTTAGTAGGACAAGAAAAGTGATGACATGAAGAAATAGAAGTTTTATTAGCGCTTTTTATGAACATTTGTTTATAACATGCTAAACTTTATCATCCTTTAGTATAAATGTTTTGAACTTTTGATGTATAAAGTATGGACATAGGGTATAAAATGATAGTCAAAATTATATTTAAAAAGGGATTCATTTTGTGGTAAAAATCTTTCTTCATGAATGTTTGGTATGGGTAGATCTTCCTGCAGCCAAAGAGATTGCAAAAATTGTTAGTTGAATAATTAATGCCTTTTCTTTATAAACTAATAAATGAAAATAAATGTTTGCGAGAAGTCTTGTGTGTATTAAATGTTGATCGTAGGATACAAGCTGAGTGGAAGTTAAACAAACTATGAAGGAATAGCGCTAAAGCATTGATGACATTAAGGAGAAGCGTTATGACACCGTTGCAACTAGAAGACTTGGCGGCAAAGTCAGAAGGGACCTGTTTTAATGAATAACCAAGTGGGACTTGATAAATCAACTGAGCAAGGAAGTAAGCATAAAAGAAATTAGTTAAACATGCAAAGCACGATACTTGGATTCCTAGAAAGCTGTTTGAAGATAGATAAATGAGAAAATCTAGCATTTGCTATGATCTCTATATTTGTGGGGAATTTAAGGGAGAATTAATGTCTTTCCAATTGCATGTTTGCAGTCTTAAAGTTGTAACTAACTTTCCTTCATGAGGAAGTCATAGTTTTAGGAGTTTTTTGTTCTTCTCTATAAATAAGACCTTGTCTGTATCTATGAGGTTAAGTAGTAGTGAATAGATAGACAGAGTTGATAGACATCTTACTATTTTTCTTGAGTTATTGTAATACTGCATATTTGATGAATGCATGCCTTTGTTGAATTTCTACACTTTTATCTGAGTTGTCTTTCCTTCATTCTTCCATGGGGGCCCATGTGGAAGGTGGAGTTTTACTTTAGTAAGTAGAAGTTAGACTCAATTTTCTAAGTTAAAGTTAGAACTGTTGTTCCTGCAGCCACTGGAAACAGAACCAGTCATTGTTCTTGCAGTAGTAGGTTCATAGATGTATGGCTAAATAATTAGAATTTCCTTCTGAGTATTTAATAGTTGTCTTTCCTTTTGATAAACTACATTTCCTTAATAGTAATTGCATTCAAAGTAGTAGTGACTTTTACTGAAAACTAAAGCATATACTTTGCAGACATCATCTCAAGTTCACGCTCCCGGATTGACATTTAATGAAAATCAGCATAGTACTTTGGTGGTAAGGGATGTCCAATCCTGCAACTAAAAGGGTGTTATATTGATTAGATAAAAAGCAAGCCAAATTTGAAGCTTTTACAACTAGGAATAGTCACTTGTCAAAGTGTGATAGATGGCTTATCAAATAGTGCTCAAGATCTTACAGCACTAGTGACTTGAGCTGAGTGGGTGAGCAAGAAGCTCAATGGTGAATAGCTAGAATAGAACAATAATTGGATTTTGAAAAGTGATTCATCAAGGATGTTTCAAGACTTACATTTGACAGACTGAACCCATCTTCTCAACCTAGGAAAAATTCTTCACACACTGATACATAGCTAGGATCAAGGGTGACCGACGTGATGCTCCTTAGACCAAAAAAATCTAATTGCAGACTCTGTTTTTGACCCAAAATACACTAGGTGATATTTTCCTAGAGGTCGTGTGACAAAAGTTCAGCATAAAGTATCACGTGATAGAAATTTGCATAAGGTGTGATATTTTTCTCGATGGAAGGGCTACACTTAGTAGCCAAGCAATAGTTTGTAGGATGATATTGTGAACGATATTTTTCTAGCAGGTTGTTTTGTTTTTGTATCAAGACATATAGTAACACCAAGCAGTAATCAACAAGAATTTACAGTAGGGATAATTACATGTCTCAATTAGTTAAACAAGGGACAAAACAACCTTGTCAACATGCAGTTGTGATATTTGAAAATAATGAAACCCTATGAAGGCTATCATTGTGTTTGATGTTCAAGAACATTTACATAGGTCATGCACAATAGAAAACGCATGCCAATTAGATCTACCTAAAGGTCACGACTCATTACTCAACAAATTAACCCATGGTAAGTGTAAAATCTTGGAGAGATCTAGGTAACCCCCTAGGATCAACCTTGCACCAGGGAGTTGAGTGTATAAATAGGGTAGCTACTAGCCTAGGGTGTTTAGATAGGGCTTCCGTTCATAGTGTTCCTCTTGCTCCCAATTACGGGACACCCCAGCTCATGGTGGGTAACAAGCCTCACGGCCATAAGAACACCTTAAGCTTTCTTGTCTAGTGATCTCCCTATGGTCAAAATCCCATAAGTGATCACACTAGGTGAAGACAAATACTACATCTACCAAAGTTTTGTGTCCTTGGTAGCCTTGAGTTTATAGTGGGTTGGAAGAGCTAGGTAATTTTCTTGTCCCCACTTGGGTCATTCCTCTCAAGTTGTCCAAGAGCAGGCCCGCTAAAGAATTCTAACTAAACATTGAGCAGATCAACTCTTGGAGGTCAAAATTTTTAATTTACCTCAAGGAGGAAGAACATACTCTCCTATTCCAATTGTTTCTCCCAAACACGTCAAAAAGATTCAATTATCCCCTTGCTTTTGAAAATCCAAAGATGGGTCAAGATTTCTGATTCACTACAAGGGTGAAGAGCATACTCTCCTATCACCAAAGAACCTCAATCACAAGTTTTATGTGCCTAAAAAATGAAAAAAACTAGTAGAGTGCCACAAATGAAAGTGAATTAACCCTCCTAACTTAAGCTAGATTTCAAAAATGAATGCCGCAATGTAAGCAAAAAAAAAAAGTTTAGGCTTACCTTGTTCGAAGCTAGCAAAGGCTAGGTGCATTTTTAAGGGTCTTCACCTTGTTTGTTTATTTTTTTAATCTTTGACATGTGTTCTGCAAGGAATGTTCAGCAAATTTGTTTAAGAATTTTTCTTTGGCATGCATTCCTTTTTCTTCGTCACTTTGTTTTTTTTTTAACGAGAAAGTAACAAGAAAATCCTTACAAAAAAACCAAGGTTAAAGCATAATAACCAAGTAAGACCTACAACATAAAGTGTTTAGTTGCCTCAATAAAACCCAAGTTATCCTCTAACCAAGTATATGTAAAGAAAGTGGAAGTTAATCACAAATGCCCTTAATTTCACTCTTTTCTTTTGACCTAGTCAATAGATTGGACTTGTTTTCTATGATTTCGAATCAAAAAATGAAAGTGAAAAGAATAGACCCTTACTAAAATCTAGAGAGTTTTCCAAAAATGCAAGAAATTAAAAAAAATCTTTTCATTTGTGCTCTAGGGACCCATTTTTTCAAAACAGGCTAGATTTATCAAATCAAATTACTGGACCCTAATATGACTTCCAAATTTAAACTACAAAGAATGGACCCCCTCTAAAATTTAAATAGATTTCTAGAAATGTAATTTTTTTTTCAAAAGACCTTGATTGGCGATAAAAAATGAGTTTTTATGAAAAACAAAGAAAACATAATAACTAACACAAATTGCGTCAAAATAACTCAAAAATTGTGTGAGACCTGCGTGAGGCACCATCAACCTGTAGAAAAGATTTCAAATCCAAACTCAAAGTCGTTTGGGAGATATGCTTGAATCTTTCAAAACAAGGTTTTTAGCCTTCAGATGAATCTACACAAAGGTTAGCCTTAAAGACAAAGTAAAAAACCTACAAAACCACTTAGTTAGATCCAAGAAGTTGCTGTAAAAAAAACCAAAAATGATAATTTACTCAAAATACAAGCAAGAACATGGAGCTAGAAATTTGTTCTAGCCTCGGTGGGTGCCAAAAATGTACATTGTATTTGTGTAACACTCTAAACCCTTCTATCCAAGGTATTCCATGAGATTGGAATACTTAGATGCCAGCTTAGAGCTCCCTATCCATGGAGTGCAAGAAGTTAGAATTTGAATATGCAAGCTCTTAGCTGAGTCTTAGAAATGTGCTTCTTGCTAGTAAACCATTCAATGGGAGGTTCTTTTAGAGATGAGATGCAAGAGTGCAAATGTCCACCAAATATGCCTCAAAGATGCAATGTAAGATAAAAACTAAGCTAAGATGAGAATGCAAATAGCAACTACTCTAACCATAATGAGAGTATTACAAACCAACTATTAAGCTATGTGAGATAGAATTATTCCAAATTGGAAACTAGACTAGCATGCAAATATGAATCTAAGCTAAAATGCTATGGTATGAAGGAATGAAGACAAGAAAATGAAGTTCTCCACAAAGCTCCAAGAAACCTATTAGAAAACCTGTACCATAACAATATTCAAGAGTATGTCCTCATATGAGGAGAGAACCCTCATTTTAAAGAAAATTGGATGGTTGAGATCAAAAGACAAGAAATGGTTAATCAAGGGTGGAGAATAATCCTTGCCTAATTTTTGACATTAAAATGTCCTTAGTGAAAATAAAAGGCTCCACTCATAGAAAATTATGCATTTTTGTAGAAAATGATTTTGTTTTGTCAAAATGGGAGGCTTCTCAACACATGGAAAATTGCACTTTCATGTGTAGACAAAATATTTTGTCAAAATAGAAGGCTCTACACATGGAAAATTACACTTTCATGTGTAGACAAAATACTTTGTCAAAATAGGGGGCTCATTTGTAGACAAAAAATGCATTTCTTTTATTTATGAAATAAGAAATGTGGGGATGGATTTTGGAGAATTATATTTGAAATAAAAGGGAGAAAATTTTTTTAATCAAATATGTTTTTAGAATATGATGGTCAAATTATAGGTTAAAATCAAATAAATTGATTTTACTTAACTTTTGTGATCAAACACTTAATAACATTAGCTAGAAATGCTAGAAGGGGGTTTATGGTCTAGGTAACTATTTTTAGGTGATTACAACATCTACTTGGCATCCAAATTGATGGAACTCTCTTTCCTTTTTTGTGAGCTTAGGCCTTTTTAAACTTTGATTGTAAAAGAAAACCACTCTCATTATTCAATTGATGGCTCATTGTTTAAATCACCATTTTCTTTCCTGAAGGTGCATCCTCCCTACTTGGCATGAATCTCCCTTGCCTTTGTTAGATGGGTACTTTTCTTCATAGTGTGGATTGCCTGCCTCGAAGTATGCATGTAACCCCTTTGAATTTCATGCTACATGTCAAGTTTAGCATGGTAATTTGGCAGTGGAATTTTGCTTAGAACAAAAACTTGTTTTTCCTTTTTGTATTTCAAATGACCAAATTGATATTTGTGAAAGTATAAACCCAATTCTTATGTTGTATTTTCAATAGAATGGACCTATTTTTTTATATGCATGTTCTCCGTAATGCATGGACTCTATTGCTTGCAATGGCTTGGTCTCCTTGGCGGTCAGCTTCTATATTTTTAATGGCATCTTCCTTTACTATCTTAATTATCTCTTTCTCCAAACAATGTGTGTGCACCTTGCTCTAACCTAGCGTTGACTGTCTGAGACAATGCATTTTTTAATTGAGGCTCATTTCTCATGTGCCTGAACCCAAGTGTATAAAGATGGAGGACAATTCAAAGAGTTTGATAAAATGACCATACCATTTCCAACATACATTATGAAAGATCATTGAAACATGTTTTGATGAATTTTATTCAAAAGATCATTAAGTAATCAAAGGATAAAGATGTTGAATCATGAACTACAAAAATCTCATGGAGATTGGCAACCTCCTACATGTTGACTTGGCATGCATTAGAAGTCTCAAAAGTTGAAGTTCCCTATGCATTTTTACAAATGATGACACACACTTCCCACATGGTTAGCTCTGATCCATTCTCAAATGAAGTGGACGAAGATAAGTCAGTGCATCAATAAATATAATTGAGAAAATTATGCTACGTGGGTGTCTTCTCTTTCCTCCTACTTGACCCACATCTAGGCTCTTAATATTGTAGCCTCTGCAACTAAAAACATCAGTCAGAATATTGAGAACTCTAGGAGCATCATTCATGAGAATTAACAATATGTGAGAACATAGTTCAGTAGAGTCTTCATCCTCTAAGACACCCAAAATAAAAAAAGGAATCATAGATAAACACATCCAAAGACACCTAGGAGTAAATGAACCTATATTGATCATACAAAACAACACAATATAAAGAAAATTAAACCTATTTTTTTTCACTTCACTTGATAATACTCATAAATGTTGGCACTCATAATGATCAATATCATTTTAATCTTTGAATATCTTCAATATCACATCTGATCAATCTTATCAATATGGTATAATTAGTTCAGCCTCAAAGATAAGCCAGCTAAAAAAATTTCATTTCCAAATGATTGACATCTTAGAGTGGCCTACTGAGTCATTCGACATTAAGTAGATTTAAATTTGATCACTTATCTGCCATTAAAACTCATTTTACTATTAATCTACAAACTGTCAAATGTGTGCCAAAAGGTCCTTTGACTGGCCTTAAAAACTGAACAAACACCTAATCGGGCTCTAAAAATTGGCATACTGATTCTTCATTTCAGACACTTGTACCTTGATTAATCTTATCTCATGATGAATTATTCATCAAATGATATTCCCTATCAAATTTTCCCTCTCAGAATTGCCTACACACAAACATGTCAGAAAACAATAAATTGCATTTAGAATTAGCTTTGAAAATTGGGCAAATGAGCCCTTGGAGAAATGAAAATTGGGGTGTTGGTTCTAAGGAGAGTATAAATCTAGGATTTGGGCTCATTAAAAATAACTAGTCGCAAATGGTGAGCGGTCAAAGCGGGCTACTCAAATTTGTAGGCTAGAAACAATGTCAGAAAAGCATTTTTTGCAAATGGAATGGACCTAGGAAAGTGTGCAGAAGGATTTGTCAAGATTTGTAAATTGGAAAACTTAAAGTATTTTTAGAGTACTAAAATAATGGTACAATCCATTCAATCTCACCTATCATGATTACAAGATATAATACCACAAATAGAGGTTCCGACAAATCTGCACTTGCTGACACCAATAAAAAGATAGAGATTACATTTTGAATCGCATTTGAAAACTGATCAAATGGATTCATCGTAAGCTAAAAATTGAAATATAGAAATTATTTAACCTCTGAAATGCAATGTAAAAATAATTTTCACATTTTGGTCAACTAGGTCAAAGTTATAACATGTCAAATAGGGCTTCCCAAAATTCTAAATATTTTGCATCAGCATGAGAACAATAAATGACCAACTTTGGGGGATTCAAAACCTAGTCAAATGGATTCAAAACAACTCAAAATATGAAACATAGGCTCTCTATTATGGACACTAAATACTCCCAAAGTGGTTAGTCATGAAACAATACTGGGTGTGAGATATTCAATTGCAAACATAGGCTCAAATCAATGTCTGACACTTTGGTAGAATTGTGAATTTTGACAGTAGCTCAAAATGGGACTTTGCCAAATGATTCAGGATGGAAAAATAAAATTTTGGATCACATGCATATGTCAAATGAAAGGTGCTAGAAGCATTAAGCACCTCTTGGGGCTCAAAATTATAGCTAGGTACAAACTCATTGAAAAGTGCTTATAGGGCTTGATTCACAAAATTTTCAAAACTAGGGCTACAATTTCCACTCAAATTCTAATTTTTATACTTGGATTGGGAGAATTTTATTCTATAAAAAATCAAACCAACAATGGATCTTTCTAGGGATGCATGTCCCTTGTGGGCATGGCAAGGATTCAAATGTCTAGAAGAAGCAAACCAGTCCCAAAACTTCTCTCAAACAACTTTATTGAAAGCAAGGAAACAACTACTCCTACTATGTAGAAGCAATGGCCCCAAGCCACTAAAAAGTTTTCAAAACTCCTTACCTCTTTCATACACCTAATTTTCATTATCATATTCTTGAGGCACACTGAAACTTTCATTTACATTAGTTTCACTACATATATTAGATTTTCTCATCAGCAAATTAAGTCAAACAAAATCATTCTCATAATGCATATAAAAACTTGAATTATTTTCTTTGTCTTGTTCACTATGAAAATATGAATCAGCATGGTCCCTAAAACTAATATCAAAGTGAAACTAATCATCACTAACTAACTCATGAACACCTTCAACTGAAAACACAAAAGCTAGGTATTCTACTTCATTCAACAAGTTACATGAATCAGATGGTAACTCACCTTGTGCATCTAGATATGAAGAAAATGTAAAATCTGATTTATCCTCATTTGCAATATTAGTACTCCATAAATTAGATTGAACATATGCTACATTTTCTTCACATTCAAACAAATGATTAGATACCAAATCACAAAAATCATCATATAATTGCATGTTCACAATATGCTAATACGTATCAATTTCTTCATCAAATAACTCACTAGAATGAATTAATTCATTACTATTTCTTTCCTCATCACATGAGCAATCTGAATGTATCTTGACCTCATGAAAACAAGAAAACCATGAACTAGCAACAGACTTTATCTCTAGATTTTCATTCTCAACATAGAAGTTGTCATGTGCATTGATATATGAATTACTATCACATACACCTTCCAAATTTGACATAACATATTCTAAAACTATATCCTCTTCAGCATCAAATTAAGGGGAACTAACTTTACTATATGGAATTATAAAATGTGGAAAAGCACCAGCATCCTTGGATAGATTAGCATACCTTTCAAAATCATGAGCCAACAATAGGAAATCTCATCAACACTTAAAAAGATTTAATCCCTAGTTTCTTCTCCTTGGCTATGATTATATTCTAGATCGTTGGCACATTTATGATAGTAGACTTGTTAGTAATACATTGTGAAAAAACAAAATTTTGATCATCCCATAGATCTTCTTCCTTAGTTAATACCTCAACAACTAGTATCATAACACATTCACATTCATTACTAGAAGAAAGGCTATTACTATTGTTACTCTTTTCTTCTTCTTTATACTCACCATCACAAAAGGATGGTTCCACATTATGCATGTTATCAAATTACTAATTACTATCCTCTAATTTATAAAGCTAAGGATCTTCATATTCAATATCACTTTCAATGGACTCATTGCATTCACTATAATTTGTAGCATATTCATTTCTACTATCATTAGATGCATTAGCATTCAAATCATTTTCAACCTCCATAATAAAATCTTGGATTTCACAAATCTTATCTAATCTTGACTTGGCTAGCGAATCAATTGAATGTGGCATAAAAACTTTTAAGAGTACCATTTTCCATGAAGACTTTTTAGGTCTAAAGGACTCATCAAGATTCATAACTACTAATTTAAACTTCATGTAAGTTTGAAATCCATTAAGACCCTTAATATTACCAATTGTATTTCTTATGCTAATGACAATCTTATTATGAATTTCTCTTTTCAGCCAAGCAATATTTGCACAAACACTTTCAAGAGTTGGTACATCATTTTCAAATCTAGACTCAAAATCCATCTGTTGAAATTTTAAAAACTCCTACCTCTATTTTCTTAGTGCTAAAACACTAGATGGAGGCAACCATTTCTACCATTCAACTTTCATGAACATAGAATACATGAAAATTTAAAAATACCTTTATGTGTTGCTATTTCAAACCTCAGATCTATTGATTGGCATAGGTGCAAATATGAAATCCTTCACATCACTAATAAAATCCTTGTAGAGCCACCACCTCCTTGAAGAGGAAAATGAGATCACAGTAGTGATTCACCCTTTGAAAATAATTACCTCAATAGATAAAAATAACCACATAAACCATTAATTAAGAAATCTATTCCTCCTCTTTCCTAAAAAACTATATCTACTCAAAAATATTGAAAGCCTCTAATATTTAAAATAAAATATGCACTAGAATAGAGATTTAGATTAGAATCACCACTCATGCTTAGTGAGAAAAGATCTAAAACAATTTACCACTTGTACATTCTGAACTAGACATTCAATATGGAAAAACTTGCAGATCACAAACACCTTGGAAAGAGGATACACTTCATTTTTAGATTCTTGACTCTCATTTTTACAACAACAACTCACAAAATTGAACTGATTGAAGGTATACTCATTTTTTAGCACAATTTACAACCAATTCAAGAACTACACTATAAGAGAATAAAGCTTACTAGGGAACATGAAAATATAGTAAGGAAATGGACTAAACACATCAACCTATTGCTATATAAAAATTTTCTCCATGTCATTCCTTCTATTGTATTGAATCCCTTTAAATTCTCAAGGTTTTTCTATCATGAATCTCAACACAAGTCCCTAGCAAAGTTGCCATTTTTTTAGTGTTTGAAAATGTTGTAGGCTTCCAATTACCCTGATGAGAACAAGACATGTCTAGGGGCAGCTAACTCCCATTTTTGACATATCCTTTTAGACATCGGGCCAACTATAAGGCTTGACCCTTCTTCTACTTTAGGCTCTACAAAACCTAGGTGGGTAAACCTCTTTAGATCTGACTATGTAACCAATGCAATAAACATAATCAAGATCTAGAATAGTAGATGAAACCCCTAAATCTTCTATACTTAACCACAAAATCACAAGCATAAAATAGCTAAGAACATAACCCATGAAACTGGTAAGCTAAGTGTGGGTTAACATTGAATAACTTTCAACATGATAGGGAATTTGTTTGATTAATGAAGTTGATAACAACAAGACCCAATTATAAGTAACAAAACCTAATGATCCTATCTCTAATTAGTGCCTTATTTATTATGAAAATTTAAATGAATTACAATAATAAATCTTCTAAAAATCTTTGGCATATTTCTACATCAAGATCCCTAATCTATCTTTCACCTTGTGAATTGACATCTGCATCATAATAAATCTCATACTTACACTATCCTTTCATGAAATCTAAAAACCCTATGATAAACACCAAGCAATTACATGTCTCTTTTTTCTACAAGCAAGACATTTTAGTCAATTACATCCTTAAATAGAATGCAACCTAATTCATGTTCTTCTTTCACAAATTAGAAGAAATTATATATTCATGAACAGGAGACAAGATTCAAATTGAATTTAAATCCCTTTGCTGTGCTTTATTTTTTTTCCTTGAAACCAAATACATAAAAGATGTATGAAATATTTCACAAATTACCTAACAAATGAAAACTATCTACATAAACACATAATTTATGTTCATACAAGAAGAAATGCTAAAGTATGGTGTCTTAGTAGTGACTTAATTTTCTTCTCAAAACTAGAACCAATGGTCTCACAATGAAAAACTAGAACCACTAATGGTATCATAGAAATGAAACCTTTTTTTTCCAAAACTTAGAACCCATACAATGAGAAAGGATGAGAAAGATATAGAAGAATGGATTCCTAGATCTGTTCTGCATTTGACATGTGTCCACTTGATATTCCCTCTCCTAGCAATGAAAAGACTCTTTGTAATCTCTCTCTACAATGGATGAATCAAATCTTTTTCCATTTTGGCTCTCAAAGGCATCAAATATCTCAAAAAATTGATGATGAAAGAACATAACTAATGTTTGATGTTAAAATGAACTCAAGGTAAAAAGTGAAAATTAGTTGAAATGGCCTCTAGAATGCAAGAAAACTAATTAAAGTCAATTTTGTCCACATTTAGACTTCAACAAGACTTTACATTTACCTCATGACCAAATTTGATGCTCCTTGATGAATTTTTTTTCATTCTGCTTAGAATGCCCTAGGAATCACAAATAGGCTTACAATGCAAACTAGTGAGAACCTATGCAAAAATTGACTTCATATTCAGACAATTCAGATACTCTAAATTTTGACAGTATATTGGAGCACCCATTTTGCATAAAAAATGCCCTTGTTATTCCCATTTGAAGTTTGGGCTCCCAACTCCATGGTTTGCATTAACAAGCGAAAATTTTGAAAAAATTAAAAAATCTCTATAGTATAAACTATAGAACATTCAAATTTTTAAAACAAAATTCAAATCTTTACTTGAATGAATGCACACGTATTATTTTATATTTAAAATCTCATTTTCCTCCTTAAACCATTTGAACAGTGCCATGTGTCACTTCTTTACTGGTTTTGACTTACACAACTAGTGCCACACATCACATTTAGATTGGCTCTAATCTCGAGCAAGACCCACATATCTTCTCACAAACTTTGCTAGATTTTTGGATTTTTTGATAAGTTACCATGTCACTTGCTAGAAAATCTACCATTTTCTAGTGGCGACATGGCATCCACTAAATTCTAGCAACTTTTTTGGCAAACTCCATCTGTCTACTGAAGCCATGTCATCACCATCTCATTGTGCTACCGGGGCAGTCGCTATGCTCCTTTGCTAACCATTGTGCATCTTTCCTATAGTGATGTAGTGATGTTTATTAGATCTTACACATGGCACAATCTAGTATTTCCATCTTCCACATCAGTATCTCACATCCATGTGGGCACCTCGATCCACTTGCCTATTCAAAGTTTTACCTTCTCTGTAGCCAACTAGGATCCTCCACTGTGCATTGTATAGCTTCCTTGGCTTGCAAAATTTGATGTTTTTAAGACATCATATGAGGTTTCTTGATTAGTAATTAAAGACTTAAGTAAGACCACACCCACTCAATGGGGGACTAAATACTTTTCCCAGTCTCTCCCTTTGTTCACATAACCGTCTCACAGATGAGACCATTCGACAACACCAACAATACCCATCTGTGTAATGCTTTCTATGAAACATCTAAGGAGGAAAAAATGGTGGCCCTATCATTCAAAAATAACTTTTGGAGAAAGCATTGAATGTGATGAAGGTGTGGATAGACAAGCATATACACAATCCTTATGCTACCAAGGGGAAGAAGCTTGAGCTTGTTGAACTTAGTGGATTGACATTGCATTAGGTAAAATTCATGATTTATTTAGACCTTCTCCTTCCAACCACCACCTTCTCCAACACATAGCTCTAGCATTTGAAATGTTTCTACTTGTAGGTTCCTTCAAAATCCCCTACCTATGGTGTGAGCTCCTTTTCTCATTGCCTTGTTCTTCCACATGCTTCATTCTCCCTTACCTTGCATCTACCTGGCATCCAAATTGTTGGAACTCTCCTTTCTTTTTTGTTAGGTTGGGCCTTTTTAAACTCTGATTGAAAAAGAAAACCACTCTCATTCTTCAATCGATGGCTCATTGTTTAAATCAACATTTTCTTTCCTAAAGGTGCATCCTCCCTACTTGGCGTCAATCTCCCTTGCCTCTACTACATGGGTACTTTCCTTCATAGCATGGGTTGCCTCCCTCTAACCATGTAGGTAACCTCTTTGAACTTCATGTTGCATGTCAAGGTCTGCATGGTAATTTGGTAGTGGAACTTTGCATAAAACAAAGACTTGTTTTTCCCTTTTGTATTTCAAATGACCAAACTGATATTTGTGAAAGTATAAACCCAATTCTCGAGCTATATTTTCAATAGAATAGACCTTTTTTTATATGCATGTTCTCTGTAATGCATGGACTTTGTTACTTTTAGTGGCTTGGTCTCCTTGGAAATCAACTTCTCTATTTTTCATGGCATATTCCTTTACCATCTTAACTATCTCTTTCTCCAAACAATGTGTGTGCACCTTGCTCTAACCTCGCATTGACTATCTAAGAGAATGCATTTTTTCATTGAGGCTTGCTTCTCATGTGCTTTAACCTAAGTGTATAAAGATGGATGACACTTCAAAGAGTTTGATAAAATGACCATACCATTGCCAAAATACATTATGAAAGATCATTGAAACGTGTTTTGATGAATTTCATTCAAAAGAGCATTAAGTAATCGAAGGATAAAGATGTTGAATCATGAACTACAAAAATATCATGGAGATTAGCAACCTCCTACATGTTGACTTGGCATGCATTAGGAGTCTCAAAAGTTGAAGTTTCCTACACATTTTTACAAATGATGATGCATGCTTCCCACATGGTTAGCTCTAATCCATTCTCAAATGAAGTTGATGAAGATAAGTCAATGCATCAATCAATATAATTGAAAAATTCAAGCTGCATGGGTGTCTTCCTTTTGACCCACATCTAGGCTCTAAATATTGTAGCCTCTGTAAGAAAAAGGATCAGTCACAATATTGAGAAATCCAAGAGCATCATTTATGAGAATTGACAATATGTGAGAACATAGTTTTGCAGAATCTTCATCGTCTAAGACACCCCACATAAGAAAAGGAATTGCAAATAAACACATCCAAAGACACCTAGGAGTAAATGAACCTACATTGATCATATAGAACAACATGATATAAAGAACATTAAAGCTATCTATTTTCACTTCTCTTGATAATCCTTATAAATGTTGGCACTTATAATGATCAATATCATTTTAATCTTTGAATATCTTCAATTTCACATCTGATCAATCTTATCAATATGGTATAATTAGTTGGGCCCCAAAGTAGGTCCAGCTAAAAAAAAAATTTGTTTCCAAATTACTGACATCTTAGAGTGGCCTACTAAGTCATCTAAAATTAGCTGGATTCAAATTCAATCATTGCTCTGCCATTAAAACTCATTTTACTATTAATCTACAAACTATCAAATGTGTGCTAAAAGGTCCTTTTACTGGCCTTAAAAACTGAACAAAATACCTGATCTAGCTTTGTAAACTAGGATACTAAGTCTTTGTTTCGCACACTTGCACCCTGATGAGTCTCATCACATGATAAATTCTTAATCAAAATATATTTGTTGAAAAAAATTTCCCTCTTAGAATTGCCTACAAACAAACATGTCATAAAACAATAAATTGCATTCAAATTTGGCTTTGAAAGCTGGGCAAATGAGCAGTAAGGGAAACAAAAACTAGGGTGTTGGTTCACTATTATAAGGAGAGTAGAGATATAGGATTTGGTCTGACTATGAATAACTGGATGCAAATGGAAAGTGGTCAAAGTGGACTACTCAAATTTGTAGACTAGAAACAATGTCAAAAAAATATTTTTTGCAAATGGAATGGACTTGGGAAAGTGTGCAAACAAATTCATTAGGATTTGAAAATTGGCACACTTAAAGTATTTTTAAAGTACTAAATAGTGCTACAATCCATTCAATCTCACCTATCATGGATCTCATGATATAATATCATGAACAGAGGTTCCAACAAATCTACACTTGCTGACACCAGTAAAAAGATAGCGATTACATTTGGAATCATGTTTGAAAACTGATCAAACGGATTTTTCATAAGCTCATAATTGAAAAATACAAAGTCTCTGACGTCTAAAATGCAACACAAAAATAATTTTCACATTTTGGTCAACTAGGTCAAATTTATAACATGTCATACAGGGCTTCCCAAAAATTGAGTATTTTGCATCAGCATGACAACAATAAATGACCAACTTTGAGGGATTCAAAACCTAGTCAAATGGATTTTAAATGACTTGAAATCTGAAATATAGGCTCTCTGATATGGAAACTAAAAACTCCCAAAGTGGTGAGTCATGAAACAATATTGGATGCAAGATATTCAATTACAAACATAGGCTCCTATCAATATTTGACACTTGGGCAAAATTGCAAATTTTGACATTAGCTCAAAATGGTACTTCACTAAATGATTCAAGATGGAAAAATAACATTGTGGATCACATGCATATGTCAAATGAAAGGTTCTAGAAGAATTAAAAACCTCTTGGGCCTCAAAAGTACAGCTAGGTACAAACTCATTTAAAAGTGCTTATAGGGATTGATCTACAAAATTCTCAAAACTAGGGCTATAATTTCCACTCAAATTCTAATTTTTTATACCTAGATTGGGAGAATTTTATTCTATAAAAAATTAGACCAACATTGGGTAAGGTGTAATTATCCTTTAGAGATTCTTGGTTCAAACTCTTGAAGTCCACATAAATTCTAATCTCCTCATTCCTTTTCTAGACTGGGACAATGTTAGCTATCTATGTGGAATGATGTATGGGGTAGATAATTATTGCTTCTAACATCTTCTGAACTTCTCTAAAGATGGCATCTAAGACCATATGGTTATAGTTATGCTACTTTTTCCTAAAGGGAGTGGCTTTAGGCTTAAGGGAAATCTTGTGCTTGAGCTCACCATTCCTAAAGGTATTTATGTCTTCATATTCCCAAGAAAATAGATCTTGGTATTATGTTAATAGTCATTTTTCTTTTTCTCTTTCTTCCTTTGAGAAAAAATTATCGATATTAATTATTTTAGGCTTATATTTAGTGCCAATGTTCATTCCTTCATACTCTCCAGATGTTCCACCTTTTCTTCCCCTCTCCCTTATAATAAATGCATTGTGTCTATCAAATAGTTTCTCAAGGGAAATAAGATGTTGAGAGATTTTATTATCTTTTAGTTGTTCAACTCCAAGCTCCATCTCTTTCTTGGTGTTAGGGGATAAATATTTGCAAGAATTTTCAATACCTTCAAAAAAATGGTCACTAAAAGGTTTAGATCCTTTTAAGAAAGACTATATTTTCTTATCATCATTGAACACTTGTCATGTCTCAACATTTTTAGGAATGTTTGAGATGAACAAGACCTAAACCTTATACTAATTATCTATGAAAACTAGATGGGGAAGTAGTAGTGAGGAAGATATAGCTAACAAGTCCACCCTTGCATTCTACTCCCTTGGAACAACTTGAATTGAGAAGGTTTCCATGTGCTCAATCTCATTCCAAACCCTATTTTTCTAATTCTTGAGTTGTGTGTTCTTTATAGTATTCTAATCTCCAACATGCTTCACTATAAGCTTAGTGTCTCCTTGAGCTCTTAGAACTTTTATTCTTCTCTACTTTGCAATAGTAATACCTAACAACAAGGCTTCACACTCCATTGTGTTGTTGGTGTTTTTGAATTGTAGCTTGTAGGCAAGCTTAGTCACATCTCCACTTGGGGATACAAGCATTACACCAGCTTTGAACTTGGTAGTAGCACAACTTCCATCAAAATCTAGGATTTAAATCTCTAGGTCATTAGTGTTAGATTGTGGTGACTGATTAGGAAAGTACTATACATACTCCATCATTTTGTGGGGTTTGGGGCATCACCCCGAAAAAAAAATTTGGGCCCTATTGTAATTAGGTTGTAATCACTGGATTGTGATAATATTGAACTTGTAGTTTGGTGGACGTAGCCCAGGGATTGGGTGAATCACGTTAAATCTTGGCGCCTTGTGTTCATTTCTGTGTGATCTATTATTTTTTGTTATTGGTTATATTTGCATGTAGTTTTATTTTTGTCCATGGTTTTATCCTAACAAGTGGTATTAGAGTGAGGTTATCTTTTAGTTATCCTCTACAGGAAAGTCTCACGGTTAAGTGGGAGTCTTATAGTTGAGTGGGAGCGATGGTAGACGAGGATAAGCTAAGCGTTGATAGGTTTAATGGGCAAAACTTCCAGTAATGGAAGATGCAAATGGAATACTATCATTATCAAAAGGATTTATGGAAGTCGTTGGAAGGAAAAGCCAAGAATCAAGGAACTATGTCAAATGATGAATGAGATCTTTTAGATAGAAAGGCACTTGGAAGAATTTTGTTATGCCTAGCACCATCAGTTGCATTTAATATTACAAAAGTGAAGATGACAGAAGAGTTGATGAAAACCCTAGTGACATTGTATGAAAAGTCCTCCACTTCAAACAAGTTATTTCTCATTAAGCATTTATTTAATATGAAAATGGTAGAAGGTGGATCTGTTACAAATTATTTAAATGAGTTTAATACTATTACTAGTCAATTATCTTCTGTGGGTATCAATTTTGATGAAGAAATTTGGGCTCTCTTGATTTTGTGTTCTTTGCCTGAAAGCTGGAATGGCTTGGTAATGGCTGTGAGTAATTATATTCTTGGATCTAGTACCCTAAAATGTGAAGATTTTATTAGTGTTGTTTTGAGTGAGGAAACTTGTAGGAAATCCTTAGGTGGATCTACATTAGGAAGTGCTTTGAATGCACAAAGCAGGGGCAGAACAACTGAGAGAGGAAATAACTCTAGAAATTGTGGAAAATCAAGAACAAAGTCAAAGGGAAAGAGATCTCAATCAAGAGGACTGAATGACTATTGGTACAATGGAAAACCAGGTCATAAAAATAAAAGATTGTTGGAATCAAAAGAAAAATGAAGGAGATAAATCAAATGGAGACAAGGAGGCAAATGTGGTAAGTAAGAAATCCAAAGAGGATGTTTTTCTTTTGTCTTTAGAAAGTGTTGATGATTCATGGGTTTTAGATTCTAGTGCTTCATTTCATGCTACACCTCATAAAATTTATTTCATTGATTATGTCCAAGGGGATTTTGGGCATGTTTATTTGGGGGATAATGAACCCTATTAGATTGTTGGAAAGGGAAAAATTAAGATTAAGTTGTAGAATAGGAATCATTGGCTACTACATGAGGTAAGACATGTTTCAAGGCTGAGTAGGAATTTAATTTTAGTAGGGCAACTCGGTGATGAGGGTTGTGTAGTTACTTTTAATGATAAAAATTGGAAGGTTTCAAAAGGTTCCCTTGTAGTAAAAAAAGGTGTGAAAGTAGGCACCTTATATATTTGTACAGGTCATATTGTTCCTTCTACTTTGATTGTTTCAGAGAAAAATGAATGTTCAGGAACAATTGCTACAGTTGAGCAGGGAGAACAAATAGCTACTATAGATTCTGATACAGTGTTGTGGCATAATAGACTTGGGCACATGAGTGTAAAAGGTATGAAAGTACTTCATTCAAGGAAAGTTTTACCAGGTCTAAAATGTGTTAATATGGATTTCTGTGAAAGTTGTGTGTATAGAAAACAAAAGAGAGTGAGTTTTGTAAAGACTCCGAAGGAAAACAAAAAGGAGAAATTAGATCTTGTACATATAAATGTATGGGGACCAGCTCAGGTATCTTCCCTTGGTGGCTCTCATTATTATGTTACATTTATTCATGAAACAACTAGAAAAGTATGGGTTTATTTTCTTAGACAAAAATTTGATGTATTTCAAACTTTTAAGAAATGGAAATGCTTGATTGAAAATGAGACTGGTAAGAAATTAAAATGTCTTAGATCTGATAATGGTGGTGAGTATTGTAGTCATGAATTTGAAGATTATTGCTCCACTAATGGTATTCGTAGATAGAAAATTGTTCCAAGGACTCCACAGGAAAATGGAGTGGCTAAACGCATGAACATGACTATAATGGAGTGCACAAGGAGCATGAGGTTGCATGTTGGGTTTCCCTTACACATGTGGATGGAAGCTATCAACACTATAGTATATTTGATTAAAAGAGGTCCCTCTACTCCTTTGGGCTGTGGTATTCCTACGGAGGCATGGACTGGTAAGAAGGTGATTTATTCTTTTCTCAAGACCTTCGGTTGTGAAGCTTTTGCTCATATAGACTCTGAAAAATAGAACCAAGCTAGAAGCTAAATCAAAGAAATGTGTCTTTTTTGGATATGGCATTAATAAATTTGGTTATAGGCTTTGGGATTTTGAAAATCATAAAATTGTTAGAAGTCGAGATGTCATATTCAATGAGAAAGTGTTGTACAAAGATCTGTTGTAGCAACATGAGAAGAAAGAAGATGATTATGTAGTGCCCGATGATACTCCAAAACCTAATGTTCTAGCCATTCCTCATGATGTGCAACAACCGAAACAACAAATACCACACACACCGGTGAATGTTAGATGATCAATGAAGCAAATTAGACCTCCACAAAGATTTTCTCCCTCTTTGTATTCTATTTTACTTAATGATGCTGGTGAACCTAAAAGTTATGATGAAGCTATGTAGGTGGATACTAAGATTCAGTGAGAGTCTACAATGAAAGATGAAATGGACTCTTTGTTGAAGAATAAGACATGGGATTTGTGCAAGTTGCTTGTAGGTAAATAGGCTTTATAGAATAAGTGGGTTTACAAGTTAAAAGAAGAGGACATAGGTAAGAAAAGTTTTAAGGTGAGGTTAGTTGTAAAAGGATTTGCACAGAAAAAAAATAATTTATTTTGATGAGATATTTTCTCCTATTGTTAAGATGACTTCTATCCATACTATTTTAAGTCTTGTGGCTACTGAAGATTTGCATTCAGAGTAGCTGGATGTTAAAATAGCCTTCCTTCATGCTGATTTGGATGAAGAAATATATATGGCTTAGCCACGGGGTTTTGAGGTCAAAGGTAAGGAGAACTTAGTTTGCAAATTGAAGAAAAGTTCTTATGGCTTGAAGCAAGCACCTCAACAATGGTATCAGAAATTTGATAGGTTTATGCATGAGCATGGCTATAATAGGTGTCATTCTAATTATTGTGTTTATTTTAAGAGGTTGGATGATGATAGCTACATTATTTTATGTTTATATGTTGATGATATGCTTGTAGCTAGGTCTAACATGGACCATATTAAGGGGCTGAAATGCTAGTTAGCACATGCATTTGCTATGAAGGATTCGGGGGCAGTAAAAAAAATCCTTGGTATGAAGATTTGCAGAGATAGGAAGAATAGAACATTGACGCTATCTCAGGCTGATTATGTTGAGAAGGTGTTGCAACATTTCTCTATGGAGAATGCTAAAGTTGTCAACACACCTTTACCTGGTCATTTGAAGTTGACTAAGGAGATGTGTCCCAAGACATAAGAAGAGGAGGATAAGACATCCAAGGTACCTTATGCTTTACTTGTAGGAAGCTTGATGTATTCTATGGCATGCACTAGGCCATATATTGCCCATGCAGTGGGAGTCGTTAGTAGGTATATGAGTCATCCAATATTTGAGCATTGGAATGCTGTCAAGTGGATTCTTAGATATTTGAGAGGAACATCCAATAAGTGTTTACACTTTGGGGGCTCTACTACTGATTTATAGGGCTATGTTGACTCAAATTTTGCAGGGGATATTGATACAAGGTGAAGTACTACAGGATATGTCTTTACTATTGGTGGGGCAGCCCTGAGCTGGGTTTCTAGGTTACAAAAGATTAATGCTCTATCCACTACAAAGGTAGAGTATGTTGCTTCTATAGAGGCAGCCAAGGAGATGATATGGCTATAGTTCTTCTTGGAAGAATTGTGACATCCTTGAAAGGATAATCATTTGCTCACAGATAGTTAGAGTGCCATTCATCTTGCCAAGAATTCAGCTTTGTACTATAAGACCAAACACATATAGTTGTGGTACCATTTCATTCGGTCCATTTTGGAGGATGGACAGTTAAAGCTGAGAAGATACATATAAATGAAAATCCAATAGATATGTTGACAAAGGTTGTCAGAAGGGAGAAGCTAAACTCCTCTTTCATTTCAGTTGGTCTTCTAGACTAAACATAAATAAAAAAATAGTAGAGTCCAAGGTGGTTTGATCTAGTGGGAGCCCCATGTGGTAGTGGTATTGCTATAGGATCAGTCTCCAAGTGGGAGATTGTTGTTTAGTGTGGAGCTTGATTAGTCCCCAAGTGGGAGATTGTTAGATTGTGGTGACTGATCAGGAAAGTATTGTACATACTCCATCATTTTGTGAAGATTTTTAGATTTTCCATTCATAGATTTGGGTCAACATGTTATTCACTAAAGTGGTTTAATACCCTTATAAAAGGGCTTAGGGTTAGGGATTGTATCATAGTGTGATGAAAAATTGCTTCTTACAGTGGTATTGAGCTGTAAGGGATTACAGATTGTAATCAGGTTGTAATCATTGGATTGTAATAATATTGGACTTGCAATTTGGTGTATGTAGCCTAGGAATTGGGTGAACCATGTTAAATCTTGGTGCCTTGTGTTCATTTCTATGTAATCTATTATTTTTTGTTATTGGTTATATTTGCATGTAGTTTTATTTTTGTTTGTGGTTTCATCCTAACAATTAGAAGGCACTAATTTTTCCTTAGAATAATTAAAGTTAGAGAACATCATGTAATTTATGACCTCCATATCTTGATATAGAATCTTGTGCCTTAGGGTCATCAGATTTCAAAACTGTAAACTTGACCTTCTCCTCAAGTTCCAATTTGATCTTTTAATTACCCACAAGAATTATGGCATGAGGCCAATCAATCTTGATTTCCCCTCCCATATCTCTACAAAATCTTCTACTTAAAAGCATACCATAGCTAGCCAAAATGTCTACTACCAGGATGAATAGCTTCATTCTCTTTGTATGGTGCGAAGCCAATGCTACGTGTACATCTTTCACTTGACCTCTTAGAGGGACCTGCATTGCATCAATAGAATACTAACATTTGAAGGTTTTGGTAAGGGTTAAGCCAAGGACATGAGAAAGTAAAGAGGGCATGACATTATCAAAGGCTCTAGAACCAATAATGCAATTACTAAGCTTATGGCCATTTATGTACAAAGACACATAGAACGAGTCTGACTTTTGACTAGGGGAGGTAGCTAAAACTAATGCTTTTTCTTCTTTGAAAAGCATAGGAAAAATAGGCTTTTCATCAACTAATGGGTCACTATCCAACTAAGGTTGGTCATTGCTAATGGTAGAGTTAAATTGGGTTAAGTTTGGCATTAGCATTGTTAGGATAAAACCACGGACAGAAATAAAAACTACGTGCAAATATAACCAATAAGAGAAAATAATAGATCACATAGAAATGAACACAAGGCACCAAGATTTAATGTGGTTCACCCAATCCCTAGGCTACATCCACCAAACAATAAGTCTGATCTTATTACAATCCAGTGATTACAATCCATAATCCCTTACAGCTCAATACCGCCCCAAGAAGCAATTTTGCATCACAACATAATGAAAAATGCCTAACCCTAAACCCTTATATACAAGTATTTTATGTCATTTTAGGGTTACAACATGTCGGCCATATGTTAGCTACAATGTTGGCCACTAATTATGAAGTATGTACAATACTTTCCTAATCAGTCACCATAATCTAACAATCTCCCACTTGGGGACTGATCAGGCTCCACACTAAACAACAATCTCCCACTTGGAGACTAATCCTGTAGCAATACCACTACCACATGGGGCTCCCACTGGATTAAACCACCTTGGACTCAGTTGTTGTTTTATTCATGTTCATTCAAAAAAGACCAACCAAAGCTGAAGAGGAGTTTAGGTTCTCCCTTGTTACAATGTTTGTCAACATATCTGCTGGATTATCATTGGTACGTATCTTCACTAGCTTTAACTATCCATCCTCCAAAACTAACCGAATGAAATGGTAGCACAATTGTATGTGTTTGGTCTTAGAATGTAGAGCTAAATTCTTTGCAAGATGAATGGCACTCTGACTATTTGTGAACAAATAATTATCCTTCTGAGGATGTCCCAATTCTTCCAAGAAGAACTGAACCCATATCATCTCCTTGGCTACCTCTGTAGCAGCAACATACTCTGCCTCTGTAGTGGATAGACCATTAATCTTCTGTAACTTAGAAACCTAGCTCACGGCTGCCCCACCAACAATAAAGACATAACCTATAGTGCTCCACCTAGTATCAATATCCCCTACCAAATCTAAGTCAACATAGCCTTGTAAATTAGTAGTAGAGCCCCCAAAGTATAAAAACTTATTAGATGTTCCTCTCAAATATCTGAGAATCCACTTGACAACATTCCAATGCTCAAATATTGGATGACTCATATACCTGCTAACAACCCCCACTGCATGTGCAATATCTAGCCTAGTGCATACCATAGCATACATCAAGCTTCCTACAGCTGAAGCATAGGGCACCTTGGACATCTTATCCTCCCCTTCTTTTGTCTTGGGACACATCTCCTTAGTCAACTTCAAATGACTAGGTAAAGGTGTGCTGACAGCTTTAGCATTCTCGATAGAGAAATGTTGCAACACCTTCTCAACATAATCAGCCTAAGATAGCATCAATGTTCTATTCTTCTTATCTCTACAAATCTTCATACCAAGGATTTGTTTTGCTGCCCCCAAATCCTTCATAGCAAATGCATGTGCTAACTGGCACTTCAGCCTCATAATATGATCCATGTTAGACACAGCTACAAGCATATCATCAACATATAAACATAAAATAATGTAGCTATCATCATCCAACCTCTTAAAATAAACACCATAATCTGAATGACACCTATTAGAGCCATGCTCATGCATAAACCTATTAAATTTTAGATACCATTGCCGAGGTGCTTGCTTCAAGCCATATAAACTTTTCTTCAATTTGCACACTAAGTTCTCCTTACCTTTGACCTCAAATCCCCGTGGCTAAGCCATATATATTTCTTCATCCAAATCACCATGAAGGAAGGCTATTTTAACATCTAGCTACTCTAAATGAAAATCTTTAGTAGCCACAAGACTTAAAACAATACGGATAGAAGTCATTTTAACAGCAGGAGAAAATATCTCATCAAAATCAATTCCCTTTTTTTGTACAAATCCTTTTACAACTAATCTAGCCTTAAATATTTTCTTACCTCCTTCCTCTTCTTTCAACCTATAAACCCACTTATTCTGTAAAGCCTTTTTACCTCCAGGCAACTTGCACAAATCCCATGTCTTATTTTTCAGCAAAGAGTCCATTTCATCTTTCATTGTAGAGTCCCACTAAATCTTAGTATCCACCTACACAGCTCATCATAACTTTCAGGTTCAACAACATCAGTAAGTAAAATAGAATAAAAAGAGGGAGAAAATCTTTGTGGAGGTCTAATTTGCCTCATTGACCATCTAACATTCACTAGTGTTTGTGGTATTTTTTGTTGCAGTTGTTGCACATCATGAGGAATGGCTGAAACATTAGCTTTTGGATTATCATCCAGCACTACACAATCATCTTCTTTCTTCTCATGTTGCTACAACAGATCTTTGTACAACACTTTCTCATTGAATATGACATCCCGTCTTCTAATAATTCTATGATTTTCAAAATCCCAAAGCCTATAACCAAATTCATTAATGCCACATCCAACAAAGACACATTTCTTTGATTTAGCTTCTAGCTTGGTTCTACTTTCAGAGTTTATATGAGATAAAGCTTCACAACCGAAGGTCTTGAGAAAAGAATAACTTACCTTCTTACTCGTCCATGCTTCCTCTAGAATACCACAACCCAAAGGAGTAGAGGGACCTCTATTAATCAAATATACTATAGTATTGATAGCCTCTGCCCACATGTGTAAGGGCAACCCAGCATGCAACCTCATGCTCCTTGCGCACTCCATTATAGTCTTGTTCATGCATTCAACCACTCCATTTTCCTGTGGAGTCCTTGGAACAATATTTTGTCTATGAATACCATTAGTGAAGAAATAATCTTCATATTCATGACTGCAATACTCACCACCATTATCAGATATGAGACATTTTAATTTCATACCAGTCTCATTTTCAACCAAGCATTTCCATTTCTTAAAAGTTTGAAATACATCATATTTTTGTCTAAGGAAATCAACCCATACTTTTCTAATTGTGTCATCAATAAATGTAACCTAATAATGAGAGCCACCAAGGGAATATACCTAAGCTGGTCCCCATACGTTTGTATGCACAAGCTCTAATTTCTCCTTTTTGTTTTCCTTCCCAGTGTTTACAAAACTCACTCTCTTTTGTTTTCCATACACACAACTTTCACAAAAATCCATATTAACACATTTCGAACCTAGTAAAACTTTCTTTGAATGAAGTAATTTCATACCTTTCTCACTCATGTGCCCAAGTCTATTGTGCCACAGTCCTATATCAGAATCTACAGCAGCTATTTATTCTCCCTGCTCAACTGCAGCAATTGTTCCTGAACATTCAATTTTCTCTAAAACAATCAAAGTAGAAGGAACAATATGACCTGTACAAAGATATAAGGTGCCTACTTTCACACCTTTTGCTACTACAAGGGAACCTTTTGAAACCTTCCAATTTTTATCATTAAAAGTAACTACACAACCCTCATCATCGAGTTGCCCTACTGAAATTAAATTCCTATTCAGCCTTGGAATATGTCTTACCTCATGTAGTAGACAATAATTCCCATTCTACAACTTAATCTTAATTTTTCCCTTTCCAACAATTTGACAGGGTTCATTATCCCCCAAAATCCCCTTGGACATAATCAATGAAATAACCTCTATGAGGTGTAGCATGAAATGAAGCACCAGAATCTAAAACCCATGAATCATCAACACTTTCTAAAGACAAAAGCAAAGCATCCTCTTCAGATTTGTTACTTACCACATTTTCCTCCTTGTCTCCATCTAATTTATCTCCTTCATTTTTCTTTTGATTCCAACAATCTTTCTTTCTATGACCTAGTTTGCCATAGTACCAATAGTCGTTTAGTCCTTTTGATTGAGACCTCTTCCCCTTTGACTTTCTTCTTGATTTCCCACAATTTCTAGAGTTATTTCCTCTCTCAGTTGTTCTGCCCCTACTTTTTGTATTCAAAGCACTTCCTGATGTAGATCCACTGGAGGATTTCCTACAAGTTTCCTCACTCAAAAAACCACCAATCACATCATCATATTTTAGGGTACTAAATCCGAGAATAGAATTACTCACTGCCATTACTAAGCCATTCCAGCTTTCAGGCAAAGAACACAAAATCAAGAGAGCCCTAATTTATTCATCAAAATTGATACCCACAGAAGATAAGTGGCTTGTAATAGTATTAAACTCATTTAAATGATCTGCAATAGATCCACCTTCTGTCATTTTCATATTAAATAAACACTTCATGAGAAATACCTTGTTTGAAGTGGAGGGCTTTTCATACAGTGTCAATAGGGTTTTCATCAAGTCTTCTATTGTCTTTTCTTTTGTAATATTAAATGCCACTGATGGTGCTAGGCATAATCGAATTCTTCCAAGTGCCTTTCTATCCAAAAGATCCCATTCATCATTTGACATAGTTCCCTGATTCTTGGCTTTGCCTTCCAATGGCTTCCATAAATCCTTCTGATATAGATAGTCTTCCATTTACATCTTCCATAATTGGAAGTTCTGCCCATTAAACCTATCAACTCTCAGCTTACCCTCATCTGCCATCACTTCCACTCAATCATGAGACTCCCACTTAACTGTAAGACTTTCTTGCAAAGGATAACTTAAAGACAACCTTGCTCTGATAATACTTGTTAGGATAAAACCACAGACAAAAATAAAAACTACATGCAAATATAACCAATAATAGAAAATTATAGATCACACAGAAATGAACACAAGGCACCAAGATTTAATGTGGTTCACCCAATCCCTGGGCTATGTCCACCAAACAACAAGTCTGACCTTATTACAATCTAGTGATTACAATGTTTAATCTATTACAGTGCAATACCATTGCAAGAAGCAATTTTTTATCACAACATAATGAAAAATACCTAACCCTAAACCCTTATTTACAAGTATTTTATGTCATTTTAGGGTTACAACATGTCAGCCATATGTTTTCCATATGTTGGCTATAATGTCAACCATTTTTCGGCCATATGTTAGCTACAATGTTGGCCATGGCCCACTAATTATGAAGTATGTACAGTACTTTCCTAATCAGTCACTATAATCTAATAAGCATCACTTTTACAATAATTTGCTAGCTTTTGTAATTCAATAGAATGAGTTTTGAGATATTCAATGGGAGACACCTAGATACAGGCATTCTTACAATATTTATATTATATCAAATGGGGAATGAGGCTTATCATTTGGGTCAAACTTTGAATTCTCTTTCCTCCATGATGAGGAAGTGGATGCTCCAGTTGCAGCTAGTGAAGGGCTAATGGCTACATTCTGGGAAGGAATAAAGTTCAACAAGTTCTCTCTTTGACTTCTCATAGCCATGATCATTTGAATTCCATCTAAAGTGGTGAAGTAGTTACCTCCAACTTTTGAATCTAATTCATACTCCAAAAATAATGTTTAAGAGGCTTTAGAAACAATAATGTAGTTACTAACCTTATGGACATTTATGTATAAGCACACATAGAATGGGTCTAGCTTCTAAAAAGGGGTGGTAGTTAAAATTGATGCTTCTTCTTCTTTGAAGAGAATACAAAAAATAGGCTCTTCATCAGCTAATGGGTCACTATCCAACTAAGGTAGGTCATTGCTAATGGTAGAGTCAACACTAGGCTAGGTTTTGGTATTAGCATCACTTTTACAATAATCTACTAGATTTTGTAATTCAATAGGATGAGTTTTGAGATAATCAAGGGGAGACACTTGGATACAAGAATTCTTACAGTATTGTATTATATCAAATGAGGAATGAGACTCACCATTTGGGTCAAACCTTTACTTCTCTTTCCTCCAGGATGAGGAAGTGGATACTCTGACTACACTTGGTGAAGGGCTAGTGGCTGCATTCTAGGAAGAAATAGAGTTCAATGAGTTCTTTTCTCTTTGACTTCTCATAGCCAAAGTCATTTGAATTCCATGTAAGGTGGTGAAGTAGTCACCTCCAACCTTTGAATTTAATTCATACTCCAAAAATAATGTTCCAAAGTCGCCATGGAGAGCATAATCATCTTCACTTTTAGGGTACTTGATGGTTAGCTCGTTAGTAGTACTGAGCTTCTTATATCTATTCATTTTTGGGCAAGAATCATCATCATGATCTACTCATAGATGAAAGATGCATATATTTTTCTTCTTGACCTCAATGGCAAGCTTTTTCTAAGTAGATGGAAATTGCAATGGTCTACCTTCATGTAGCCTTCAAGGAATGTCTTGATATGGTTGTTGGAGTGAAGGGCCAAGTTTTCCCATTTGTCTCTTCATGGAAATCATTTAATTAGAGATTTTTTGAAGCATTTCTTTATTATTGTTAGTTATACTAGGAATAGAGCTTGTAGATGCTCCACTATGAATCTCTCTTTTATGTTTCTTGACTGTTATTAGATCATCTACCAACTTGATTATGAAGGTCTAAGTAACCAATACATTAGCCACATATGCACATCTAACTTGAAAGCTTATGTTAGTGTGCATGGAGCTAATGAAGAACATCTTCTAGTTGTCAACAATAGGTTTTCTTGTTGTAGGGATGCTATTGACCAACTTATTGAATTTAATAGTAAAATCCCACATAGGAACACTAGGTTCCTTCTTGATCTGAGTAAGTTGTGTCAAAAGAGTATGCTTATCCTCTGTACTATTATAGCACACTTCAAATCAGTTATGAATGTCATTCTAGGTTGTGATACATCCTAATATAAGGTGCTAAAAGTAATTAGCTACATTGTCAACCAAGGTTTCAACAATATCCTAACTACTACATCTTCATGTTGAGGAAAAATGACGTTGCATGCAGCAAAGAAAGATGCAATGTACTCATAACTAGAGACATTCCCATCACCATTGAATTTTGGGAAATAATTTCTAGAATCTCTAGGCAAGTCATTATATGGAAGCAGTGTTATAGGAGCACCCCATCAAAACAATTAGTCTAAGGTATTCTTGGCCTTTTCAATATTTGATTCTAGCATATTTTTAGGCTTCCTTGCTTAATGATCCTATTGTGTGAACCCTTGAACAAATTTTGTTATTTCTATAAAGTAGTTTTTTCATGAGGTCATAGGGGTCTACTGTCTCCTAGGTTCTTGTTAGAAGTTTTAGGAGGTGTTAGAGTATATTAGAAGTTATGATGAAGTCATAAAAGCAATATAAGTTGCATAAAAATAACAATACTGCAACATTTTCATTATATTAATGATTTTTGTTTGTAGTGGTTGCATCTAATAGTCACAACCTTCAAAATCTAGTTGGACTAGTTGGAAGAAGGTCTTCATAAGCCCTTACAAGTGTTTGGAAGACAACAATGTAATATTTTGCCTTTGAATCAATAAAACTACCATTTTTTCCTATATAAATGCTAATTTTCTATTTATTGTATAGACTATACAGATAAAGGTGGCTAGAGAGTCAAATTTTATTGAATCTTGTTGACTTACCTTTCTAATGAGCCCACTCAAAGCTCTTGAATCATTAGGAGATAGGAGATATAAGGATTTTTTTGAACTTGGTTTCAAACCCTAACTACCTAGGGTTTTAGAGGAAAATGGCAATATCTCCCATTTCCACCATTGAAAATTTTTTATTTTCAATGGAATGAGATATTGTCAAGTGTACTATAGGATTTTGGAGGTTTCAAGATAGGAGGAGTTGGTGGCCATATTGTATGGGCAAGAATGTGTTGGCATTTTCCTGTGACAACTCTTCTGCATTCTAAGATTTGTTGATTTGCATGCCTTGGGGTTAAAGCCAATGGATGAAACCTTGGAATCCCTCTTTTCTTGTCCTAATCTAGATGTTTCATGCATTGGTTTGGTCCATTTCATTGAATTTTTGGTACTTCCTTTGTTAGGGTGACTTAATTGGGGCAATTAGGCCTATTAAGCATTGTTGTTTTAAGAGGTCAAAAGGTGACATCAAGACCTCCCTTTTTGGGAGTATAAAAAACTCAATAAAGGGTTTCAAGAATGTTGATTTTTTCCTAGGGTCCTTTGGTGAAGTTTTAATTTATGGCACAAATTGCTTTGTGAAGGGCTATTAGACTTGTTACTACATTATTAGGACATAATAGTGAATGTGGGTTTAGGTTGTTGATTGGCATTGGTCTTTTATTCTTTTAAACACTTTTTCAACCCCTTAATATGCTAATGGATCTAAAATTGTGTGAACCTACCATTTGGGGGTAAGATTCATGGTTGCCAAGTTTGAAGTTGCTTTAGTGACATTATTGTATAAAGGTGTAGAAGTTTGGGAGAATTGTCAGTCCTACTAGATTGATGTCAGCATAACTAAGGATTATGCTTGTTAAACCCTTACCTCTACATCAATTGGTATTAGATCCTTAATATCTCTAAGGCTTGAAGTTTTTCATCATGTCTAAAGAAGAAGGAGATGGATTGTCATCAAGGATGAAAATGCTAAGATTGTGAAGTATTTGAGGGAGCAGAAACAAAGGGAGACTAAGAAAAGAAGCAAGGATGATGTTAGAATTACTTAGATAACACAGATGAGGGATGAGATAATCAAGCTTAAGGCAGAGCTTGGGAAGAGTGGTGGGAACTTTGGTGGTCTTGAACAAGGAAGTGATGATGAAACCCTTTGGAGGAAGAAGAAGACGAATGCCCTCTAGATTAGAGGTTGCTTGTGAAGACTCTAAAGTCCATGGAAAAGAGATCCTTGGATGCTAAGTTTGATTTGCCCACTTATGATGGGAAGATGGATGTTAATGTTGTCATGGATTGGGTGAATGCCCTAACTAGTTTCTTTGATTGTGAAACTATCCCTAAAAAATTAGAAGGTTAAGATAGCCAATTTAAGGCTAAGAGGGTATGCATTGGTATGGTGGAACTTTATCCAAGATGATAGGGCAAAGAAAGGCAAAAATTAAGTCTTTGCATGGAAGAAAGTGGTGGCCTTTCTTTGAGAAGTCTATATAACTGCATATTATGAGGTGGCACTCCATAGAATGAGGATGGGATTCAGACAAAAAGACATGGATGTCTCAACATATACTAAATAATTCAACAACCTTGTGATGAAGTCTGGTATTATAGAACCAGCAAACTTGAAGGTTGCAAGGTATTTGTGAGGATTGAAATTGTCAATTCAAGATGAATTGAGCCTAACCACCATAACCACTATCCAAAAATGTTTCATATTGGCTTCCAAGGTAGAAGAGAGGTTCAAAAGGAGGAGTGAACAAGGTGGAAGAGGTAGAGGAAGGAATGATAGATCAAGAACAAACTCTTGGAATAAAGGGAAGTTAGATATATCAAACAAGCCCTCTAATCAAGAGACCAAGGAACAAGGAGAATATAGTTCAAAGGGATATGCAGGAGGTAGAAGATCCTTTGGCAGGGGTAGAGGAAGATTAGATAGGCCTCCAAAGTGTTACAACTACAATCAAATAGGACATTACTCCAACAAATTCTTAGAGAAAGAAAACAAGAATGAATGTAAAAGGAACGGTCAACTTGTCTATGAGGAAAGAGACCTTGAAGCAGAAGAAGGTAGAGCATCAATAATGAAACAAGCATTTTATCAATTTCCACATACTCAAGAGCCTCCACAAAGAAATAATTTGTTTAGAACAAGATTGAAATGCCAAGGGAAGGTATGCAATCTATTAATAGATTCTAGTTCTACTAAAAATTTAGTTTCTAAGGAAATGGTGCAAAAGTTAGAATTAGTGAAGACTCCTCAACCTTTCCCCTATCAAGTTTCATGGCACACTAAAGGTCAACAAACCGTTGTGACTAAAAAAACCATGGTGGAATTCTCTTTGGGTGACTTTAAGGATACTGTCCTATGTGATATAGTGGAGATGGATGCATGCCATCTAGTACTTGGTAGACCCTGGCAATATGACATGGATGCCACTTATAGTTGCAGGAAGAATACCTATACCATAAGCAGGGATGTCAAAACTTACACCTTGAAACCCTTGCCTAGTCAAAAACATGAAAAGGAGCCTTTAGTTATTGTGGTGAATGAAAAGGAGATGTTTGAAACCATTACTAAATTAGATTAGGGGTATGTACTGATCCATAAGCCTAAAGAGGAAGAAAATTCTTAAAAAGTTAAACCAATCCCCAAAGAGGTGCAAAAACTTGTGGAGGAGTACAAGGGGGTATTAGCAATTTATTTACCATCTTCCTTGCCACCCATTAGGGATTTAAGTCATCAAATAGACTTTATACCCAGTGCTTTTTTTGCCCAATAAGGTCCCTTACAAAATGAAGCCTGCACAAAATGTTGAGATTGCTAAACAAGTCAGTGAACTGCTAGGAAAAGGCCTGATATAAAAAAGTCTAAGTCCTTGTGTAGTTTTTGTTGTTTTGGCTCCAAAGAAGGATGGAAAATGGAGATTTTTTATTGACAGTAGGCAAGCCAATAAGATCACTATGAAATATTGGTTTCCAATCCCAAGAATAGAGGATTTTCTTGACTAACTAGGGAGTGATTCTTACTTCTCAAAAATTTATTTAAAATTAGGTTATCATCAGATAAGGACAAAGCCATGGGATGAATGGAAAAGAGCATTTAAAATAATAGAGGGTTTGTATGAATGGCTTGTTATGCCATTTGGATTAAATAATGTACCTTTAACCTTCATGAGGTTAATGAATGAGATTTTTCAAGACTATAATGGAAAGTTCTTAGTTATCTATCTTGATGATATACTGATATTTAGTTGTAGTTTAGAAGAGCACCTTAAATGTTTGAGCATGGTATTCAAAAGGTTGTAGGAACATAAATTGATTATCAATATTGAAAAGCATACCTTCTTGGAAAAGGAACTTACAGTCTTGGGATTTGTGATCTCTCAAGGCACCTTGAAAATTGAGCCTTCAAAGATTGAAGCAATAGTTAATTGGCCTCCTCCTAAAACTCAAAGTGATGTTAAAAGATTCCATGGGTGAGCCACATTTTATAGGAAGTTTGTGAAGAATTTTAACCATGTGTGTGCTCCAACATTGGATACCATTAAAGGTGGAAGAAAGGTTAATTTTGTGTGGACAAAACAAGGCAATGATGCCTTTGAATACCTTAAATCTAGAATTGCACAATATCCTATACTAACCCTCCTTGATTTCAAAAAGGTTTTCATAGTGGAAATAGATGCTAGCAACCTAGCTATTGGGGTACTCCTAATTCAAGGTGGTAAACTAGTTGCATTTTTCTCAGATAAACTAAATGATGTCAAGAAGAAATACTCCACCTATGACTCAAAAATTTATGCTATGGTCCAAGCTCTTAGAAAATGGAGACATTATCTCTTGTCTAAAGAATTTTTAGTTTTCACTAATAACCATGCATTAAGCTACCTAAACTCACAAGACAAGTTAAATGTTAGGCACCTTAAATGGATGCAATGATTGCAAGCATATTCTTTCAGAATTAAACATAAGAAGGGTCAAGCCAACAAGGTGGCTAATACATTGAACAGGAGGATCACTTTGGTGCAACAAATTCAACTCAAAATCATTGGGATAAGTTCCCTTAAGGACCTTTACAAAGATGACATTGATTTTGGCAATATTTATTAGGTATGTGCTACATTAGTGGGTAGGTATAACATTGATTTCTCTGAATATCTCATTTAAGATGGCTTACTTTTCAAAGGACAACAGTTACGTATCCCTAGGTGTTCAATGAGGGATAAAGAAATGAATTATGGGGGAATGAGTGGCCATTTTGGTTTGGTTAAAACATTAGAGGTGGTTAGAAGGTATTACCATTGGCCAAAGATGCAAAATGATGTCAAAAAATTTGTGGAAACTTGTGTCATATGCCAACAAGAAAAGGGAACATCAACTAACCATGATCTTTACCAACCCCTTCCTATACCTTCTAGGCCATGGAAAGCTATCAAAATTGACTTTTCTATGTGACTTCCAAGGACAAAATAGGGCTATAATAACATTTTTCTGGTTGTGGACTATTTTAGCAAAATGGCACACTTTATAACCTACAAGAATGCTCATGATGCATCACATATTGCACAATTATTTTTGATGGAAATTGTTAGAATCCAAGGGTTTCCTGAGTCTATTGTGTCAGATAGGGATTCCAAGTTCCAAGGGCATTTTTGGAGAACCTTGCATAAGAAGTTGGGAAAAAATTTGTAATATGGTTTTTCTTATCATCCTCAAATAGATGGGTAGATAGAGGTCATAAACAGATCTTTTGGCAATCTCCTTAGGTGCTTGACAAAATAGTAAACTCAAAGTTGGGATCTCTTGTTACCACAAGCTAAATTTTCCTTCAATGACTCCTTGAATAGATCCATAGGTAAAACACCCTTCCAAACAATCTATGGCATGCATCCTAAAGTACCTATGGAGTTGAGAAAACTACCTAATGATTTTAAAATCAGTGCCAAAGGGGAAGAATTGGTAGAGATGATAAAATAGGAGTAGGAACAGGTCAAGGATAGTTTGGAGTAATCAACACAAAAGTACAAGGCAATGAAATATAAGAAGAGGAGGGAGGTTCATTTTAAGGTAGGTGAAAAAGTGTGGGCTTACTTAAGAAAGGAGAAGCTTCCTAAGGATTAGTACACCAAGCTTCAAATGAAGAAAATAGGACCATGCACAATACTACATAAGTTTGGTGAAAATGCTTATGAAATCACTCTCCCACCATCCCTTTCCATTTCTCCTATTTTTAACATTGCTGATCTAACTCCTTTTAAAGGAAATGAAGATATGATAGGTACCAATGATGAGGAAGAGTCACATGTTGATTGGTTTCAAGAACTTCCACCAAGCCAACCCCTTCAATTTGAGAAGATCATTGACACTAAAATTTACAAGAAGACTAGGCACAAAACTTATTGTCAATACCTTGTCTAGTGGAAAGGTCTTCCTAATATTGATGCCACTTGGATGATAGAGTAGGATATCATCAAGCGTGGCTACACCTTGGATCAATTAGCCTCAAGTGGGAACTTGAGTTTCAAATAGCCTAGGCAACATGGTGCAAGAGAACCCCATCAAACAAAGTAGTCTAATGTCTTCTAGGCCTTTTCAATCTTTGATTCTAGTATATCTTTAGGTTTCCTTTCTTAATGATCCTATTGTGTGAACCCTCGAACAACTTTTGGTATTTGTATAAACTAGATGTTTCATGAGGTCACAAGAGTCTAGTAGTCTCCTAGGGTCTTGTTAGAAGTCTTAGAAGGTGTTAGAGTCTTTTAGAAGTTATGATAAAGTCATAAAAGTAAAATAAGTTGCATAACAATAACAATAATGCAACATTTTCACTATATTAATGATTTTCTTTTGTAATGGTTCCCTCCAACAGTCACAACCTTCAAAATTTGGTTGGAAATGTTGAGGGAAGGTCTTAATAAGCCCTTACAAGTGGGTGGAAGACAAAAATGTAATATTTTTCCTTTGAATCAATAAAACTACTATTTATTCCTACGAAAATGTTGAGTTTTTATTCATTGTATGGACTATATAGATAAGGGTGGCTAGAGAGTTAGATTTTATTGAAGCTTGTTGAGTTTCCTTTCTAATGAGCCTAATTAGAGCTCTTGAATCACCAAGAAATAGGAGGTATAAGGATTTTTGCTAAACTTGGTTTCAAACCCTAAATACCTAGGGTTTTGGAGGAAAATGGCAATATCTCACATTTCCACTCTTGAAAATATCTAATTTTTAGTGGAATGGGAGATTACCAAGTGTACTATAGGATTTTTTAGGTTTCAAGATAGGAAGAGATGGTGGTTGTACTATGCAAGCAAGAATGAGTTGGCATCTTCATGTGACAACTCTTCTACATTTTGAGATTTTTTTCATGCCTTGGGGTTTGAGCCAGTCGGTAAACACTTTGAATCCCTCTTTCCTTGTCCTAAACTAGATGTTCCATGCATTGGTTTGGTCCATTTCATTGAATTTTTGGTACTTCCTTTGTTAAGGTGGCCTAATTGGAGCAATTAGGTCTGTTAAGCATTGTTGTCTTAGGGGGTCAAAAGGTGACATCAGGACCTACATTTTTGGGAGTATGAAAAAATCAATAAAGGGTGTCAATAATGTTAATTTTTTCCTAGGGTCTTTTGGTGAAGTTTTCACTTACAACACAAATTGCTTTGGGAAGGGCTACTATGCTTAAGGATAGAATAGTGAAAGTGGGTTTAGGTTGTTGATTGGCATTGGTTATTTGTTCTTTTAAACACTTATTCAACCTCTTAACATGCTGATGGATCTAAAATTGTGTGAACCTACCATTTGAGGGTAAGAGTCATGGTTACCAAGTTTGAAGTTGAATGGATTAGTCATGGTTCTTTAGTGACATTCTTGTATAAAGGTGTAGAAGTTTGGGAGAATTGTCAGTCCTACTGGATTAGTGTTCGCATAACTAAGTATTGTTCTTGTTAAACCCTTACCTTTGCATCAAGCAAGTCACAAAGGGATAATAACATTACCCCACATAAAAAATCATTGAGGTAGGGAGGATTACTAGTACAACCCAAAAAAGTGATAGCAGTATGGGTAACTACTCTATCAAGAGTGAGTGCTTTGTACAATGATGGTATTTGAGTGTGGAAGATAGGAGGTAGAGATGAATGGCTATGTATCTAGGCAATAGGGCAAGGAGGTAGAAAAAGAGCAGCACAAATACCTTGATAAACTAGATCCCAAGAGTGGGTTCTCCCTCTTTCTATAGGATCTTCTAATATAGGGAAATTAGCTTTCTACAATTCTTGAAACACAAGGTTGACTAGCCCTTTACCATGAGCATTGTAGGTATATGTAGAACCTAGGATGAACTATCTTAGCTCATAATGGGCGTGCTTCTCTTAATCTTAATTTCCATAATACTCCCTCTTAATATTCAACATTGGCTTCCTCTCTTTTAAGGACAAAGCTTACTCTTCTATATTGGTCAAGGAACTTTCAACTTTTCTAGGTGAGGCTATTCAACTAATTTATTATATCCTCTTGTTCATCCTAGAAACCAAGGTTAGGTTGTAGTACTGGGATTTGTTCCTCGTGAGTCATCACCATTTCTCCTGAAGAGTTGTTATACATGACTCAACTATTTGAATCCACAGTGATGATCTCTAAGTTTCTTAATAAAGCCATGAATAAACTTACTTAAGATAACTTAGGACATATGAGTTTAATCTCCAGAAGAGTTGTCAAAATGTGTTGGTTAATAGTTTGTCTTGATATTTTTGGTTTATACCTTAACTCTTGACTTTCCCAATGGCTATTGGAAAATAAAGAAGTCAACAAAGGAATGAGTTAGCATAGTAATCTATCAAACATCCCTGAATTGAAGGGTATAGCTCCCTTATTAGTGCAAGATATGCAATAAATTTGTCTTTTGGTTTTTGGGGGTATGCTCTTAACTAGAGAGTAGAAGAGGCAAAAACCAAGTTGTTCAACACTTCAAACAACCTAGGAAAATGAAGGGGGACTAACTCACACTATATAATCTATTTAGACTTATAATGCAATGATTGGAAACATGCATAACTAGCTACAACAATAGGAATAAAGGGATAGATGATGAAGTGAGTAATTCCTAGATTACACAGCTAGCTAATTTTTTGACAATACTCAGATTATCTATCTCTCAACTACTTCACACACTTTTTTTTAGCCTCCTTATAATGCAACTAACTACTCTAATCACATGAATTATGACATACATTAAAGAGAACATAAGAAATGCTAATGCTAAAGAAAGTAAGACATACAATCTATCGAATGAAGGAAACAAAACCAAGTTCATTCACACTCATTCAATATAATATTCTTTGAACTAAATGAAAAAATAAAAAAAGCTTAACAAGGCTGAAGTCACGCATAATATTCTAGCTATGGGGGTTTTCCCAAAGTAAATTTCTCCAATCTTATTAACTTCATAAAAGGTTAATATATAGATATTCTCAAAATGGTTGATTACATGGATGATTGCATCACAGAGCATCTCTAAACTCAAAGACTAAAAATAGGAAAAGCTTGAATCATTGGCTAAAATTAGGAAAGAGAAGAAGGAGAATGAAAAATGTCTAGAAAAATATTAGAATCGTCATGCCTTTTTAGAAGTAACTGACTTAGTTCTATAAGTTTTCATAGCTTTGATTACTTTTTCTAGTTCTTCGACATCTAAAATGATGATATTGTTAGCTAAGACCATCTAGTAGTCATGTATCTTTTTCAATTCATCAATTTTGGCAACCCTTGACTAGAATTTCTGCACTTCCCTCCATATTATTGCATCTATTACTGAGTGTTCTTGAATCTAAGACACTTGGATGTTGAGCAAGTCAACAGCTTCATCGAAAAATGATAAGAACTTGGATTTCATTCTCTCAATTTCCATGAGTTTATCATTAGTGTGTTGGAGATAAGGTTAGTTAGATGTCTTTATGGTTTTCATTTATGGCAACATATGCTCAGCATTTCATTTACTCATTCAGAGACATAAAGTTGTCTAAGTATTTGTAATGCCCCACCAAGAGATCCAAAGAATTAACCTAAAGTTTCACTGAGTTTGGTAGCATTTTTTTTTTAAAACATGAAAGATAAACCATTCACAACTTATACATAGTAACGGAAGCATTAACATCAATTCAACTGAAAGTAAACATAACATACATAATAGATTACATTCTTCATGAATCCCTTAACGTTGTATCACATCTAATTTAACTATTCATCTAACATCACATCCTTAGCAATGATACATCCAATGTTCTTAAATAATATACAAGTGTCCTTTTTGTAATTACATTTTAGTTTAGCTCAATCATCCATTATACATGTTACAAGGTATGAAAGGCTTAAAAGAATAAACATTCGTATAAATAAACTACATCATCATACTAACTCTAATCCATGATGCAATAACATAAATGAAACCATAAACATTACATGATACATCATCATAAAAGATATAAACATCCATCAAACATAATTAACTAAGTGCATGGTTCCTCCCAATTGTTAATAGCATCATTAGACCATCGTGGATCCTAGCCATCCCTCCGTGCGTAACATTCCAAATCATCGAAGAGATCATCATTTTTAACATAGTAGGAATGTCACACCTAAAATCATACTACATCATATGCAGAAAAGAAACATAAGATAACATCATCTAACATATGAAAATCATCAATGTGAGGAAACATATCAGTGAATACATCCATCATAGGGTATATCATCTATCATAATGATCCAAAAACATAATGAAGATAAATACCAACCATGAATGCTCTAGCCACGATGTCTCGAACAGATCACAAATGATAAGAGTGGATAAACACTACCACCTGATCGTGTGGTACCTAAGTGGTCCACTCCCACCATGCTAAGGAGATAATCTCAAGTCCCAAACAGGCTATCAAAAATCACATAGCAAAGATACTCTCTAAGTCCAGGAATCCTAAAATTATACGAACTCAAAGGTTCCAATTACAAAACCAACATCTAATCCCAAAGGCACACAATGACATGTAGGAAACCTACTATGCAAGCGAGAAAGTGTCATCACATATATCATGTAGAAGTTACCCTGGCAGTTAGCTAAACTCCACAGGTCCCTACTGATCCTCATGTGGCTACTAGTATCCTCTCATACTGACGAGGCATACTATGGAATGTAAGGTCGCAACCAAGTGTTCTCTCTACTCCCATCCTAGTCTGTACAAGCACTCGAGGCATGGGTGCGAACCAAAACAATTATCTTTTTAGGTTCATTTAATTCCCATTTAGTGTGTAAATGTTATCACTTATTAACAAAACTTACAATGAGTTACCCTGGCAGCCACTTAGGGCCCCGACCCCCATTGAAAGCCACTTCCCGACACTACAAGTAGATAACTTACCCTAAGCTCATGGAATCATAAAATCACCCCAGTCCTATACAAGTGACTAGAAAGAAATACCAAAAGATAATCCACAATAAGAATCATCAAATATCCACAATAAAAGCATCAAATCTCCATGAGCATCTGAAAAGCATCCATAGAAAATCATGACCACAACAGTTCTCTATTGGCAACTGAAGGTATCAATGATAATCAAAAGTATCCATTGGTTCTCAATAACCAAAATATATCTCAAAATCATACTGATCGAAGACTCCAAAATGGTTGAGTCAAAGATGTCACAACATGACATCATCAAGAAATATATCAATATTTCAGTCCCATCATGGCGACTAGAAAGTAATCTAAGGATAACTGATCGATGACCCAAAAATGGTTAAGTCAAGTGTCTCATACATAAGAATCTCAACTATAACAATCAGTAATTACAAACATTTCATAGATCATTCCATCACATAACCATGGTTGGGTTTAGAAAGATCGAGACCAAATAAGATCAACATGTCATCACATTCGCATAACTCCCAAGCCTCTGGTAGACATCCTAACTTGTGAATACTCTAAGACCACCCCAAATCCCAAGATACAGGTAGCATGCAGAAGCAAGATAAAAATACATGTTTTAGTTTTCTTACACAATCACATGCAATGTGGGGTAAGTATCCAAAACAAACACATATGATATTAACCACCTAATTAGTCATCATCAACATCTAAAAATACTGAATAATCATCAATAACTAATAACACTGAGTATTCACCAATATATGAAAACACTGAGTAATCATGGATTATGTTAAATCGAGTTCTTTCTTATTAACCTCTTATCTTTTCATTCAATCCCATTAAATAAATCCATTTGTAAATCTAATGAATCCAAAGGCTTTGATAACAATAATTGAGACTTAATTACGCTTAATTAAGCTAATTATTAAATTCTAAATATATCACTCTATTAATATTTCTTCTCTTGATAGTAATAACAAATTATTATTACTTAATACTTTATTTTAACTTTGTTGTCATAATAGTAATACCAACATATACATTAAATAACAAACAGTATTTAACATATATCAATATCGGATTTAAAAGCCAATTCAAAGTTTTATGGTAGGGATAATTCCCAATGTAAATGTTGTATATTCAAAATTTCATAGGAGTCCATTATCAGAATAAATCATGAATGACACTTCATGTACTGATGATGGAAACAAACCCGAAAACAAATAGTCTGTGCAGAGTATATTTCTATGGCATCAGAATGTTATTTATTGAAGTGATTTTGGAGATGGAAAATGTCCAAAGAGTGAATGTGTTAAAGTATCTGATGAGTGAAGCTGATCCTTGTGTATCATCATCTGATAATACAAGTGCGATCACTTCTTTTCATTATGCTCTAATAAGTTTTATAATGCTAGAGCTACTATTTGTATATCTACCAGGTATTATAACAACTGAAATCAAAGCCTCTATAGAATAATGATTTGTAGAGATCTTACAAGGGCATCGAGTAATGATAAAATCACAGGTCCTCATGTTATTAAGATAGCTGTACATTATTCCTAGACCCATATGAGCTCTTATAGACAGCTTCTAGACTTCTCAATTATTAACAAGATTAGCGATAATTAATGAAAAAAACATCTTTAAATATGAGAATGGTAATCAATGAACTGATAGCGATAATTAATCATCAGTATTGATAAATTGGTGCCATCAAAAAGGAAACCTATCAACTCAAATAATTAAATGGTTCGCATTCATATGATAACCGAATTTCATATGCTAATGTAAGGTGCATGGCATATTAATCTTTGCTCAACCCCTTGGCATCTCAAGGATACAATTTTAAAACAATAATTGCACCATGAACACTGGATAATTGGAATACAATTGAAACTTAAATGAATCTATACAGAGGATCCAAAGGGCGTCCTCTTCTTTACCTTGCAGATTGTATTGAGGAACGCACAGAATCTCCATATTCCGATGATGAAGGCTGCTAGAAATAGTAGTACGAACCAGATCTTGTATCTTTTCGTCCCAAAGGAAAAGAATTGCTCAGAATGAAAACTAATGATGAAAATGGTGGTGGGAACAGGGAGAGTATAATCCAAACATACACTGGTAACCTTCTAAATGATGCAACCAAGTGGTATATGAGTGCTGACCATAACAGATAAATGCAGAACAATGTCACCACTAGACACCTGCCTCTTTCCTTTATAAACTCAATTTCGTATTCCTCTAGCACTAATTCTTAGTGATGAAACTGATGAAGGTATAGATTGGAAGGCCCACTCGGGCATCAGAGACTCATAACTTTATGTCACTAGTAAGGAAGGCCACAACGCATCCAATTGCAGCCATCCATCTGATGTTACTGAACATGGGGATCCTCCTTCTATGGGCGGCTTGGAAATTGAACCTCCCAAATCCCATTTCAATTTACTTATTTTTGTATGGACTTTAGAAAGTTGATGGTTGTTAAACTTGGAGATGAAAATAGCAAATCTGTCAAAGGTAATCTCATGGTCACCAGTTCGAATCTCTCTACCTACTTGTCACCACATTCGAGGATCTCATATATGAAATGGTCATCAGCTCAAAGGTAACAAGCACAAAATTTTGTTGGGCTTCCGCTGGCTAATCAACATATTTATCCATTCACTGTCCACAAGGAATCTTTCTCTCCACCTACTTAACAAAGAACATGAAATCAACTGCAGCTTCCTTTTCCTCAAAATGCCAATTATGTAACTTGGATCTGTGCAGACATTTATTTCTATTACTCAGTCATTGCTATAGAAAACTTCAAAGTGAATATGTTCATAGTAATTATCTGACACCTTTTGAAACTACCTTATTGCCATATGAATATCCATACCCCTCTTCTATTAAATAATCTGAGGCTTTTCTAAATGACTCGCCTGAATTTAACCCTCAAAGTTTGTTTTAAGATATCCATTCACCTGCCCAAACTGTCATCCAAGGGTTTCTGTGCAGTCAATAAAATTGTGGTAGAAGAGTCTTATCCAAATAAAATTCAAAACCTACAGTCAGGGCCACCCGCAAGTAGGGTTCCTAGCGGTGGAATGTACCATGACGCTGCTCAACCGTTTCATCCAGTATAGGTGAGTTTTGTTTTGTTCAAGTTATTTTGTGATTCATCAGAGATAACTAGTTCATATTCATATATATAAATTTAGTATTATAGCATGCGAGAAGATCCTAGATATCTTTGGAAAAAGGAGAGTGGGACATTTTAATCCCAACATCATTTCAGTTGACATCTTGATATATTAATAACAGGTTCCTCACCATAGATGTGTTTATCGACAATTTGGATGGGAACTTTCTTGATCTATTATCATCACTGCTAGTTCTAATGTATCACTTAAGTCCTCAAATCAAATAAAACAATGAAGCATATAAACTTCATTAATCTGTCTATTGTTACATTAGTCTCTGCTTAATTTGGGATCGTAGAGCAGTACTGTTGAGTACATCATTTAAAGAAATCACTTACATTCCCATAAACAATCAAGATTAATGACAGTTACGGGTCAATCCTAGATTCAGCGATATAAAGTTTCAATGAGTTGTTGGAAAAAGAAGAAATTCATCACTTAATTTTCAATTCTATCTTAAATTCATTTCTGACTTATTTCGCCAATTTGAATTCTACTCATGGAAGGATAAAATAATAGATACATATATATTTTAATTTTCCTATAACCAACAATATCATGAAATCTGAAGAGTCATTCACAAAGAGTTATTCTACCAACACTAAAAGGCATGATGAAGGTAGAAGGAGAGAGAGTAATGGAATATGTAGAATGATCATGGGTACTTAGCTGGACTCTGATGCTAAACCACTATGCCTTTGGAGTCCATAGGTAAATCCCCTCCTTCTTCAACATTCACAATTCCTTCAGCATCCGAACCTCCCTCCAAGTGCCTAGAAGTGCTTGTAGAAGCATATGTTCTTCTTGAATGCATATAAGCTTATGTAAACACACTAGGAGAGTCTATATTTAAAGGCCTCTAAGATGCATCTAGAATGTGTCTAGAAAGAACTAGGAGATGAGCATGACAACTAAGCATCTAATTTCCACAATAAGAAGATGAACATGATGAGGTGTCTAGAATGTTGTAGACACCATGTGCTCAAATAATACGCTAACTCCTAAGTATAGACAACTTGTGCATACTTAGAGTGCAAACTCCTGTGTTGTCTACATGACAACTCCTGAGAATTTGCAAACTCCTATGTGAGAAAATATTAAAATAATGCACATAATTAATTTAATATTTACTTTACTCTTTCCAATTTAATTTATTTATTATTTTAAATCTCATGCACTAACTTTAATAACTCCACTTATTTAATCTTAATATATTTAAATTTTAATCACATGAAATCTAGAATCTTTTAATAATTTTAACATCTTTTCCACCTTTAAATTCATTTTTGAGACTTAATTGCTAAAATATATAATAATATTATTTATCATTTATTAAAAATGAACACTAAATATATTATTATTAAAATAAATATTGTCTCGTTCCAAAATTAAACGTATAGCTTTATCTCAAAATTTAATTATTTTATTTAATTAATTTCCCAATTAAATAAATATTAAAATACCATATTAATTTTTTATTAAATTAAATCCTTTAATTAGGCTTAGTTAATAGAAAATTCTTCGAGAAAGAGTTCGGCAAAAAGCGACTAAGGGGCAGGCACTATAGTATTAGAGAGTTTGTAGCAGTATAGTGAACATATCTTAACAATATGGGTGATGCATAGAGATTTATCTTATGCACAGTTGAGGAAATGTTTGTGACATTTTGATAATGATGTGTACTAGTGTACATGTGTGTACAATCAATTTGATGCAAGTTATAGTAAGTCTAACTATGTTGGTATTTAATAGTGCAAAACATAGCATAACATGAAATAGAGTTGTACAACTTTAGGAATTATTTTGGTTTCAAAATAATTACTAAGTCATGTTAAGCTAACTATGTGGATATTATTTTATATTATGTCAAGCATGTGAAGACATGGAATCTAATTGAGAAATAATTTGTGAATGCACAAGATATAAGTAAAGATCTTATGTTGCTTAGATAAAGTGTGAGAGTTGTACAGTGAATATGTGTGATGTGCAAATATTGTGGAAGTTTCATGATTAGATGTGACATGAAAACTATTTTGAGAACCACCTACGAGCCTTATGTGATGCAAAATCTAATGTAAGATCAGAGAAAGTGTGAGTTACAGTAGCAAATAAAGTATTATATGTATATCTATCTTGTGAAGAAGCTGAATTGTATAATTGCACATTAGGGAAGTGGGCTTTCCTTGTGTACATTGTAATTGAGAGAATTAAAGTAACAAAGAAATTTGATGATCCTAGAACAACAGAGCAAGTTGAAGAACTTAAGCAAGATGGTTTATATAAAGAGGTAAGACATGAATTCAGAGGTAGATACTATATATGCAATAAAATTGGACCTATGAAGAGAGATTGTAAAAGTAAGTCTTTTAAATTTATTATGAATTTATATTGTTCTAATTGTCATGGTTATGGACATAAGGTAGTGTAATGTAAGAAACTTGAGTTTTTTGATGATTATAAGAATAGTAGAATGTTTAGGAATACTAACCCTATAGGTAATGGAAGAGGTAGATCTCAGAGTAGATCTAGTGATAGAGAGAAACATAATGGTGAGAGAAAGTATTTTGTTTGTTACAAATGTAACAATCTTGGACATATTGCAAAAAAATGTAGAGAACCTAAAATTTAGAATGGAAATAATCAAAGGAAAAATGCACATGTATGTCGATTATGCAATAAATTTGGACACACAACAAGATTTTTTAAAATGGATAGAAAGAACTTTAACAGGAATGCTAATCATACGAGGAACAACAATAGAGATAATAGAAGGAATGAGAATGGAAGTGATAACAATTAGGTAGAGCTAGTTAAAGAGGATGTTGAGGAATTCAAAGAACCATTTGTGAAGGTTAGTAATCTACAGAGTTCACATACATTATTGGAAGAATTCAAGTAATTATTTGATGTACTTGATGGAAAGTTGAAGTCATAGATTGTTTGTGGCTTGATCTATTTGAATTAAGCTATTATAGAAACAAAATAGCATCAATGGTTAGAACTAATGTTAGAGAGTGGGTTAGAGATTGTGCAATTAAGAGAAGGTAGAGACATAGAGAGAAATCTATGGTTCAGTGCACAAGTCTTGATGTGATTGCAATAAGTGGGAATTGTAAGATCAAGGTCACTAGTAAATAGAGACAATATTCTAAGTTTTTGGTAGACACATTTACTATGTAGTGCAATTTGAAATTATTTAAGGATAATGAAGAAGATTTGATAAACCATTTGTTCTTGAAGTGTTAAGCAATCTTGTGACGATGAAAGTTGTAGAAGCCCTAAAATCTCAAATTTGAGGTATTTTATGGAATATTGAATTTAGTTTCTTGAAGTATTTATAATTATAAAGGAATGGCTAGTCAAAGAGTGTATGATGTTAGTGATAGACCAAGATATGACTTTAAGAAAAATTCATTTGTTTCTTTACTAGATGATCCTATAGGTACATTTTTGCAAGTTCTAGAAAAGTTACATGTAGAAGATATAAGGAATTATATACATTGCAAAATTGAGAGTATAGGAGATGAGGATATTCACAAGGACTTAGGAGTCATGTGTAATAATGACTTATCCATGAAGTTTGAGTATGCACACCTTGAAGATTTGAATTTGTGAAGTATATGTTCTAAGTAGAATTTGACAATCCTAAGTGGACACAAATTATATTATGCAAAATACATGATGATATTTTTTTCTTAGGTGATGCACAGATTGTCATTGATAATGACATAATCCAAAAGGTCATAGGATTTACCAATGAAGGTTGTAATCCTATTAATGAGAAAATCATCAGAAAAATAGTGGAGACAAACCTAAAAACCAAGTTTGACTAAAGGAATATGAGGACTGATCCTATTTAGGATAAAGGAGTCAAACTATTGACCAAAATCTTAGGGTACAAGTGAACCATGGATCAAGTGTAAACTCTGGGCTAGCTAGATTCCTTCATACAACATAAGTGATGGTCATTGAAAGGAGAAAAGTAAATTTGTGAGATATTGTCAAAGTGTAGCTATTGGATACCATTGCAAAGATAAAGAAAACAAGGAAAACAATATTTAGATTTGAGTCCCAATTGACTCATTTGTTCTTCTATGTTACAAGGAAGTTTCCTAGAGTGATAAATTTAGATAGTAGCAAGTGTGTAATGAAGATTGTAACTCAAACCTATAGATCTAATCTTGAGAATGTTAGAGACATTGAAATTGACAAGATGATGAAGAATATTCAGTCTGAGATGAAACTAAGGTATAAGATACCTCACTCTATAGTGGAAAAGTATAAGTATTATTTGTGCTTCATTATGGATACTGATAACACATGCATGGAAGTAGTGATACCTAGATTAAAGTTCATTCAGCCTATGGGCTATGAGATGAGCATAGAATTGATAGAAGCATATGTGCATATTATACTTAAATCTAAGTAGGACATAATATGTCCAAGATGGGAGACATATTATGAAAGGTTAAGGATAGTATAATCTAATCTCTACACCAAGGTTGCAAGAATAAAGTAGAGAAAGAGATAGATTCCATCCTCAAGGAATTTGGCATGACTAGAAAAGAATTCAATGAGCTAAAGGGAATTGTGCTAGAGATGAAGGCCAATGGGAAGACATAAGTGTTGGAATAAAAAATTATTACAATGGTAGGACCTTCAAAAGGAGTAACAATGGCACAACCATGTGCACAAGCTCCCATTGCACCATATGCAATAGTTGCAAAAGTGCAACATGTAAAAGCAAGCTATGAGAAAGCAAGAAGGTAGTCAGAGGTGGGAGCACCTACTACACAAAGGAATTTGATAATATGGTCAAGTAGATGTCTTGATGGTTTTCATTTATGGAAACATATGCTTAGTATTTTATTTATGCATTTAGAGACAAAAAATTGTTTAATTATTAGATAATTTATAATAGTACAGTGAATATATTTTAATAGTATGGACAACATGTAGAGAGTTAGCTTATGCATAGTTGAGGAAAGGTTTGTGACATTGTCATGATGACATGTACCAGTGCACATGTGTGTATAGTTAGTATAATGCAAGTTAGAGTAAATCATATTGTGTGGATATTTAACAATGCAGAACATAGTATAGTAAAAAATAGAGTTGTATGACTTTAGAAATTACTTTGTTTTCAAAAGAATTACTAAGTCATGTTAAGCCAACTATGTGGATATTATTTTATATTTTGTCAAGTGTGTGAAGACATGGAAGCTAACTGAGAAAAAATTTGTGAATGCACAAGATATAAGTAAAGATCTTATGTTGCATAGATAAAGTGTGAGAGTTGCACAATGAATACGTGTGATGTGCAGATATTGTCTAGATGTTACATATAAAATATTGTGAGAGCCATCTATGAGCCATATGTGATGTGAAATTTGATGTAAAATCAAAGAAAGAGTGAGTTACAATAGCAAGGCAAGTATTGTATTTATATCTATCTTGTCAAGGAATTAAATTATATAGTTGCATGTTAGGGCAGTGGGCTCTTCTTGCATACATTGTAATTGATCTAACAACTCCTAATAGGGTTATAGAGATTCCTAATAGGATTGAGGCTTCTAATAAGGCCTAGTTCTCTAACAAGGACTTGAGACATTATATGTACTTCATAAACTCCTAATAGGGTCAATATCCTTAACAAGATCCTATTGTCTAGTGAATCATCTAGTGGGTATCATCCCCACTGAGGTTTTCCCTTGGTCAAGGTTTCCCTAGTTAAAAAATAATGGTGTTATGAGTTCTCTATGTATATGGTTATATTTAGTAATCAATGTTGTTGGTTTACTTTCATATGCAAGATATAGAGCAATTAATAATATTCAGTTGTGGGAAAAAGTTTGTAATATACTGATTCACCATCCCCCACTCTTAGTATTATCTATTTCTAACCTAGTGGACACAAAGGACTCTATGTAAAAGGTCTTCAACTATTGAAACAACTTTTCAATTACCTTTTTTGATAGCTTTTACACATCTTTAAGCTCATTTTTAGATCTCATACAACTTTATATGACACACTCCAAGGATTTCTTCTAGTAAAATAGTGACTCCTTGCCATCCTTTAGAATCCTGTGAGCAATGGCCACATTTTTCTTCATGTCTATCACTTCCTATAGAAGGGCCAATTGCTCTATCATCTTTTCTATTTTATTCTATGTGACTATCTAATGATGTGGAACCACTTCCCTAAGCTTATGATCATCTAATAATAGGCTTCCAAAGTTTTTATCTAGTGGGGAACCTTAAGCCTTCATCTTTCCTACCCATGCTTGACCTACCTACCCAAATTTCCTTTCTTGTTGTAGCTTCAAGAGTACTTTCTTTTTCTCCTCTACATTTGAGTCAAATTGACTCAAATAAGTGCTCCCAAGTGTAGACCTTATGTATTTTACTAACTCTCTATTCAAGGTCTTCAATATCTCTTTCTTTTCTTTAAGCTCTTCTAGCATATTCTTGAATTTCTTATTGGTAGACTTCTACATGTTTACCATGGAGTTGTGAAATGAGATGCAAAGATACATTGTCCTGATCTAGAAATCATCCTTTAAGAGCTTATGAAATTTACCCTCTTTATGTAGCTCAAAAATCTCAACTAGCATGTGGCTAGTCATTGAATCCATGGTTAGCGTAGTGATTGTTTTATATTTATTTGTCTTCTTGGATGGCTAAGAGGAGGTGACTTGTGTGATCAAGTCCTTTGATGGGGATGTTTCCTTGTATCTTCTCTTATTCCTATCAATGATCTCTTTAAGCCAAGGCTTTGTATAGAGAACATTGATAACAGATTACAATGCAGTAGAGTCAAATAGCTTCCTCGAGACTAGTGGATTTGCCTTACTCTAAGAAGCAACTAGGATGGCAACTATTTTGGTTATGAAAAGGGCTAAAGTATCCCCTTCTTGAGATTCTTCCTATTCCTAGCCATCCATGTGGTTAGTATTACCATCCAAATTGATGACTTGAACATGGGAAGATGGCTTGGCCACTAATTTTTCTTGTTCCTTCCCCTTATGTTTGTCACCTTCCTTCTCGCTAGTCTTCCTCATGTTTGGAAGAGGGATAGCTTCAAAAGTATGATTGAGTGGCACATTCTTTTATGGAGGTTGGCCTCCTCTTTGCCCACTAGACTACGATCACTCTACAAATGTTGATGTAGTGGTTGTGATAGTTGTTGTTGTAGTTGACTGGGTGGCCCCAACTAATACTCCACCAACTTAGAACTAGTATTCCCAATCCTCTTTTTCCTTTCTTAGGTCCACTCTAGCCATTTATCTATTCTCTTGATTATTCCCTATATAATAACCTCCATTGTGTCAATGATTGGATCTATAGGTGGATGGCCAAAATTGGTGTGCCTTTGATCTTCTCATAAGATGTCGGGTGCATATAGGCTCCATCATCTGCAAGGTTAGAAACATCAATAGAGTCATTATATAATTTTATTTCATCAATGGTTAGCTATGACCAAAATCCCTCTTGAGTCTAGTACTCATTCAGACACCCAAACCTAAAGTCTTCAATATCTAGGCATGTCTGTAAGCATATCCCATATTTAGATGATCCCTTACAAAATTAACTAGATCATATTAATGCCTAAGAATCTCATAGTCTAACAATTTAATCTTTCTCTCAAAGCTCTTTACCAAATTTTGTGCATCTTATCTAGAGGTACACGAATACATGACAAATACTATAGGAAATGGAATCCCTACAATGTTCTTTACACTAGAAAATAGGGTGTTCACTTCAAGTATCTATCGACATAGCTCAACTACAACCACCTTGTCCTCTAGATATCTTGGTAACCTCTTATGAAATCCATCATAAGATCTTATTTGCAAATAGTAGAAACTCAAAAACTGGATGAATGAGCATCCAAATTGGCTTATGGCCAAAATTGCCTCTTATGAAAATCTCTTATTAGGGCATCCTTGCAATTCTCAGCATAGCATCATTGTAAAAACATCATTGACAATTATGTACTCATAACTTCATTGTAGTTGTAGATGTGGGTAGAATTAATAGACTTTGGTGCACTCATCATAATTTGGGATGCTAAGGAGGTTGAACCACAAGTGGCAAGTTTCCAAAGCATAGATTAGATAAGAGGATATGTACAATTGCATAAATCCTCTGGCACGATTCAACCATGAGGTGAGATCATCACAAATAATTTATGTGTAGTCAATCTACATATCTTCAAAAGATATTTCTTACACTAAGAAGAAATGGTGCTCAATTAATTCCAAACTATCATCTTTTCATTTTAGTCTAAGGAGTGTGAGGATATCTACAATTTATCTTTATAGATTTGTAACAAAAAGATTCTTTAGAATTTTTCTCTTCTTTGAGCAAGAAAATCTGGAACTGTGTCCTCTATATGTCTTCCCATCTGAGGGTCTTCCTCTCATTGAAAATGGATGCAAAAAACTAAAAATAACATCACAATAATACTCCTTCATATGGATACCAAATGTAGACTACATCAATGCATTGTTAATTGATGTGAGAATGGAGTAGTCAAGAAATAAAATATACTTTGTTTTTAGGTTGTATCTCTTTATGCATTGCTTCACTAAATCAGGTGCATGAGATTCCATTGGAAAATTGACTACTTTTACTAGTCCACTCTCTTTAAGTCTCTGATTGATTGGGTGAATTGGTCTAGAATTAAGTCTTGAAAATCACCTAGGTCATAGAATTTGAAGGATGTCTTTATAAGCTCTTTTAACAAACTCTCTAGGCCAATTAGCTAATCGCAACCAACATCTTTGATTCTCATCCACTATGATTGCATAGGATGTAGTTCTCAATAAATAGTCATTTAAATATACTTGAAGAAACTACTTTCATCTAATTATGATGAAATGGCTTTAGGAATCAGAACATTGGGGCCACACAAACGAAATTAAGTTCAACCAATGACTATAATGGTGGGATTTGCATTTAATTCCATGAGTAAGAACTATTTAAACTTTTTTTATATTTTCATGTAACATCTTAAATTCCCAAAAGATTTATTACTTTACTTAAAGTATTATGAGATGACTAAGAATCACTAAACAACACAAATGCTTTAGCTTTATGGGACGTACCTTACTTTTCTTCAAAGTTTGGAATGAAAATATACTTAATAAGTTTAACACATTAGAGAGAGAGAGAGAGAGAGAGAGAGAGAGAGAGAGAGAGAGAGAGAGAGAGAGAGCTACCTTTTCTGCAAACCCATTTTCTTTCTATCTACAATTGTTGCACTAGGAGTTATCCTAAAATGTCGTGTTCACCTTGTTCATTGAATTTCTACTTAAAGCTTTTAACACTACATATCCTCCATAACAAGTTTGCATCTCCAACACTAATATCTCTAGAAGTATCTTTTGAGCATGTCTGAAGAATATTCATATTCTAGAGTAACTTGACTTTCTATTCTCAAAGTCCCTAGAGAAGTAGCCCTTTTTATTTCCTTGGGTAGAAAACTCTTTTCTTAGTAAAATTTCCTAGACTAAAGCATAGCAAACAATAGTTTATTCCTTTACCTCAGTGTAATGGCCTCAAAGCCAGATCTTGAGCATGTCTTACTAATTTTAAACCTAAAAATGGTTCATTCAACCTCGTGCTCACACAATTTGATCATTGGGACTAAGATTTGGCTCTAGTTTATACAACATCAAAGGTAGAGAAAAACAACTTCACTTCCATGAATATGCAATAGATATTTCATAGACTTGTGTTCACTTGATCTTACCTCCATGAATAAGAATGAGATTCATCTTCATAAGCCTTTGGACATGAGATAATAATTTTCATAGCCTATTAATCATTGACATGGCTTCATGCTTTGGATACACACTTAATAGAGTTCACTCAACATGAAAAAGTAGCTTGAAAGCTCAAAAATTGTGGGATATGGAATGTTGAGGAAAGATAGCAGAGAATAAAATGTGGAAAATTTACTTCTCATCAAGAGAACACTAGAACACACCCCAACCATTCCTAGATCACCTAAACCCTATGCGCATTGGAAAAACCAAAAACTTGCTTAGAAAGATTAGGCAAAGGTAATGCAAGGGTGACCCAAAAAATAAAGAAAGTAGAGCACTTGGGAAAGATGAGAAGTAAGTGGCCTAAAAAATAATTAGACACATCTCTCTTGGACACACACTCATTTCTACCTATGACTTTAAGCCTTTAAATGGAAAGAGTAAAACTTGGCAACAAAATCTTGTCTTTGCAGTTGGTGGCAAGATTGAGTTGTAGAATTTTAAGATCTTCAATTTGAATTTGAGTACTATTGGACTTTATTTAATGCCATGAAACAAATTGACACAAAGTCACCTCTATGAAATCAACATTCAAGTATATATAGTTATGAGATGATTTACTTGGATTTCATCAATCCATACATTGACTAGACTGTCCTTGATGGGGACCTATGTTTATAGAAGATAAGATTGTGTAATTTGAGAGGCAAGTAGAGAAAGGTGCAGTAGAAATTTAAGTACAAGCAAGTGGAATTGGACTAGATGATATCTATTGTGAGGGTGGAGGTGCAACCAATTTTGAGTAAGATCCCAACTATTAGTTAGATTTATATAGGGATAAAGAAAAATATAAGTTCTAAATTGCATGAAATTGTGTTTTTTGACAATGATTTCCTATCCTCATTGGACTCATGACATACTATTGGTTGTTGTTTTGACATGATGACAGGAGATTATATTATTTATTAATTAAATTTTAATATAAAATATTTGGCTAACACTCTAGAGGTTTGTTTCAATTTTTTTGTAAAATTCTTTCTTAATTTAAATTTAATATCAAACACTTCTCCAACACTGCAAAAGTTTGTTTCCAATCTATTGTAAATGTACTTTACACAAAATTTACATTTATCAATAGCTATAAGTAATTTTTAATTTGATGAGCTTTGCCTAGTTGCTAAATCAATGACAAAATTGGGTTTACCAAGTTTTATGTTTTAAAACTATGATTTGTATTGTATAGTCATTTGAGTTCTTTTGTCTTATAACTATTATAGGATATTTAATTTTCCATTGATTAACATGAATCAACATAAAGAACATCATAGAAAGCATTATATACTTAGATATAATCTTTTTGAGCATTTTCCATGGAGATCTCTAAATCATGATGTATTTGCACAAGTTGAGGGTATCTTAGTGCAGTACCTATCATAGCTTCTATGTGATTGTTCTAAGTTTAATTTTCCAACAACATATCATAAAATGTGGGTTGATTTTGTTTTATATACAGATTATATTGAATCTTAACATGAAGAAGCACCTGATAATTCTTGTATCTCATAATTCCCATTTAGTCTCCAACAACAACCCAAAAAATGCCATAGTGGGAGGCTATTTTTGGGCATCTTGTAGAAAATTTAGAGGAAAGAGTAACAAAAAGACAAAAAACTAAATGCTAAATTTTCTTCTACAACTCATCTTATATATCATCTAATGTCTATTGTGAATTAACCTAAAAAGCGATTAAATCTAGTACATTGGAGAGGAAAATTAGGGCCAATTTGTAGCAATGAATGACAAGAAGGTTTTTGCATGTGGTTTTAAATAAGATAGAATTTTATTCTAGAAGTTCATAGGCAAGCCATACTTTTTTCTTGACATTAGCAACATTTCTTAACAAATGAAACCATGAATCTAGTATTTTTCCTCTGTAAGGATGACACAAAGTGCTTGAGGTTTTTGCAAATAATGCATTTTTTTTCGTTTAGTAGTATTGTTATGTTTTTGACAAATCATCTCCACCAACTTACTAAACATGAAAGTATACATTACTCAATGATAAAGTTATAAGTTGCAAGCTCTCCTCGAAGAATTAAATTTATATTACATTCATTTTCTTTTCTTGCAAATTCCACATAGGTATGGTGATAATGTTAACATGAGGAAGCTTTCTATTAAATTCTTTGTTTGGGACCAATTTTATAGTTTAATAAGGTTTTGATTTTTTTTTCTTTTCTATCCCATCATCAAGGAAAGGATTAGAGCCAATGCTTTGTCAAAAGTTGGGCCAATTGTTATGAATTACACCAAAGTTGAGTAAAAGGTTTGATGAGTGCTCATATAGGTATACTAATTTTTAGTGGTAATTAAAGTTAGTTCAATGGCACTATCTGTGCATAAGAAGAAAGTTATAGCATGAGATAATCCTAGAAAAGGAATATAAAGGAAGTAAACCATGGGAAATTAAAAAAAAGATGCAATGTAACATTGGTTAAGAAATTTTTAGGAATAAAGCATTGTAAGAAAATGGTACATACAATAGAATATTATAGAAAGAGAGTATTTTTTAAAAGGAAACTAAGAACAAACATAAATAATGCAATACCAACACAATTGGTTAAGGAACCAATACAAATAGCTAGATAATAGGAAGTTATACAATGAAAACATCCTAGGAATAAAGGAAGTAAAGCAGTAAGATAAAAATGAGGTAGCTTAAAGTGTTTAATATAGTTCTAGGAAGAGAGCATCCTAGGATAGCAAAATAAGGGAACTAAACTCCTAAAAACAAAATGAAAGTAGATCAACACTAACAGAAGTGGTTAAGAGAAATCTAGGAAGTAAGCATCCTAAGAAACAAAAAAATTCATGTGGCTTTTGTTGCCTTTCCATATGTTTTGGCATTTATTTTATTATTCCAAATCATATCCTTTTTCTTCAAACCATGTGCAAACATCCCCCTCACCCCTCTCTTTTTTTAGATTGTTTTGATCTGCAACTAATCTTTTCTTCACCTTTAGCTCATTGTTATTCTAATGGATCATGTAGTGTGATCCAAAACATTGATGTAAAACTCTAACATAATCAAATCCATTATAGACTATGAAAACTTGACATCATTATTTAAAATAAAAGAACTAAAACACTAAAAACAAAATGAAGTAGTGCATCACCAAAATAAAGTAGTTTAAAAACTATGTTAAACCAAGTCTGTGGAACAAGGGGGACAAGGAAAAAAGTTTTTAAGATAGAATTCTCTTCCTAGAGAAGGGGAAAACAATGAGGACAACTATATAAACAATAGGAAAAATATTAAATATTAATATGAAAACATGGATAAAGATGCATATATGTATTATAGAAACATAACATATAAAGCTTGTGTTAAATAATTTAAATTGAAAGTTCGCATGAGAATGGAAGTCAAATGGGTTATCAAAACTCAAACATTAATTTTATGGCAAGCCAAAGGATGGGGTTCTAGAAGTTTCCAAGTTTCTAGGATAACTCAAATTATACCAAAAATACATCCCTAGATAGAAATGCTAAAAGAACCAATCCAAATAGCCATATGGAGGGAAACAAAATCCAAAAAGAGCAAGGGATGATGAAAATTGGAGGCTTGGGATATTAATTTCATCAAGTGTCTTAAGGGAGTAGACATTGATGCCATCATTGGTCACTATGAAATGACTAACACATAATCTGGTAATAATTATTGGGGAATGATGAAGGATGGGTGGGCAAGCAAGGTGCCTACCTCCTAACATACAAAATTTAAAGAGAATAAGAGAATTTGGAATGGATAATGATTCTATGTTACAAAAATATTAAAGAAGTCCAAAAGCCTCATTCTCAATATATTGATTGATCCATATTAATTTTATATTTTGATTGCAAAACCATCCCTCAATTTTTCCACTCCTTAATATGAATTGAAAATGGATACTACAAAAGAAAATTAGGGATCATATAATTGAATAATAATTCTTTTCATTATACGTAAGGATGTCCCTTACTCAATATTATTTACCATTACTAGACAACCCTTCTTTAGTTTCCTAGAAAATGACATACATGGGATCCAACAAATATGGTAGTAACTACAAATATATCTATCCATTATCCCACTCCAATATAACTTTACATTGAATTAGAAGCCAAAAGAGGAATATGTATAGTTTCCCCATAATTACTTTGAACTATAACACATAAAATGATTTTGTTCCACAAGTGTTCAATTATCTGTAGTGATTCTTCAAGCATGGCATTTTCAAAGATGTTGATTTTGCCTCCTACGTCATTAATCAGGTCACAAAAAAAATTCCTTGTCAAAGTCAATGAGGCTTCCTTTGCTGCTCTACTAGGAATACTTGTGAATTTTGACAACAATCTCTGAATAAAATAAAAAGAATAGATTTTAGTCCTTGAACAGACATTCATAACACCATTGATGCAAAAAGAATTGAGATTGTGTGAGTTGGATATTAGTTATAATCAATATTTTGAAAAAGAAATAACTAAAACTCAAGGTCCATATTAAAAAAATCCTCACTTCCATTAAAATGGAAAACATACTTAATAAATCATCTAATAGGAAAATTTTTGTTACCTACAACTTAAAAATGTATTTTTCTATTATTTCATGACCTAGAGATGAAATTTGTAGATATTTCAATCTTTTCAGCTCTTCAATACCTTCTAAATTTTGTAGCTACTCACCTCCATCAATATTTATCCTCTCTAAGAAAATAAGTGTTGGAAATATAAGGAAGGAAAGGTTACTAAGAGAGGTGGGGTGGGGGTGAATTAGGAACTAGTAAAACTTAATATTACTTCTCCAATTAATCCATTATATAATAATCTGATCTAATTGCATGCATGAAAGAAGGAACACATTTAAACATTCATAAAAATTTGACACAAGATATGGTACCCCAAAAACCTTCCAATTAGAAAATAAAACTAGGGTGGGAATGATACCCACAAGCTTTAGTATTGTAGCATCAAGTTAATCTGTTAAAGCCTACAATTTAACAATTTTGGTGATTTTACCTATTAGGAGCAATAAGCACTATGAGGTCTACCTTGTTAAAGTATTTACAAACATACAATAAAGTATGAACTCAATTAAGAGAAGCTTGTTTCTTAATAATATTGAATAGGGAGTTGGGGAGGTTTACCTGTCTGTAATCATGTCGTAGGTGAGCCAACAACTTGAAATGCAAGGCATGTGGATATTTATAACATCCCTCACATCTGAAATATCAGATGATAAGTGTATTAGGTTGAATAAACTCCATTGAAAAGGATAGCCTTGAAGTTCCTTGTTTCTTATCAATGTCCAAAGGAGGGGCCTAGTGTAGGCTGAATTATGCCCTAGCCATCTTCAAGTCAAACTCTCTCTCCTAGTTTTTTTCCCTCTTGTGGCAACCTAATGACTTTGTCTATCAGCTCCTCTGAGAACTCAATTCTCAAACCTTTAACCACTGCAACTCCATCTCTTAAGGTGGTCATAGATTGAAGAGCTACTTCTTCATTAAATCCATTCAAATTGAGGCAATAATCCAACCATCCCTTCTTCTAAACATTTCATGGGTGGTTGCATCTCCCAAAAGAACTCAATGATCAACAAGATCATTTCTTTGTATACCTCTACCCATGGTCAATTATAGTTGAATTGTAGAAAAACTCTGATGTTCAAGGCTTACAATATTAGCTTTGGTTTTTAGAAAAATGGCTTCAGAAAAATGACATGTGCAATTTGGAGTTAAATGCACCTTATCTCATAATATATCCTTTACATAAAATTTCATGAATTTTGCATGTGTGCAAGCTCATCACCCGAACACATTCTAAATCATCATTAAAAGCTAAATAACTTCTTTTAATGTACTTAATTGTATAATGATGCAATCCTAGAAGGACAAGTAACTAGCATGTGATATTAATTATGTACTTATTTCTAGTCATCTCAATGCACTTTGAAGGTACATGCAATTTGAAAAATGCTTTTTAGAAAATAAATCAATCATCCATTTAAATGTTTCCCCACCCCAACTAAATGAAGGCATAGGTCCCACTAGGCTAGGAGAAGCAAGAGTGAAAAAAATATAAACAATACCAAATCTTAATAAAGCATGAATAAAATAAAATGAATGTAGAGTTATGCAAAAGGTACCTAGAAATTGGTACAATAAAGATGTTCTAAAATGATCATCAAAATTGACAGAGTGATGGGATTAAATGGTAAGATGGAAGAGAGAAAAGTGAAAGTGGAATGGATGCGAAGAAATTACTTCAAAAAGAAGTTTTTATTATGAATGTCTTGATTGAAGTCAAGAACTACTAGGAGTTAGTGTAGAAGACCCAAACTCAGTGGCTATAGGAATAATGATATCATCATTATGCTAGAATTTCTGTAGGAACTCTTCATGATTGGCTAGTTTATGGTAAATTTTGAGGCGATGCCCATTGACAAGTAGTTTGAAGAGAACAAGATCAATGGTAGATAATTGAATTGTACCATTTAGAAATATAGAAACAATCTCATAGGATTCTAACTAGTGTGTTTAGAACTTTCCTATGTTATGTTGGTATCTTGAGTTATAAAGGAGTGCCCAATCACCTATAGGAAACATTTTTTGTTTGATAAACTTATCATGCCACTATTTCCTTTGGTGTTGAATAAGCTCAATATTGTTCCATGTAGATTTCCTCCATCCATCAAGATTGGTTAAACTCATGATTCTATCATGTTGCACAATATCGAGTTCTATCCTGAGCTCCAAGGTAGTCTTCAATGTTTTGTATCCAAATTCAATAGGCATTACAACTAACTTACCATAAATAAGTTCAAAAAGGGTAAAACTAGTTTTTGCAATTCATTCTTAACAATATCTTTTAAAATAGGATTGACACTCATCTAAGGGTGTCTAATTGGTTTGAAGGTAGAGCTGATATTGATCTTGTGAGTGTAGAGGATAGGATCTAATATCTTCATGTCCATGTAATCCCAAGAAAATGCATTCTAATTTTCCTGCAGTAACTACAACATTTCTTCTTGTTGGGAGTGTGATAAGGCATTGTTTACATTCAGTTCCTTAACTAGACCAATTTCCATCTTAATAACCTTATCTTGCATGAATAATGGAGAAATAGGAGAAGAATCCATTTCATGAAGTAATAATGAGTGGAGAAAATATGAAGCTTTTGAATGATTGGGTGAATTCAAAGGTGGCACAATGGTTTCTAAAATGCACTCATCTTGAGGACACATTGGAGATTGTGCTCCATATTCATTCATAATAATGGATGAAATTATTTCATCTTCTTCTTGTATGCACCCTAAAATGGTCACCTTGACTATATGCCCCAATTTCATAATTTATCTCAAGGATAAATTCATATTTACATCACCATTTCCTTTGAGCAAATTAAATTATTTGAATTATTTGAATTATTTAATTAATCATTATTATATTACATCAATTTCCTTGATTAAATTGGAGTTAATTTATTTAATTAATTTTAAATAAATGGTAGGATCATCTTGATTTTTCTATTATTTAATTAAAGGAATTTGCTCCCTTTTAATTATATAAAATCCCTCCTCACTTAATTTTATGTGCAACAATTATTATTTAAAAAGAAATAATTAAATAAATGTCACACAGTTTATTTTATAAGAAAAGGGATTATTTTACATTTAAATTAAATTAAACACTCCTCATCTTATCATTTTTATGGAGTTTACCTCCACATCTCTTGATTAAATGCTAATTACACATTTTTTTATGTGGGTCACACCTTTTCATTTAATTTTCATTTTCCCTCCAATTTGGGAATGCCTCTTGGCTTTGGTATATTAGGAGGCCTCCTTCCTTCATTTTGGAAAGAGGCAATTTTATTATCACCATTATTTGGAGTTTTCCTACAATTTCCTTGAGGACTTGGAGCATTCTTATGAGAAGATCATGACTTCTTATGCTATCATTATGATAGACATTTTTTGAAGCTTTCTTAGAGACTTGGAGATATCTTGCATGTTCATGATCATTTGAATCTTTCATTCATTGGAGGTACTTGTGAAGACCAAGGCTAATGTTCATATGAGAGCCAACACTTCAAACCTCTAAAGATCTTTGCGCATTGATGATAAGACACTATGAGTAGATTCTTGTGCTTTCGTGGTGTTATTTTGAAGGATTTCAATTATAAGGATTCATAGAAGTGTGTTTGCATATTTTTCCACATTTTTCACACAAACTTCTTGATTAGCTATGAACAATTCTCTTCCTATCATCATCAATTGATGGATGGAATTGGCTTCTAGATCATCATCACCCAAGTTTGACCAAACTACTTGATCATCTAGTAGTAATGGCTAAGTAGGGGAGTATAAAGTCAGGTTCTTGGTATGAACTCCATTAGATATTGTCATTTTTTTAGATCAACAACCTATATAAGCATCTATAGTGGCTAAACATGGCCTCCCTAAGATTGAAGGATATCCTCCCATATTAGCTTTTGGGGGGAGCAACAAAATTAACTTGATATTCCTAGTAATTTAAAGTGACTATAACATCTTCTATCATTTCATATGGTTTAATGGTACAACTATCAGCAAGTTAAAGGATGGTTGGTGTCTCTTTGTGGCCAACAATATGCAACCAAGAAAATACCTCCTTTGTCATGACATTAATAGATTCTCCTAGGTCAACCAAAGAATTTTGAACTTGGATGCCATAAATAGTAACTGTAACTAGAGGACTCCTAGGGTCAGAGTATTTAGGTACAACTAATTTCTCTAGCATTAAGTCAGAAAACTATCCTAGGACATGAATGGTTTGTGCATCTTTCCTCTTCCTTCCTAGTTTCTTGCTACATGGTTCCTTAATAGCTTTAGTATAGGAAGGGACTTCTTTAATAGCATCTAGCAATGGTATTTTTATTGTCATCTATTTTAGCTAATTAAGAAAATCAATGACTGCATGCTTCTCTTTAGATTGGCCTTGTTCTATTAGCCTATGGGGAAATAGAGGTTCTTTGGCTACAAGAGAGGTATGCTAGTTTGATTCATTTGTATGCTTAATTGGATGATCCTCAACTTCAATTATTGTAGGTTCTGGGGTGCAAGAAGAGTGGTGCCTAATCTCAAGTGAATATCATTCAATGAGATGGCATAGCTTTTTTGTTGAGTCTACTATTTAGTATTGTTTGGATTTGGTTTAGGTTGAATTAGTAGTTGGGTCTACATGGAAGGAGTATTAGTGGCTACATGAGGGGGCATTACAACTTGTTGTTGAGTTGGTAGCAATAAGGTTGGTTGACTAGATTGGGGAATCCAATTTTGAGGTTGATACCAACCCTATTGAGGTTGTTTCCAACCCTATTGAGGTTATTGTAAACCTATTGAGGTTGTCACTAACCCTAATAGAGTTATTGCCAACTATGGTTACCACTAAAACTAGTATTTTGAAAATTTTGCCATTGATTATTATTAAGAAAACTTTGAAGAGGATCTTGCCATTGATTATTATTAAGAAAACTTTGAAGAGGATCTTGTTGCATACCTTGTCTTTGATCCCATGACCTTCTTTAAGTGGCATAGAGTACCTCTCCATTTTCATCAGTGGCTTTAAACTCAATTGCATTGGTTGTGCCTCCATACTTGCAACAGAATTACATCTACAATGATTTTTCTTTTCTCTATAATGTGAACAATATTTAGTCAACATGGCATCAACTTCATCTTTCTTTCTTTGGGCTTGCATGGTTCCCAGCTAAGTAGCTACATTTTTATGACATCTTTCTTGAAGTTTGATAGAAAATTAACTAACTCCATCTTGGATACTCTTGAACTGCCATTAGATTTATGTGGTAAGTCTCTAAGTCCCCTAACTTTCTTCATAGTACCTCTGGAATAATTCATACATATACTCTAGATCTTAGTCCAAGTCATTTGAGTAATGTCTCCTCCCACCATAATCTCTAGAGCTTCAATGCTTCCTTCATTTGCACCTCTTAGAAAAAGATGTTTCTTTGATTTCTCATTCAATTGATGTTTTGTGTTGCACAACAGGTTAAACATAAATTGAGAAACATAGTCTTCCAATGTTTCATCATCCTTTTGGGACATTTTGAAAATGTAACCCCCCTTTAAATCTCAATCCTTGCATTATTCCTTATAGTTTGTGAGAAATAAATTGCTCATTATAGGCCAATCTACTACAAAATTGGCACCTAACCCTATGAACCATCTCAAAGCAGCTTCTTTAAAGGTAGAAGGAAACAACTTCAATTTGTGGGTATCAGTTGTATAGACATAGCTTTTACATAGTATGTCAAACTCAAAGAGAAAGGTTTTAGGGTCTTCATTGATCAAGCCATAAAACTTAGGAAGTATAATATCAAGTATGTTTTTCAAATTTTGGTTGCTTTGTTGAGGAGGGATAGGAAAGGGAAACATTGGTTGAGGTTGAGGCTGAGTCATTCCTGGAGGAGGTACTATTAACAGTGCTTGATATATGACAAAAGAAAGTGGATTATCTTGGTATTTAGGTTCAGAAAAGAGATCATTCATATACAAGGATTCATCAGAGGATGAGGGTATTCACTCTTGAGTAGCACTAAATGGATTTTCAAAAGGTTCTTCTTCATTCTTTCTATGTGGTTCTTTAGGTTCAAGATTAAAAATGTCTTCCCAAATATTATGGGGAAGAAATCTCCCAAAGGGGTCTCTTCTTCTATGCATACAAAGTAATGCAAAATCTAATCTAACATAATGACTTTAGAGTTTAATTAGATTGAAACCTTCCCCAGAAATGGCACAAAAAATGTTTGGTGAGCTAAATACCTCAATAATAAAGGATTGGACATCCTTCTACATTGACTCCTTGAATTTAAAAAATCATGTATTTTCCTAAGTATAACATGCTGAGTTTATGTATTTGTCAACCTGAGAGCATAAGCTTGAGAGGGTGGCTGCAAAGTATATGCTTTCATTCCTCTTTAATTCATTACAACTATAATAGGAAAGAAATGTTGAAGGAAAATAATCTAGGAACTAAAACAACATTTTCCTTAAAGCTTAGAGTGATGCTACAAATAGTAAATCTATTTAAACACCTATGCTACAGGAACAATTCAATGATTCTATTATCAATGGTTGCAAGAATAGTGGATGTCTACTTTTCAAGAAAACAAACTAAGAAAGGAAATCTATTCTAATAAAGTAGTTCACTCACCAAGTGGCCCCCCTTGGATGAGTAAACTAGAAAATAATCAAGTTTGAAGGTAGAAACTTGGAATTTGAATTCTATTCATTCATAATAAGAAATTACATTTGAAAACAAGATTATACTCTATTTAGAACAATATACTCTATTCCTTCTAGTCAAAACCAGAAAAAGATCATAATCAAAAATCCGTTTTCAAGGTCACAACAAAATTTATTTAAAGGAAAGCTTCTAACAACTTCCTACTTCTAAGATCACTCCATCAACAAGGATCAATTACAAATCATAAAGTTTATAAAAAAAAATGTTATTAAATGTCTTTTAACTTCCCCAAGAACATAGTAGATTGAAGAAGCTATTTTAATGTACCACCATAACAAAATTCATACCATGATCTTTTGTTGTGGTGATTCAACAATGATTTGGTTAGCTTTGACTTCAGAGCTGAAATGTTGTCTTTAATATGTGTGGCAACACCTGTAGAGTATTAAATGCAAGAATTTCTACATACATGCATTTATTTGATCATCAATGTTAGAAAAAGTAATGTTCATATTATCACTCTTGCAAATCCTATAGCTATAGGAAGGAACCTACCCAAACATAACATGGATGAGGAAATACTTATCAACATGTAATATCCTTCATTAAACCATAAAAGCCATAGATTTAAGCAAACATAGCATCATTGATCAATCAATACTTCAATCTTCATATCTTAACTTATAGATAACATATTCATAAAACATAATTCTCTTTTCTTAAAACATAAAGTCTTAAACTATTTCTTGCAAGATAAATGCTAAAAATAAGATAAAAAGTAATTAAAATAAAGGCCTTTTAGAGGCTCATCACACTAGAAACTGGTTGATAAGCTTGGTAGAAAATGTAGAGCTCAGTAGAAATGTAACCATTAGACTAAGTTTTTAGTGATTGATAGACAATTTGACCTTAATATCAACACTAAGATGTGAAAGACTTGGTAACTAGATCAACTTTAGACATAAATTTATGTACGTTCAATATTACAAGGTTTCCCAAATTAGATATACTTGATACCTCTCTTAATTGTGTAGAATCTCCGCTTGATAGAAAAATTTAATGTCAACAATCTCCCCCTTTGGCATTAGTGACAAAAACCCTATCAAAAAGAAAATTTTAACTTCAAAACTAAACCATCATTTAGTTTTTTCAACTCAGTTTTGACTAGTGGTTGTTGTTGCTTAGTAACATATTGTGTTTTTCTAATTTTTCAAAATTTCTTTTGTAAATTTATATGTACAAGTATCTTCATAATACTATACTACTCCCCCATATGTACATCTCCTATATACATATTGTAATAACCTCAATAGGTTATAACTTCTTCAAACACCAAAAAATATTTATACTTCAGTTGTTTGACATTTCGTCAAACACTTTGCAAGCAAGCTCTGATACCACTGTAATAACCCTCCTCAAATCTGCCCTCAAAAATGCTGATGAAAGCTCAAGGAATTTCATCAAACAATTCACATGCAAGGGACGTATGACTGATATATTATTTTAGCTAGTTTCAAATGACTTTTTCTTCAATTTGCATCAATGAGAATCTTGTGCTAGAAGACTACAATGGACTATACAATGACCTAACATGAGTGTGCTACTAATTTTGACAATATTCAGTGCATATATATGAGCTAAGCATGAGAAATGAACACCTACAACCAACTGACATTTTAACAAACAGTTGGTATGCAAACTAACTAGCTGATAAATAATGATATTAAATTTCTTAAATGACACTAGCAACTATTATCTTCTTAATTGCAATGAAAAAAAAATGCTCATGAAATATGGCCAAGACTTTGGCATTTACATAGATTACAAAATGATAATGTTGGTATAATGTACACTTACAGCTGAAAGTTTATAACACCCTAAAAAACAATACTAACAAAAGAACCTGGTTGTAGATGGCTGTAATAATTTCCTTCAATGCTGCCCATTCTGCTTTGCTTTTTATGAACTGCTTTTTCAGCCTACTTTTTTAGCCTACTTTTTTGTACCCACTTTTTCAGCCTGCTTTTTCAATTTCGCTTTTTTCATACTGCTTTTTTGACTGCTTTTTCAGATCTACTTTTTGGACTGCTTTTTCGGTTCTGATTTTTCGTATCCACTTTTTCAACCTGCTTTTTTGGATTGCTACTATGTTGAATCTCAAGACCATATCTTTCAATGGCGTCAAGATTTCCAGCTTGAAGGGATTTCGTCCTCCAAACTATTGAGACATAATCTCCAAAAAAATTTCCAATTTCTTTGATATTTCCAAGCATGCTTAAAAGAAGCTCTTCCATTTCTTTTATAGTGTTCCCACAAGAGCTCCATCCTTCATTTTCTCAATGTGGGATAAAACATCACTCCCTTTATGTAACTTATGTCTCCAATGTTATAAAATAAAAGGGACTCTTTTAATTTAAATATTTCCCACAAACTATAGTCTATGCATTAATAAAGTTAAATATTTAAATTTAACTTTATAAAATAGCTTTATCAATACAAAACAAATCTTATCAATGATAAACAAGTCTTCTTGTTGATTTTAAACAATTACCATTGACATACCGCTACCACTGGATGTCCGCCCATGCCCAAGATGACTTACTATAAATAGTAAGTATGCCCAAAGTTGCCTCAAAACCCCTCAAAAAGACCTACAACTGAAACTATCTAGGCCAAATGGCCTCTAAGTCTCTTTAATGTCCTGATTAGCCTATGGGACCATGGGGAAATAGGCTAACGGTAAAATCATGCTATGAATGCTAAAAAAAAGGGGACATTACACATATTTGGAGTATAGCATACCTTTTCTTCTTTTACAACATTTTCTCCCTCTTTACAATAAAATATATATACTTTTCCTCTTTTATAAAATATACAATATCTTCTCCCCCTTTTGACATAAATTCCAAATGTGTATAATATCTATATGTTAATACCAAAATGTGACAAGAAGTTAGAATGTACCTTAAAAATAAATACCATTGTGTTCTCCAAATTCTCCTATAGTACCTTGCTTGCATGTAATACAATTTGAACTTATGTTGATAATTCTATCATGTAATCAGCTATGGATAATTTGTTGTCATGGATCTTTGCAAGTGTGATCAGGATCTTGACTTCCTCCTTCAATAATTCTACCTATAAATTGGTCAGATGTCTGATCTTTGTTTAATGTGCAAAATTGTAGCTTGGATCAAATGACAGCGTGTGTGCACTTACCTTCATGTCTTCATCTATCTTTGATAATATATCCTTGATTTCCTTGGTGAAGATATATGTGTCAATTAGTTTGATAAATAATGAAAAATTATTCATAGAGGTTTCTAATGAACCAAGAATAGTAGTTTTCTCTAATTGATTTATTCCAAAACATTGCGTAACTTGTTCCAACACTTTATTTTCAAAGTTTCTTTCAACTCTCTGAAGTAACTGCTCCTATCCATTCAAGTCTTCATTGAATTTTAGGATGATTTCTACTAATTGATCCAAAATAGGTTGAGTACTATCAACCTCAATACTCAGAGCATCAAAAAATATGCTCTTTATGTCTTCAAAAACTTGATTTTCTTTCTTCTTCTCATTTTTAAGCTTGTTCTTCTTAGCTCTCTTTTTTAGTAATTCACCCATGGTGTTCATTAGATTAGGGGTAGAAATGTCCCAATTTGTAATAATTATGTTCTCATCCAAATCAATAGCTTCCTTTTATTTACCCTTTTCTTTCAAAATGGTGGGAATAATTTTTTAACCTCTGTCTAAAACTTTAGTACTTGGTTGATACTTTTCCTCAACTATCATTGTACTAGCTATGGATACACAAGGGATAGAAACAATTGTAGATATAGATGGACTATCAAAGAATGTTGAAATAGAACTAACAATAGAAATACCTTATTCTTTCTTGATCAAGCTTGATGATGGAGGAACTAGCTACTTAACAGATGAAGTGTTGGGCACTTTAGTCAATGTAACATTTAGTTGAATAGATTCAAAGCTTTGTTGGATTCTTGGTATAGTAGTGGTATTAAAAACTAACTTAGTAGAATATTTTTCTAAGCTAGATTGTGCTAAGGCTTTTCTTGGAGAGTGAGGAAATGAGGCTATCACTACTACTACAATTTTCTCTACATTAGTTTCCTCAATGCTTTTAATTTCTAGAAATCTTCCTCTCATATCTTCCTATTGTTCCTCCTCATCATCTTGATCATCCATCTCATCATCTTTCATTTCTACATCTTCATCCTTATCTTCATCATCTTTTTCATCAACATGTACAACAAAGTCACGAGGTTGATGCAACTAATAGATGTTTTTCCATGTTATTGTAGCTACCTTCATCACATACTCAATGTCCTTAAGCAATATCATACAAGTTTTTAACTTGAGAGTAAACTTCTTCTCATTTTACTCTTTTATTGCTAAGATTTGGCATGAGTTGCCTCAATTTCTATTAAAAAATGTGCTTAGTAGTTTTCTTTGCAAATTCTCATCTAGGCTTAATTGCCTACATAAGTTCATTGGGAATTTTTTGTGCAAGATCATCTAGAGATTACTTTCATTTTCCTAGCTTGTTCATAACAACATTCTCAATTTTCCTTTTCTCTACCTCATTCCTTGTCTCATACTTGAGAAATTTGAAACATGCCATGCCTATACCTTCTACCATCTTCTTTAATATTTCTTGAAGAGTAGGTGTAGATCTTTTGAATATGACCTTCTTAGCTTCATCTTCACCTAATTTAAACTTCTGTCATGACTTGGCTTCCCTTCTAGTGAATACAGTAGGGGATGGTTTGATAGGTCTAGTTATAATAACCTTACCTTTCTTCCTTAGAGGCTCTTCTTCCTCAAATTTGGTTGCCTCTTCTTCATCCTCTTCATCATCAATTTTAATATCATCATGTTTTCCCTTCGTAAACATTAAAGAGGAACTTGCTTGTTTTGTTCTTTTCATTATCTTTCCACTCTTTTCTTTCCTTTTCTTATTGCTTGAGGTAGCTTGATTTCAAGCTCAATTCTAACATTTGCCTCATCATAGGTTCCAAAATAGGTAGCCTTAAGATCCACAGGCTCATTTAGTAGGGCCTCAATTATATCCTTGGTGTCATCAATGTTAACCTCACACTCTAGAGGTTTAACCCACACTATTCTAGGTCCAATTGCTTATACATACACTTTATCATAGTCTACCATAAAATAAATATCATCCTTGTAGTCTTCTACAAGTTTCTTGGAGATCCTAAATCTATTACACATCTTTTCTTTGAATGATTAAAGTAATTGTCCATAATCCTATCAAAATTTTCACCCATTTCTACTATATATTCATTTATCTAATGTAACACAGATACATCTCTCCTCTATATAATTGTAACTTTGGAAGAGAAAAATCTCTAAACAAAGAAGAATAAACATGTCAAGAGATATTCAAATTTACATGGATTATTCTTTGATCCTCTAATATTCTCCATTTTCTTGTTGAACTGATTTAATAGCAACTCAATAAGGTCAAATGATAGGTTATTCTTCACAACTTTGTACGCAATATCTACAACTCCACATGATATGTTGTTTAACTGACTAGAACTCTATATCTTGTGTGCAATTACATGAATGCAAAAATTTAGCTCCATGTTTGTTACTCCATTGAGCTTCATTCCTCTTCCATTCTACTCAAAAAGAGTCCTCTTAGTTAGGTTTGCCTGAGCCAAGATTTTGGTCATCTTGGCCTTGTTTAACATAGGAAACTCAGTGGTTATGTGAATCATTTTCTTCATTATTTAAATGGGTTGGTCCAACCATATTTCCCATTGTGTACATAATTGAGGATAAATCTTATCCATTTTACTTGAAAATCCTATGACATATGTGGGATATACATCAAACCCTTGGTTTCTAAATGTTGATGCTCGATTTTCAACACACCATCCACACATAAATTCTTCAGTGTCTTATCCATCTCTAAGGTTCTAAGTTCTTGAATCAAATAATGATAAAATGAATGGATATTTTTCGAGTAATACCTTAGGTGGAATTTGATATTGAGCACTAGTTGGATCGAACACTTTTGCAATGGCCAAACTCAACTTGAATGTAGGTGCCTTGTAGTTCACTCCATAGACTAACATTTCATAACCTTTCTTTTCTTTGTTTCTTGAAGATGCCATGCTTGGTAGGATTTCTTAAAAATTTCAAGAATTCTTCAGTAAAAAAATACTCAAATTGCTCAAGGGCTCTAAATTGGCTCTACACAAATAGCTCTAGAAATTAATGGTGAAACAATATATTTGATTTCTTTCATTTTAACAAATTTCCACCTTTTGATTTCCATTAATACTTTGTACTTCATACTCACTTAGTGATAGGTTTTCCTTTACTTGGATTTTTCTTTAATTCTTAGGGGACATATACAACTCGGTAGATTCACCATCACTCGGTAGTAACACAACTTGAAATAATATATAACCCAACCTTGCTTGGTAAGGTCTTGGAACTCGACCTTACTCAGTATGGTTTCCTTCTTTCCATCATTATGCTTAGTGATCCCTTTGCATCTTGAATTTTGATTGGATCATTCTACTTTCTATCTAGAACTAATATTAGATGACTTCTTTTGAATCATGCTTCCAGTGATCTCTATATGGAACTAATGATTGATTCACCCACATCATTGACTTGGGTGTCATTCACTTTGAGATCTTCGCTTGCATTCTCTGGAGATTTTGGTACCCATTGCTACCTCATTTTCTTTTTGATATTTTTAGCTTTGAATTTCTTTTCATCTTCAATTCTACCTATGTTCATATAGTTCTTGTCAAGATGTCCAAGTTCTATACAAATAAAGCATCTTTTCATAGTATCTCTCTTCCTCATATGATGTTTTACACAATTTTCTCCTATGTACCCAAATTCACCACAGTAGTGACATCTAAACCATGTATTGTAATTCCATCCAATTATTTCTTTCACAACTTATTTTGTTGGGTTCTACTACTTGGTTTTGCACTCTAAATATTTGTATCCTTGTTTCTTGCATTTGTGGTATTTACCTTAAAAGTTAGGTTTCTCTTTGGATTCACTTGCTTTATGACCATGCTTATTGCAACTATAACACTTTACATTGAATTTTTATTTACCATTACTCCAACATTTATTTGATGTATGACCTATCTTACCACAATGATTGTAAGTAGGTCTTTTAATATTTGTGCTCCTTGCTAAGATGATTCACCTTCTTCTATAGATCCTATTCCAACTTTTCCTTTATATCTATATTGACTTTGTTCATTTGATTGATCCATGCTTTCCTTAGATTTTATCATTCTTTCATAGGTTTTCTTTTCAATGCCAAGTTCATTTTGTAGTCTTTCATTCTCTAATCTTAGATTCATAGCCTCTTCATTTGCATTGGTGAGTTGATCAATGAAGTCTACTTTCTAAAGGGATAGTTGTTGAATTTCATTGTTGTTTTCTTCTATCTCTTCTTTGGATTTACCTTTTTCTTCCATGGCTTAACACAATCTAAGTAATTGAATTTTTTGTTCTCTTATCAATTTTTTAACTTCTTCTTGAAGATTGGAGCTCTTTTCTAGTAGGTCCTTAATTGCTTCATCATCTTCATCTAAATTTCTTTCTAGACATATGTCATCAACTCTTTCTTCAATATAGGGATTGCCATTCATTTTTACTGCAAGGTCTTTCCTTATTTTCAATGAGTGTAAGAGTTGTTACTTTACTTACTTGAGTTGTCCAATAGCCAATTCTAGATCCAACTTTTCATTTTTGATAGCCTTGTCCAATTTGTATACCTCCATTGGCTCTAATTTTCTTCTCAAGTTGTTAAACTTATGATGTGAGAACTAAATTCTCTGATACCAATTGTTGGAAATATAAGGTAGGAAAGGTTACTTGGGGGAGGGAGGTCAATTAGGAACTGATAAAACTTAATCTTACTTCTCCAATTAATCCTTTATATAATATTCTGATCTAATTGCATGCATGAAATAATGAAGGCATTTAAACAATCATAACACTTTGACACAAGATATGGTAACCTAGAAACCTTCTAATTAGAAAGTAAAACTAGGTTGGGGATGATACCCACAAGCTTTAGTACTACAATATAAAGGTAACATGTTAAGGCTTATAATTGAACACTTCTCATGATCTTCCCTGTTAGGAGAAATAAGGACTATGAGGTCCAACTTGTTAAAGGATTTACAAACATACAATGAAGTATGCACTTAGTTAAGATATTTAGAAAAGACTATTAAGTCTACCTTATTAAAGATTTGACAAATATATCTATTAGGATGAACCAATGGCTAATCTTAGATCAGCAACTCAAATTTTCTTGTTGAGATTCCTTGTAATGAAATGATCACCTAACTATGATAGATAAATCTTTGTTGCCCCTTTACTACTTGTAGACTTTCTTATTTTACACTCATAATCATAACTCTTTTCACTATTGTTTATATAACCTTGGATATGATAAAATACATTACATATATACCAATCTAAATCATAACTTACTAGATTTGATTACAATACAAATTTCACCATAATTCTCAATATCAGTCCAATTACTTTAACTCAGATTCTAAAGATAAACATGGTGATGTTCTGATACTCAAAAAACACTATCAATGTAGGAAATCTCAGCACTCAGTTGAAGTAAAAGCTTGGTCCATACTAATCACTTCAAAGTATCTCAAAGTTGGTCAACACTATGTGACTTAGTGAACACTGATAAACTTGATAGCTATTGAATCCCTCAATTGACACTACATGATTCGATCAACACTAGTTTCATATTGTTAACATGATGAACTCAATTAATACTATGGAACTTGGTTATAACACCATATCTTGGTTAAAATTTTGATCTTTTTCACTTCCACTAAATAGCTTGGTAGCCTTTGCTATGCTTGGTTTGCACTAAAATTTGTGTTTGAAGCTCAATAAACATTGTGTAGCTCAACAAACACTACGAACTGATTCAGGTGCTCAATAGACACTACATTTTGACTACTTGGCTCAGGAACAATTGAATCACTTGGTAAACACTACAAATTGATAGATAAGCTTGGTAGCAATGTAGAGCTTAGTAGAAGTGTAACCATTTGACTTAGTGTTGAATCATTGATTGCCAAATTAACCTTAATGTCAACACTAAGATGTGAAAGACCTGGAAACTAGATCAGCTTTGGACATAAATTTATGTATGTTCAATATTACAAGGTTTCCCAAATCAGATATCCTTGATACCTCTCTTAATTGTGTAGAAGACTTTAACTCAAGATAACACAGTGTTGTTACCATAGATAGATCAACTACAAATAAATTTTGCATGGATTGAATGTGAAGACATTCAAGGCTTGGACAATGATCTCCACTAATTGAAACCTTGCACATATTTTTTACTTCATTGATTTCTATGTTTTCTAGGTTACTCATGGGAGACTTCACAATTGACACCCCACTACTATCCAAAGTCACTTCTCCCCATAATGGAAAATGTATGAAATCAAACTCCTAAGGCAAGTTAATTTTATAAGTTACTTTAATAAGGACCTACCCTTTAGTCTATCATTATCAAGTCTTTTTATGGTTAGTTTTTCAAAATTAGTTAACATGTCTAATGATTTTGTACACTCAGCTGATGACATACTATAAATAAATAACTCCTTTAACTAGTAAGGCACCTAAAATTTGGAACCAATACTTTTCAAAAGGTTATTTTTCAATCATGAACAGTTGTGTTTATAATGGTTTCCTAGAAAATCATTATGTACCCCTTATGAAGACCTAACATTCCATAAAGGATAATGAAAATTATCTCTGTGTAATTCTACCACAATCTTTTGAAAAGCCTATCAAATATTCTTAAACACTCCAAAAATTGTAGAGGAATCCATGAGGGAATTCTTGTGCACACATTCCAAGATAGGTCAAGTTGAAGCCATATCAAATAAATCAATGCCTTGGCATAATTATCCATATTCCCTAGAAATCATGTCATTTGGAGCCACAGGACTAGTCAAAGATTGAGAGGAGACATTTGTGAGTAGTTTCAGCTAGGATTCTTTTGAATTGCTTCAATTTTCATGTCAGAAATATCAAGGAGGAAGAAACAAACCAAAGATTTCAATTGAAGTCACCATAGGTGATGTGGACTCATTTTACCAGCTAGTTCTCTCCCCATATCACAAAGATGCTCCTTTTCATCAAATTCCTTGGAATAAAAAGAATGCTATTTCAACTTGGCATTTGTCCTTCAAGGTTTGAAGTGTGAGTTCAGAACTACATACATGAAGGAAATTGAGTACAGAGCTTTCTCCCATACTTGAAGTTGGTTCAAGTAGCTACCTTTCTTTTCATGTTGAACAAACACATCAAAATAAACTCCCTTTTGTATATAAAAAAATTCTAAAGGTATTGATGGGCCTCCAAAAGGCTATTATTTTAAGATCCTTTTATCTTGTTTTTAGATAGTTATCTTGCAAAAATAGTCATGACTCTATAGTTTTAAGAAAATAAACTTATGTTTTTATTTATATGTTATCTATATGTTAAGGCATGAAGTAGAAGTATGGATAGTTCAAACATGCTATATTTTCTTGAATATATGGACTTCTATGGTACAATGAAGGAATGTTACATGCTGATAAATATTTTCCCATCTATGTTATATTTTTGGCAGATTCCTTCCTATAGCCAAAGGATTTGCAAAGAGTGATAATTTGAACATTACACCTTTTCTAACATTCATGATGAAATAAATATATGTATGTAGAAGTTGTAGACATTCAATGTTTTGTAGGTACTTGCTACACGAGTTCAAAGTCAACATCTTGATGCTAAGTCAAAGCTGACCAAATTGTTAAACTACCACAAACAAGTAAGTTATTTTGTGCTTTCTATTATGGCATCACACAAGTATAGCTCCCTCAACCTACTATATTCTTGGATGATTTAGTTAGGGTTAATGATATTTTGTTGTAAACTTTATGAGTCTGCAATTGATCCTCATTAATGGAGTGATTGTAGAGTTAGGAATTTTTTGTAGTTTTCCTTTAAATGACACCTATTGTTGCCTTGAGAAAACATTTTTTAGGAAGGAAGAGAGAATAGATTGATAACAATAGTGTGTGATCTTGTCTTTAATCAGATGTAATCTCTTGCCAAGAATGAATAGAATAAAAGGTTCAAGTTTACATCTTCTTTCTCAATTGTCTTTTCTATTCACTCATCCAAGGGGAACCACTTGGCGAGTGAACTACTCTATTAGAATAGATTTCATTTTCTTGTTTGTTTCTTCTCAAGGTATAATTATGTTGTTCCTACAAACATTGAAAATAGAATCAGTGAATTGTTCCTATAGCATAGGTGCATAGATAGGTTTACTATTTGCAATATTACTTTAAGCTTTAAGTTAAGATGTTGTTTTAATTTTTGGCTTAAGTCTCCTTCAACATTTTCTTTATTTTGGTTGTAATGACTTAAAGAAGAATTGGAGCATATACTTTGCAGCCACCCTCTCAAGTTTACACTCTTGGGTTTACAAAATAAATTGAAGTCAGAATGTTATCTTATGAAAATAGATGATTCTATCTAACCATGGAATCACTATGAAAGGATGTCCAATCCTTTGTTACTATGGTATAAAGCTAATTGGCAATTTTTGGTGTTGTTTCTAGGGAAGGTGTCAATCCAATTCAACCGTACCATCATTATGTTAATTTAAATTTTCCTTTATTTTCCATGCATAGAAGAAGAGACCTTCTTGGGAGATTTCTTCTCCATAATATCTAGGAAGACATTTTTCATCCTAAACCTAAAGAACCTCACAACAAAAATGAAGAAGAGAAACCATTTGAAAATCCATCCACTACTACTCAAGAAATGAATACCCTCCCTTTGAAGAATCCTTGCATTTGAATGATCTTTTTATCGAACCTAAATACCAAGATAATCTACATGCCCTTGTTATCTATCAATAACCACTACTAGTACCTCCTTTAGGAGTGGCTCAGCCTCAACCTACATTCCCTTTTCCTATCCCCTCTCAATAGGGTAACCAAAACTTGAAGAACATACCTGGTGCTAAACTTCCCAAGTTTTATGGCCTAATCATTGAAGACCCTGTTGGTCTAACTTTTTGTGTGATAGAAGTCTTTTGTCCAATTGTAGAAAAGTCAAATTTTTTCTTTCTAAGTGAAACATAGGGTTTCTAGATAATCCATCTGTTGGCTAGCCTTTGAAAACCTTGTGAAAACCCTACGTTCTTTCAATTCATAAATTCTCAAGTGCAAAATATTTGAATTTTCAAATAAGGCAAATATTCTATCATCTTTTATCTTCTATGCCCCCGAGATACCTTTCCTCTCATATTCCCCCAGCCATCTGATCTAAGTAGATCTACCATTTTCATTACCTCACTATGCAAACATGGGCACTTTTTATGTATGGCGAGGTAGCGAGTGCTGAATAGTTTATAAAACAAGACCGCAAAATGACGATACAGCGGTCGGAGCTTTGTTTTCTGACTGATTTATTATTCAGGTACACATTGCAATTACCGTCAAAATAGGAAAGGGGACCCAACAAAAGAAGTCTAAAGTCAGAGCCGGAATGATGATTTTTTCGATGCTTCGCTACCTTGCTATCAAAAAAATTTGACACTTCACGGTTAGCAAAGTAGCGAGGCCCTATGAAATCAAGAGCCGGTGACATTGCAATTTTTTAGTGCCATGACTAAACCAGGTGGCATGACAAGTAATAAATGCCATTGTCAGAAGCAGTCTAATAGCAAAAATAATTATCTAATGGCCCCTTGCATTTCACAGTGCCGAAATTCATTAAAGTGTCGGAGGTCGCTACCTTGCTATCGAAAAAATTTGACATCTTATCGTTAGCGAAGTAGTGAGGCCTCGTGAAATTGAGGAGCCGATGAGACCTTTGGTGATGTGGGATGATGATTAGGACTGAAGTAAAATATTAAAAGGCGCCAACTATGCAGAATTCTATATTTCATCAATGCCCTTCTGATCAAATTTCTACCTCGCTTTGAAAAGTTGCATGCTCTTTAAGCTATGTGACGTAGTGAATATGAATCAAAAGACTACGTGTAGTTACCTCACCTTTGATTAAACCTATGATCAATGGCCATCGTCTTCTCACTATGAAGAGTTGCGAGGGAGATATGTATAGCGACATAGCGAATAGGGCCCACTGCCTTCTTTCTGAGCAAGCCCAGTAACATATCATCTACCGATTTTGGATCAGATTGATGGTTGTCACTACTTCACTATGGCAAGGTGCTCATTCTTTATGCATAGCGAAGTAGCGACATACTGACACGTGTCCTCAATTGTCAGTGGGTTTGGATATAAGTGCCATCAAGGAAAGAGTTATGTACATGGTAAGTTTTCATTGGGTGAATTGACTAACATGTCAAGTGCAATGCCTAGTTGTTCTCTCTGTATCACATGATCGTAGGATTCTTGAAGATCGATGGTGCAGCTTTAAACATAGAATGTGGTGCCACTCTCTGTATTAATTAGACATGAAAGCATCCTGCATGAAAAAATAGAGTATAACATAGAAGATTTCATCAGTTCATCTTACACAAGCAAAGATTTTGAGCCACTGTCGTATAGAAGCGATTACTGAAGGAAACTGTGCCGAAGTCTGGCAAAATTTGTAAAATTGTCTGTTCGCAAAAAGATTGCAAAAATAAAGAGGAAAAAAAGATGAAATTCAAGTAAGTAGTACTGCCATAATCTTCGTAGGTTTTTCTAGTTCTAAAAAATAGTCCAAGATGCCTCCGAAGAAGGGATTTTCAGGTCAAATAAACTATTTGGATAGAAATGTGCATGATGACTTGCTTGAGTTGTTCCCTAAGTCTATTGTAGAGACAGTGCAAGTTAAAAGGTTAACCTCTTTGAACCCTAGGCTAAGGATAGTTGATGGATTGTATGATAAGGGTAATTGGGTCTAGGATGCTCAAACTTCTAAACTTGGTTTGAGTTTGTTCAAAAAATGGTTTGCAGAAAGGAAATTATATGCCCCTCATGCCAATATATGGAATTTTGATCTGGGAAAGCTAGTTGTTCCCAGTGTGTTTATGGATTATGACCTTCTTGAAGTCATAGCAAAAAGTTATGATCAAGGCACTAAGGTAGTGAGAAGAATGGATGGTGAGGTTTTAATTACCATCAGTCCAGAAGAAATTAGGGAAGTTTTCAGTCTGGGACCTCTCACTAGGTATCATGTGCCCATTGATTTGATAGAGTTAGAAAAAGAATATATGTCCAAAAGGGATGTAGTTAAACAAGGTGCACTAAAGGCCCACATAGGAAAAATTGGAAACCTACCAGCAATAACATCATCTTCTAAAGAACCTTTCAAGAAATCATGCTTTAATTCCAGGGCAATAGAGATATACAGGACCCTGTGCAGAGTCTTCAGAGAGGGTGAAGAAGATTTTATTCCTATGAGCTTCATGTATATGATCACCCAAATATCCTCTTTCGGTGTAGAAATAATTTTTGATTTTGTATCTTACCTGGCTAATGAGATTCACAATGGATTGGTGGGGATTGCAAAGGGCAAGGTGGAAAAAGTTTGGGGTCAATACTCCCTATTGATGCATATGTTTCTATTTAAAGGGGTTACATATTGCGTTAAAGAAATGGTTTTAAATAGGGAACAAGAGGGGGAAGAACTACCAGTTCAATTATGGAGTGCAAACATGACTGGGGAAGCAGAAAATGCTAGTTTTGTTAGATTTGATAGGCACTTTGCTTCTAAACTAAGATGCCTCATATTGAGTGACAATCCCAGAATTCCTAAGGCACTAATGCACCTTGTTAGGCTTATGGATAGACCCCATAGTCTAAAAGTTTCACATAATTGGGGAGATATCATCCCATATCCGATCTCAACTGTCATTAGGGTTTATGGATTCAAAGGGACACCCCATGTACTACCCTATCAGGTGCCTTTAAATGTAGGAGTAGCTGAATTTTTATGGCAGTTGGGAGGAGTGGAGGAGACCTTTTTGCACAAAAGGGGAACAGGATCAATTTTTCCTACTTGTAGTATGGCTCGCCAGTTTGTAATAACTAAAGAGGGGTGGATCTTCCTCTACAAATTTTTGGATCAGTATAAGATGGCAGTATCTCACTCTCATTTATGTGACACAAAATATTTCTTTAATTCTGCTCTTAGATATAGGATCAAGCTGCATCCATGTCAGCATGAATTCTATTTCAATAAAGATGTAATAAGGAATGAATATTCTCTCCAGGAGCAAGAAACAAAGAAAGAGAAATGGAGAGTCTATTCAAAAGTTTTGGAGTTTATTAATTATTTTGACAAAGATTACAGTCCTCTTAGTAATGCTGCAACTAATGCAGATAGAATAAATAAGCTCATGAATACATTCCCCGAAATAATGGAGGTAATGAATGAGAAGAAACAACATTTTATTGATTCTTTCCTAGATAAAGTGAGGGAGGTTATGAGAAAATTGTGTTTCACCCTTAACATAGGAGCAGCTCCACTGGTTGTGCGAAAGAGGATAGGATATACTATTATCTGGGATCAGATGCCCACTGTAAACAAAGGAAAGAAGATAATTAAATCTACTATTACTATTTTTGAAGAAAGACCCCCTAAACCTTCTCCCAAAAGAAGAAAAATAATAAGGGAAGAGGAATCCCATGACAAAGGTTACTCACCTTCCCAAACTCCAATCAGAATTGAGGGGGAGCAACTCACCAATGAGCAAATTGAACAAATGGGGTCACAAGGATGAGTTTCTGTTACTCAAGCAGAAATTGATGAAGGGAACCCCCAGGAGCCTCCTGTGCCAAGTTTTGAATTAACTGTAGTAGATTCCAGGGGAAGGGAATTAGACCCTATTTTGGAACAAGCCAGTCAACAATTTTTGTCTGATAACAATATTGTAAAATCTAGGGCTTTCCATCAGTTTGCATAGAGGGAAAACATGCAGATTTTTGAGAAAAGATGTAGGAATATGAAAATAGAGCATCTAGAAATGGATGAAGCCTCTATTCAGAATCAAATAAAGGAAAAAATGATATAAGAGTTCCAGAATATAACCCCTGAAGAGGTTAGATAGATGGTGAAAGATGCAAATATTTTATTATTACCCAATTGGGATATTGTTGATGCCTTAATTTTTAATTCTATGTCAAATAATTTAGGATTATAGGATCCAGATAAAGAGGAATTATTGGGAATAGCATTCAGTAATGACCAAGCTGCCCTTGTTATGTGGTCATTAAGAACAGGATCTAGGACTACTCCATTATAGCCTGATGATTCAGGACTAACAGGGAGTATCATTGTGAGGAGGGTCGCTGATACTTCACATGTATAGACAGCTCACATGAATGTGGACTATTCTAAATTTGCCTTGGCCACTGCAGAAAAAGAAGAAAAGGAAATGACTGATCTACAGAATAAGTATGAAATAGTGGTGGATGCCTACAATAAAGAAGTAAAAAAGAGAATTGAGCTGGAAAACAAGATCTCTCAATTGGAGAAGATACTTGGGAAAAGAAAGGTGGGAGAATCTAGTACACTTAGAATTGCATAACCTTCATAGTCATTTGTTGGATCAACCCCTATTATTGAAATACTAGAAACCCCTGAAAGGCCCCAATTCTATACTGCAAAAGATTTTGAAGAAGAAAAAACTAAATTACATGAGTTGCATGTAGAATTAAAAAATTAGTATGAAGAAAAATTAAAGCAGGGTGTGATATATTTGAGGGATAACATACAATGGTCAACTTTTTTTGATCAGTTGACAAGAATTGCAACCCTCATGGATGAGTTGAACAGGGATAAGGATAAATTGACTCCTCTTGCACAGAAATGAAGGGAGAGAAATAATGATGTTACAATCATATGTATATCTGCAGTCCAAATGCCTTATCATCAAGTTGAGAAAATCTTTGATTTATTAAATAAGCTAGAAACTTTTGATGATAAAAGAGATTCTTTACAGGAAAGATTATCACTCTGTTTTTCCCAATATATTGCTGAAAATTTCACTTTATTTCCTTGTGCTTTAGAATCTGTTGATACAATAAAGGAAAAGGAAAAGTGGAAAAGGGAGTTGGACAAGTCATTTAATGAAAGAATAATAAACATCATGAGTGAAACTAGCCACTGGTTCTGGGCAAAGAAAAATCAAGAGCTAGTAAAAATACAGTTATTTTATACTGCTATGAGAAAAGAATTTGATGATTTAGAAAAAGGTAAAAATTCTATAATAATGATACAAAGAGAAGCTCTAAGTTTTGATTGGCCAGATGATGATGCTTTTAATAAATGGAAAAATCAGTTTATAGAACAGATGTCAAGAGAAGATGAGGAGGAAGATGCAAAAGTAACAGTTACCCTCGTAGTTAGTAATGAAGACATGGAAGATCCCCAGGTTAAATTAAGTTTGCAAGTAAATGAAGATGATACATCACTTTTAGACCTCATGACTATGTACTCTGAGGATGAAGAATGATTGTAAAATCAGATCATATTTTCTTGTCTCAACAATTGAGAAGCATAACAGTAAGGGACCCACCAAGGAATGTTTGATGTAATAAGCCTTTCTGTTATTTGTTCTTATATTTTTGACAAAAGTGTATGTGAGTGCCTTTTTAAAAGGACACCTGTCATTTGTCTTTAGCCTGAAGCTTGTTGCATCTCACACTATTTAAATGAGATTCCAAGGCTAAAGAATAGTCTGAATTCTATTGTTCTAAGTCTTATGCTTAGTCTATTTTTTTTGGTCCAATTTTTGAAAGCAAGTTTATAATGTATTTTTCTGTCAATTCTCTGAGAATACATGAATATAGAATGAGTTGTGCTTCTTTTTGAAGGCCATTCTGAGTCTATTTTAAAGGATATACCATTTTCAAAGGAAATGAATACAAATTCTGAATTGTCCCCATATCAGTTCTTTTTGAATTTTGTCTCCTTTTAAATACTTAGCTACCTTGATGTTGTATGAATAAAAGCTTATGCAATTGAATGCAATCTAGTTAGGTTGTATATCCATTTATCATTGCTGTTAATTCAATGGATTAAATAAAGGCTTTGATGAATGTGATGAGATTCCTTAAGTATTGAAAAAGATTTTGAATGATAAATTCTGATAAGAATTGCTGATAGAATTTGTTGTAAAGCAAAAAATTAGATCTAAGAATTTGCTATAGACTCTCAACCCCAATGGATTAGGCACTGATCAAGTTATTTTAGCTAAAGGAGAAATATATTATAAATGGTCATTCAAATGCATCATCGAATCAAATTTTACTTTTATTTCCTGTAGATCTTCATAGTTGGCCAGCACTTGTCTGCATGGAATGTTTTAAGTACAGTTAGCCACTATTGTTAAGGACATCTGCAGATCTATAGAAGAATTCTTGTCCATATCTATTTCATGGGATGTTTTTATCCAGTTGGTAGGAATTATGTATATGTTTTGAGGATTGTGAGATGAGAATCATAATGAAAATAAGAATAATCCTCATACAGTTGTTCCAATTTTGAATCATCCCTGGGTATACCCGCCCTAGTTTTGCAAAGCCAAAAGAGTAGAAAACCATCTATGGTTTTGTTGAAGTTGGGTCCAAGTACTTTGCATATGCAATTGTTAATAAGAATTGGCTTGTCTTTAGGTTGTGTATGTACTATTGCCTTGGTATTAAGCCTTTTGTCACTTATTAGTTTTTGTGCATTTTAAAACACCAAAAAAATGGCGACTCTGTTGGGGAGTTGTCCAACACATCTGTGAAAAGTATTGCAATTTCTTTGGTCCTATTGTGTACGTGTGTGTCATGTGATCTAATTTTTTCCCATGGTTATAAGGGAATCTTTTAGTATCAAACCTTGAGAATTTAAGAAGATAGAGCCCAAGTACCATTGCTACACACTGACATATCCAGCCTATCCAAGTGTCTTATCTAACAAGCAAGAGTTGCAGTCTTACGACATCAGTGATTGGTCTGTTTGTGCCAGATATTTTTGTTTCTACTTGTGTATTGTTTTCCTTTGGTCAGCAAAAGTGTCATTGTATATTTTCTCAAAATAGGGTGGTGACTCAATCAAGGTTTTGAAGCTAGTGCTTATTGTAACAAAAGGTGAATATGGCTGACAAGAGAAAAAACACAAGAGCTTACATGAGAGCCAATCCCGATGTATCAATGTATACTGATCTACCCCAATGTGGTAGGAAGAACCAAAATAAGAAAAAGATAGATCCAAATCCCACTTGGAAACCTGGAGGTAATGCATCCATCAATTCCCATTATCAACCAGTAATAGGAAGAGAGTCTTCTTCACTTAGCTCTGAATTCGAAACTACAAGACTCTTAGGAGGCATTTTCAGTACCCCATTACCAAATGAGAGAATTTTTCAAGAAAAAGATGTGTCTACTATGGGAATTGCTTCATTAAGACCATATCCTGTAGCAGATATGAATTCTAGGCTAGGATTTAGGAGTTCATCTGATAATCCTTTTAATCCAGAGTAGCCCCATATGTAGAACCAAACCTTATAGATCTGGATGACCTGTTGATTCCAAGGAAACTTTTGCAGATCCTAAAGAAGTGCACTCTGAAATAGAATTTTTGAAGAAATGGATTGTTGAGGAAGAAGCTAAACACATTCATTTTGAAAAAGAGAAGGAGCAAGCCACCTTGGATGCCATAATAGAAAGAGATGCTTTGCTAAGAAGGATGGTTGCTTTGAAAGAGAAAAATAAAAAGTTAGAAGAGAATACCACAACTCTCCATAAGGATGTTTTTGGATATGTTGATAATCTGAGAGCTATAGTTCAAGAATAGGAGAAATGCCTAAATCAAAGGCAAGAACTAGTTATTGCTCAAATCCAAGCTTATAAACCTGTTCAATTGGATCATGTAGAACCCACTACAAAAGCTCCAGATAAAGGGAAAGGCAAGGCTATAGGAATCAAAATAAATGAGCCTCAAGCTATACCAAGAAAACCTATACAACCTTCCATGTCAAAATTAGATCTAAATCTTGAAATGGCTTGAAAAGAGAGGGAGGATCTTGCAAAAGAACTTGAGAAGGTTGAGAATGAAGCTCAAGCTGCAGAAACTAGAAGGAAAATCCAATTCATAAAGTCTAATTCTGCATTGGTTTCATGGCCCAATTTGTCTATCCCATCTACAAATCCTACACCAGTTAGTGGTCCAATAATCTCAACTTAGGGAGTACCCCAATTTGCTCCTACCTCATCTTCCAATATTGGCACCCAAGTCCCATTTGTCCCACCTTAACAGTCCCAAGCTGCTCCCTAGAGTCAAGCTAATATAGCTAGTACTTCAAATATTTTTGGTTTCCAGAAGAAACCTGTATACCTAGAAAAGTATAGACAAATATCATTTGTTGGTATTCCTGGTGCTCCACATCCCATATCATTTGATTTAAGTGATAAAGTGGTCAAGTTTTCTGGGAATAATGTTGTTACTGGTGAAGAACATTTGAGGATTTTCATTGATATGTTGCATGATTATGAAGTTGAACATGAAGACATGGTAATCAAATTTTTTGTGCATTCACTAACAAAGGATGCAAGGGATTGATTTAGGAGGTTGCCTGATGATAGTATTACCTCATGGAGTGATTTGGAGAAATTGTTCAAGGAGCAATATGGGGACAACACTAATGCAGGATTCATGTTGAATGAGTTCAACAATATCAAGAAGAATCCAAATGAGTCCACATTTGATTTCAATGTGAGATTTAAGAAAGGTACGTACGAACTTTTTCAAGTTATGAGGTTAAATGAAGACGTCTGTCTCACAACCTATTTCAATGCTTTTGATAGAAAAATGGCTTATCAATTGAGGGATAAGGATCCTAAAACTTTAAGAGATGCCTATAAAGTGATGGGGAGGATCTTGAACAAGGTTCTAGCCTCAACTACTAGAACTCACTTTAGGCTTTCTCTTAGCCTCTTAGGGTATTTATCTTATACCCTACTCCAAGGGAATCTTCTCTCTATTCCCTTATTACACTAATCCTCACCAATCAACTCAAAACTCTATTTCACCATGGGGTCTCCCTAGTGCTCTCATTGCACCGTTCTTGACAACTGGCTCCCAGGAGTGCATTCTTGGCTATATTGAATTCCAAGGCTTTTATTAGGTCTCATTCAATAGTTTTTAGGATCACTAAGTGAATTGGAGTATTGGGTTTCCAATCGATTTGAAGATTGCATAGTTAAGAGGGCTACCAAGACTAATAACAAAATTAGGCCTCCAAAACTGATTTTTGGCTTATATCTCCTCAAACCCTTAAGAAGTACTCAAAAAAATTTATGATTTGGATACCCTTTTGGCTCCCCTTGAAGATTTTTCAGGTCTACAACACCCAGGTCATCCGTACAAGGGATTTCCAAAAATATGTCTATTTACAAGGGTTTCTTGTTTGTATGAACAGGAATATAGAGAGTTCTTCCTTCCACAACTCAAATGCACTCTAAATGACTGAACTCCTGGAATTAACTTCCTTTACTCACCACTCTTGCCTTCCATGAATTTGTATTGCACCCAACACCCCATTCTATGCCCCTTTCAAACACTTATTTGTTGATTTCATTGCCTAGCCGGGTATGCAAACTCGCCTAGGGCCTCTTGGAAAAAACAACAAACCTCTGGAAAACAAGACAAAAATACATATTTACATTGTTTATACAGTCTATTACTTGATTCCAAGAGTCCATCATGGTTCTACCATTGGAATTCAAGTTATAGAGATTTCTTTGCTGATTGTTGTGTACAGACCAGAGAACTGGCAACTTTAAAAAGATTTTTCAACTAGTAATGAAACTGATCAAAAAAATTCCTAATCTTTACCAAAGCATCTACATTCCATACAATATAAAATCACATGAAAACAGCAACCCTATCAATCCATTAAAGGTGTGGATGAAGGGTGAAATCAGAAAACTGTCATCAAAATGCTCAGTTTGCTCTTCATTCCAATGCCAAAATTCGTACAAAAACATATGCCAACCCTCAAACTAACTTGGATTGGTCTTAAATACCTCTTACCTATGTGAATCAACAGATCCCATAGGTTTCGAACTGATTCTTGAAGCCCTTATAAAGTTTTAGCACTTTTTGTCAATGTTGTCAAGCAACTTTGCAAAGTTGCAAAGTTGCCAAGTGCAACTTTTGCACGATTGTGCATTTAATGGCTCCATGACCTCAAACATGGTTAAATGAACCTATTTCCATGTAATTACAACTTTTAACATATTTTCCATGTTTCCCAGCCTCCTGGGGTCTTGGTCAGTGTTTGACCATTCTAGGCTCTAACAAGCAATTTAAGCAATTTTGCCAACATAGAAGCAACTTGGAAACTCAAACACAAGAAAAACCTATTTACAAACACAACTCACACAATTGGGACTTTATCACATAGCCCTTGTTCATGTGGTCTAGCCAAGACCACTACAAGCCAAAAATGATTTAGGAAACTTGGCATATTTCCTAGGTGCTCCTGCACCATTCTCCCCCTATGACAAAAAAAACTTAAGGTGGGTCAGTATTCAAGAGATCTTGACTGATACCTCTCTTTTTGAATTCATGTTCAGCTACCCATGTCACTTCAGATTCAGGCTGGTTCTTCCATTTTACTAAATGCTCCATATAAATTCCATGCCTAGTCTTCTTCTTTACTCTTGAATCTAGAACTTTTTCAGCTTGAGGCTTGGTTTGGAGAGGAATACTAATTTCTGCAATATTCTTATCTACCTCTATGATGTGTTCCTCTTCCATGACATTAGGACCCTTGTATTTAACCAAATCTTGAATGTTGAAGATGGGAGAGATGGCTAGATTGTTTGGCAACTCAATCTTGTAGGCATTTGGGCCATACTTAGCTAGAACCTTACAAGGCCCTATCCTCCTCATTTGAAGCTTTCTTGGAACACCTTTTTGAAGTCTAGCCTTGTTCAAGTGTACCATCACCAAATATCCTACTTCAAATTGTAAATCTCTCCTCCTTTCATCTACTTTAGTCTTTAACCTTTGAGTAGCCTCTATAAAGGACTTCTTGACCTGCTCATGTACCTCTCTCATGGACTGGGCAAAATCATCTGCATGTCCACTAATCTCTTCTTGATTCTTTAATTCTCGTAGCTCACAAACTCCTCTTGGGTGATAACCATAAACAACTTGAAAAGGGCTCTTACCGGTAGTTCTATTTGTGCTATCATTGTAGGCAAACTCAGCTTGTGGTAGGAATTGATCCCACACTTGGCCATACTCCTTTGTTAAACACCTTAGAAGGTTTCCAAGCACCCTATTAATTACCTCAGTTTGACCATCAGTTTGGGGATGGTAAGCTGAACTATGTGCCAAGTTAGTACCTAGCCTTCTCCACAAGGTCTTCCAAAAGTGCCCCATGAATTTAACATCTCTATCTGAAACTATACTGATTGGTAAGCCATGAATCCTTACAACTTCTTTGAAAAATAAGTGAGCAATATAGCTAGCATCATGAGTAGTCTTACAAGGAATAAAGTGACTCATTTTGCTAAATCTATCCACAACTACAAACACACTATCCAAACCTGATGTTGTTCTTGGTAAGACCACTATGAAGTCCATGCTGATGCATTCCCATGGCCTATTTGGAATGGGTAAGGGTTGGTACAATCCTGCATTTGTAGAAGTTCCCTTGGCCTTTTGACAAATCATGCATTGTTCAACATACTTCCGGATATCTCTTTGCATCCTAGGCCAATAGTAGAATCTTTCCACCAACTGCAATGTTTTGTTCAAACCAAAGTGTCCACTAAGGCTTCCATTATGCTTCTCTTGGATCAGATTTTCTCTCATTGATCCTCTAGGCATACATAATTGATTTCCCCTAAACAACAACCCATTTTGCAAAGTGTAATCAGAAAACTTGCTATGAAAATGATTGTTAAACTCTACACATACCTTGTAGGCCTCTGAGAAGTCTTCATCATCAGCATATAGGTCTTTGAAACCTTCAAATCCAATACTCTCTAACTGTATTTCTTGGATAGTAAGCAGCCTTCTACTTAATGCATCAGCTACTTTATTTATTTGCCCTTTCTTGTGCTTGATGGTGAATGTGTAGGATTTTAGGAACTCCATCCATTTGATGTGTCTTAGGATCAACTTCTCTTGAGTGTTGATGTAACTCAATGCTTGGTTATCAGTGTATACAACAAACTCTTTAGGTAAAAGATATTGCTTCCACTTCCTAAGTGCTTGCACCAATGCATACAATTCTAAGTCATAGGATGAGTACCTAGATTTGGATTCTTTAGCCTTTCACTAAAGAATGCTACTGGCCTTCCTTCTTGGCTTAATACAGCCCCAACAGCAATATTACTTGCATCACATTCTACAATAAACAACTTGTCAAAACTAGGTAAAACCAAAATGGGTTTAGTAGCTACCTCTTTCTTCAACCTTTCAAACCCTTCATTGGCTTCTTTGGTCCACAAGAACTTAGTTTTTAGTCCTCCCTTGATGGTGTCTAATACTGGTGCACATATCTCACTAAAACCCCTTATAAACTTCCTGTAGAATTGTGCCAAACCATGGAAACTTCTTACTGCAACCCCTATTTTAGGTGTAGGCCAGTTTAGAATGGTTTCTATTTTACTTTCATCCATCTTCAAGTTACCTTGTGAAACTACAAAACCAAGGTAAACCAACTCTTGTTTCAAGAACTCACATTTCTCAAGATTAATGGCCAATTTTTCTTCTTGTAACTTCTTTAAAACAATTGCCAAATGCTTCATGTGTTCTTCTTTAGTCTTGCTGAAAATGAGAATATCATCAAGATAAACCACTACAAAAATGCCTATGTAGTCCTTCAACACTTCATTCATTAGCCTCATGAATGTACTAGGTGCATTAGAGAGACCAAATGGCATTACTAGCCATTCATAAAGTCCTTCCGTAGTTTTGAAGGCTATTTTCCATTCATCACCCTCCTTTATTCTGATTTGATGGTAGCCACTCTTGAGATCTATCTTGGAGAAATACTTAGCACCCCCCAAACAATCCATTAGATCTTCTATTCTAGGAATAGGAAACCTATATCTAATTGTTATCCTATTTATGGCTCTAGAATCAGTGCACATTCTCCACTTACCTCCTTTCTTTGGTGCCAAAACAACCGGTACAGCACATGGGCTAATACTCTTCCGAATGAGACCTTGGTCAAGTAGCTCTTGTACTTGTCTTGCAATTTCTTTATTCTGATCTGGAGTCATCTTGTAAGCAGCCTTGTTGGGCAATGAGGATCCAGGAACAAAGTCTATTTGATGACTAATAGATCTTTGTGGAGGGAGTGTGGCAAGCTCTCCATCACTTATGATGTCTTTGAACTGATCCAATAGTTCTTTTACCTCTCTTGGCAATGGTGTTTGTTTGACAGCATCTTTCTCCTTTGGTTTCACAACTATGGCAAACCCAACTTCATTGTTCTCCTTGAAATCATGTAAGAATTCTTTTCCACTCATGAGTAGAACACGCTGATCTGTTGCTGCATCTATGCCTTCCTCAACAAGTGATTGGATTTTGTATGTCACTCCTCCTTTCTTGAATGTATACAAGTTCTTCTTCCCATGATAGATAGCATCCCTATCATATTGCCATGGTCTACCCAAGAGTAGATGACAAGCATCCATGGGCAACACATCACAAAGAATTTTGTCTTGATATCCTCCAATTGAAAAATCCACCCAAACTTGTTCATTTACCAACACATTCTACCCTTTATTCAGCCATGTGACTCTATATGGATGATCATGAGGAATCTTTGTTAGCTTGAGCTTTTGGACAGCCTCTTCAGAGATGATATTATCAGTTGATCCTGAATCAACAATAACTTTGCAAACCTTACCAAGTATCTTGCATTTTATTCTAAAAAATGCCCTTCTTTGTTTAGGCTCTTCTTTGCTAGGCTCCTTGATCAAAACTCTTGTAAACATCAGATTTTCTCCCTTCTCAGAATCAAGATTCACTTCTGAAGTTATATTGTTGCTGCATTCTTCTTGAACATATGTTATCTTATTATCCCCTTGGGAAGATGATGCCTTCTCAGGACATCTATAGGCTAGATGACCAAGTTGTCCACAATGGTAACATTTCATGTTTGCAAAATGTGAACCCCTGCTGAAATTGTTTGATCTGCCTCTAGCTCCACCACCAAATCCTCTTCCTCTAGTGAAATTACCTCTTCCACTTGTTTCCCCACTTTGATCAATCAACTTGGAGTCTCCTGTGGCCTTGGGTTCATTGCTTCTTCCCCCATAACCACCTCTATGTCCTCTGGAGTCTCGCCCTCTTCCTCTACCCCTAGAGTTAGAGTCTTGTTTCCTTCTATTCTTATCTTCCACTTTGAGTGCCAATTGAAAACACTTATGAACAGTAGTAGGAGTCCAAAGGCTGATCTCCTCTTGAATACTCCATTTCAAACCACCTAAATATCTAGCCACCTTGATGCTCTCCTCCTCTTGGACCTTGGATCTCAAGCAAAGGTTTTGAAACTCTTCAGTATAGGAGGCCACATCCAAATCTTTTTGCTTCAAGCTTTGTCTCTTCTTGTGTAGCTGGATTTCATAGTCTTCAGGCAAATAGTTATCTCTGATTTTTGCCACCATAGCTTTCCAATTAGAGATAGGTTTCTTGCCTTCTCTTTCCCTCTCTTCTTGAATGAACTTCCACCATGTTAGGGCTGGTCCCCTTAATCTTGCTTTGGCAACCTTCACCTTTTGTGCCTCTGATACGCCTTCACATTCAAAATGGTTCTCCATCCCTTCAATCCATTCCATGACCAACTCTGAATTCATCTTACCAGTAAATAGGGGTATCCCCTCAAGAGATTTGCCACCCAATGCCTTGATGGCTTTAAGGAAAGGTTCCTCTTGTAATGGAGGATCAGGTTCAGGTACATAGTCCTCTTCATTCTCTTCCTTTCCCTTTTCTTCATTAATTTCCAACTTCTCTTTCATTTTTCCAGCTGTCTCTACCACTTCATCAAGCTTATCTTTCATAGCTTCTAAGGCTTCCTCAAGGAGCCTATTTTTCTCCCTTTGTTCTGTCACTTCCTTTGCCAACTCAGCATTTGTTACCATGGTGGTTTCTCCCACTGACTCACTTCCAAAATAAGACATACACAATGTCTTGTCCCAAACCTTTCAAGGCTCTGATACCAATTTGATGGGGAGGATCTTGAACAAGGTTCTAGCCTCAACTACTAGAACTCACTTTAGGCTTTCTCCTAGCCTCTTAGGGTATTTATCCTATAGCCTACTCCAAGGGAATCTTCTCTCTATTCCCTTATTACACTAATCCTCACCAATCAACTCAAAACTCTATTTCACCATGGGGTCTCCCTAGTGCTCTCATTGCACCATTCTTGACAACTGGCTCCCAGGAGTGCATTCTTGGCTATATTGAATTCCAAGGCTTGTATTAGGTCTCATTCAATAGTTTTTAGGATCACTAAGTGAATTGGAGTATTGGGTTTCCAATCTATTTGAAGATTGCATAGTTAAGAGGGCTACCAAGACTAATAACAAAATTAGGCCTCCAAAACTGATTTTTGGCTTATATCTCCTCAAACCTTTAAGAAGTACTCAAACAAATTTATGATTTGGATACCCTTTTGGCTCCCCTTGAATATTTTTCAGGTCTGCAACACCCAGGTCATCCGTACAAGGGATTTCCAAAAATATGTCTATTTACAAGGGTTTCTTGTTTGTATGAACAGGAATATAGAGAGTTCTTCCTTCCACCACTCAAATGGACTCTAAATGACTGAACTCCTGGAATTAACTTCCTTCACTCACCACTCTTGCCTTCCATGAATTTGTACTGCACCCAACACCCCATTCTATGCCCCTTTCAAACACTTATTTGCTGATTTCATTGCCTAGCCGAGTATGCAAACTCGCCTAGGGCCTCTTGGAAAAAACAAAAAACCTCTGTAAAACAAGAAAAAAATACATATTTAAATTTTTTATATAGTCTATTACTTGATTCCAAAAGGCCATCATGCTTCCACCATTGGAATTCAAGTTATAGAGATTTCTTTGCTGATTGTTGTGTACAGACCAGCGAACTGGCAACTTTAAAAAGATTTTTCAAACTAGTAATGAAACTGATCAAAAAAACTCCCAATCTTTACCAAAGTATCTAAATTCCATACACTATAAAATCACATGAAAACAGCAACCCTATCAATCCATTAAAGCTGTGGATGAAGGGTGAAATCAGAAAATTGTCATCAAAATGCTCAGTTTGCTCTTCATTCCAATGCCAAAATTCGTACAAAAACATATGCCAACCCTCAAACTAACTTGGATTGGTCTTAAATACCTCTTACCCATGTGAATCAACAGATCCCATAGGTTTCCAACTGATTCTTGAAGCCCTTATAAATTTTTAGCACTTTTTGTCAATGTTGTCAAGCAACTTTGCAAAGTTGCAAAGTTGCCAAGTGCAACTTTTGCACTATTGTGCATTTAATGGCTCCATGACCTCAAACATGGTTAAATGAACCTATTTCCATGTAATTAAAACTTTTAACATATTTTCCATGTTTCCCATCCTCCTAGGGTCTTGGTCAGTGTTTGACCATTCTAGGCTCTAACAAGCAATTTAAGCAATTTTGCCAACATAGAAGCAACTTGGAAACTCAAACACAACAAAAACCTATTTACAAACACAACTCACACAATTGGGACTTTATCACATAGCCCTTATTCACGTGGTCTAGCCAAGACCACTACAAGCCAAAAATGATTTAGGAAACTTGGCATATTTCCTAGGTGCTCCTGCACCATAAAGTTGCACTAAATATAGAGAATAATAGGAAGGCATCTGGAAAACTAGGTAGGAGGGATGATCCTAAGCTTTTTAATCCTAAGAACAATAATAAAAGGGAGGGTGAAAAAAATCCTATAGGAAAGAAGCCTGAAGAACCTACTATAGGCCAGCTGTTAGAAATGCTCAAGAAGATGAATCCCACTAGTTTCAATAAGCCAAATGTTGCTGAAAGACCCCCTATGAATAACAACAATTTCAATAGGCAACTTAGAATGCAAAATTACCCTTACACCACTCAGTGGAAAGATGGTAAACCAGTTCCCAACCAAACCCACAATGTGAAGGATAAGGGTACTCCAGATCCCCTATAAAAGAACACTGTAAATATGAATGATGATGTACCATGGTGCATTATATGTCAATCACCTCATTCTGCTAATTATTGTATTGTTTCTTAGTCATTTGCCCAAGCTCAAGGAGTGCAACCTGAAGAAGAAACTGAAACCCATGATGATATAAATTGCAATATGGTGAATATGTGTGATGATTTGATAGATTCTGATTCAAAAGAGCCTGAAAATGATATTACTAGCCAGAGAATTGCTTACTAGCTACATCATTAGCAAGTGCTTTCATATGATGAAGGGTATGATACAGATAAGGTATGCAATACATTTTTTGATGTAGGTCTCACAAGTTTAAGAATGCCCTCGAAGGAGAAAATTGACAAAATTATAGTAGAAATGATTTTAGAAGTCCATAGTAATTATAATTTGAGAAATAGAGAAATAAATAATGATGCAGGAAGGCCATCTAGTGTATTAATCAAAGACATCACTCATAAGATGAATGATCAAAACAAGAAAGTCAATGTAGATGTGCCTAAGATCAAGGAAAAAAAGGGTAAGAAATGGGAACCAAAGAAGAAGGTTCAATTTTAGATAAGTGAAGCAACAAAACTAGTTGTGCAACCAAAGAAATCAGAACCTGATGTTATCAAGCAAAATGCGGTGCCTACTGCTCAAAAGATTTTGACTCTAGGTACTATTGTAAAACCTACTGTGGTTGAACCTGTTGATATGATATCCATGTTATCTCAAATTACTATAAAAGTGCCCTTGTCTGAACTTTTTAGAATTGAAGAACATAAGAATAAGGCTTTGTCATGGTTGGGTGGAATAGAAAATAATAATATTATTGTAGATTAAACTGTGTCCCAACAGACCCCATTAGTAATAGAGGACAGTGGTATCATATCCCAAATTCCTCAAATGTTTCTAGATGATTCCTTAGTGGCATTCATAGAAGATATTGATCTTTTTTTCTCAATCTAATTATAAAAGGGAAGACCTTAAAAAATTGCATGATAGACTCAGGAGCTTCCAATACTATAATGCCTTTCAAAGTAATGGAAGCCTTAGGATTGAAGGTGGATACCAAACAAGGCAAATGCAGAGGGATGGATGCTAGGGAAGTCCCAGTCATAGGTACCATAAATGCCTTACCATTCAAATTGGCTGCATATCCTGAAGTAGAATTAACCATGTATGTCCTTGTGGTAGATATACCTCCACACTATGGAATGTTACTCTCTAGAAAATGGAGTGCTGCCATGGGGGGAAGCCTGCAATGTGATCTTACTTATGCCACTTTTCATATAGGGGACAAAGCTATCAGGATAAATAGGGAACCAAGGGTTAACCACATTTTAGGTGAAGAAATTGACAAAGATACCACTTGTTTCCTAGATACTGGGATTAATGCTTTCAAGGCTGAATTAATTATTCAGGAAGTTGAAAACTTGCCTGCTATCATTGAAAATGAAGTTGAATGTTGCATGGGGATAGTTCTAAAGAGGGTGCAGGGGCAGGTGTAGTTTTTGTGTCCCCTAAAAATAACACTTTTAGGTATTCATTCACCTTGAAGTTTACCTACACTAATAATATTGCAGAATATGAAGCATTGCTGCTAGGACTCAAAGTTGCCAGACATCATAAAATTAAGAAATTATGTGTCATAGGGGATTTTGAACTAATTATCTCTCAGATCAAAGGAACCTACTCATCCAAGAATGGGAGATTGAAACAATATGGAAATGCAGTCTAGGATCAAATAGAATTCTTTGATGCATTTGGGATCTCATGGAGAGATAGGACCCAAAATAAGATGGTTGATCTGTTGGCAAATGTAGCAATCAAGCCAAAAGAGATATCATTTGTAGGAATCTCCCAGATTGAGGTGCAAAATAAACCTTCCATACCTGACAACATTGAAAATTGCCAGGTTTTTGAAGATGACAAAGATATTACAATTTTTTTGTTAAATGAAGACAAATACCACGGTCAAGAGATGGATTGCAGTGGACTGATTGAAACCATAAATGGGAAGGAAACCATTTTTGGTCAAGAGATAATGCATTTGAAAACAAATAAAATGCTAAAGGGGTTAGCAGTCTTGGAAAATATTTTTGATAACCAAGACAGAGTAAAATCAGGAGTAAACGACCCCAAACCTCAGGAGTTAGAAGAAATAAACTTGGGTACTGATGAAGTTCCTAAAAGGGTTTATATTGGCCAAAATCTACCTGTTGAAATCAGGATAACATTGATTGACCTACTTAGAAAATATAGACATGTTTTTACTTGGTCATATGATGACCTCAAGGCTTATAGGGAGGATCTTTTCCAGCATGTCATACCATTGAAGGAAAATGTAAGACCTTTCAAGAAAAAATAGAGACCAATCAATCCTACTCTTGCCCCAAAAATGCAAGAAGAACTGACAAAACTAAGAGATGGTGGGATAATCAAACCAATTAGGCATTCCACCTAGGTTTCAAACTTGGTTCCTATCAGGAAGAAGAATGGAGATATTAGGCTTTGTGTTGATTTTAGAAATTTAACCATTGCATCTCTGAAAGACAATTATGGCTTACCTAATATGGAAGCCATGTTGCAGCAAGTGACTAGCTCTAAATTAATATCAATGATGGATGGTTTCTTTGGATACAATCAAGTTCTAGTAAAAGAAAGTGAATAGTTCAAGATAGCCTTTACAACCCCATGGGGAACATATGTGTATGTGAGGATGCCTTTTCGCTTGATTAATGTAGGAGCTACCTTCCAAAGAGCCATGGATGTAGCATTTCATGAGTATATTGACAAATTTATGGTTGTGTACCAGGATGATCTTACAGCGTATTCTAATAAGGTTGAAGATCACTGCAAACATTTGAAAAAAATCTTTATAAAAGCCCTAGAATATGGAGTATCTTTAAACCCAAAGAAATGCACATTCGAGGTCACAAAAGGAAAATTATTAGGACACATAGTGTCTAAGGATGGGGTAAAAATAGATCCTGAAAGGGTAGTGGCTATTGATAAAGTCCCCAAACCAAAAAATGTGAAAGGAATTTAGTCCTTTTTTGGCCAAGTCAATTTTTTGAGGAGATTTGTTACAAATTTTGTTGAAATTAGTAGACCCATCTCAAAGATGCTCAAGAAGGGAGCCGTTATAGATTGGAATGGTGAACCTTCACAAGCATTCCAAGATATAAAATTTGCAGTAAAAAATGCTCCAGTACTGAGGACCCCAGATTATGCAAAACCCATGCATATTTTTTCTTTTGCATCATTCCATATTGTAGCTGCAGTCTTATTACAGAAAAATCAAGAAGGATATGAGCAGCCTATTGCCTTTTTCAGTAAGTCACTACAGCCTGCTGAACTTAAGTATAAAATAAATGAAAAGCAAGCTTATGCTTTAGTAAAGGCTGTAAAAGCTTTTAGATGTTACTTGGTAGGTGCTACTATTATCACTTTTGTACCTAGTACTGCAATCAAGGATATTTTTTCTCAACAGGAAGTATCAGGCAGGAGGTGCAGATGGATCAATAGAATCTAGAAATTCAACATTGATATACAGATAACAAAGTTAGTAAGGGGTCAAGGTTTGGCCAAACTTATGGCTGAAGCTAATCTAGAGGCTAATCAAATAAATTTGGTAAATGACGATCTCAAAACTGACTTGTGTGACATGGACCAGTGTGATTGGTACACCAATGTCATATATTACTTGCAACACATGGAAGCTCCTCCCCATTTTCCTGACAATGAAAAGAGGAATACTAAATTGCAAGCCATCAGGTATGTAATTGTCCAAAGCAACCTATGGTGGAGAAATTTTGAGGGAGTATTATTGAAATGTGTTGATAAGGAAAAGGCAGAAGAGATTTTGAAAGAAATGCATGCTAGAGTGTGTGGGGGGCACTATATGGCCAAAACTATTGCACATAAGATAATGAGGGCTGGATTTTGGTGGCCTTCTCTTTTCAAGGATGTTCAAGTTATGGTTAGGAAATGTGATCCTTGTCAAAGGTTTGCTGGAAAGCTGAAGTTCTCAAGAAATACTCCATTGAAGCCAGTGGAGATTCAAGCATCTTTTCAACAATAGGGTCTGGACTTCATAGGAGAGATTTTCCCCAACTCTAGCACTGGCTATTCTTGGATTCTAGTTGCTACTAACTACTTTACAAAATGGGTAGAGGCTATCCCCACAATAAATGCAACTATTAAAGTGGTAAATAATTTCCTACTGAATAATATTATTTCTAGATTTGGATGTCCACAGAGAATTGTAACAGATAATGCTATGTGCTTCAGATCTGAGGAGTTCATCAAGTTTTGTGATAAATATGGAATGACAAGGTCATCACCTACTCCATATCATCCACAAGGGAATGGACAAGTTGAGTCCACAAATAAGAGCCTGTTGAAGGTCATTAAGAGAACATTGGATGATAATAAAAAGGCATGGGATTCCAAGTTACAGTTGGCAATTTGGGCTGACAGAGTAACTATAAAGAAAGCAATTGGTGTAGCTCCATTTGATTTAGTGTATGAGATTCAAGCCAGAATGCCTCAGAACAACTTGATGGGACTATACAATTACATCCAGTTATATGTTGAAGATACTACAGATGAAATGCACGAAAGAATGGATGAATTGGTAGGACTGACCAAAACTAGAAGAGAAGCATCTTTAAGGAACCAAAAGTTGCAATTACAAGTCAAGACACTCTATGATAAAAGAACTGTAAGAAAAAAATTTGAAAATGGAGATTTAGTCTTAATGTGGAATGCCAAAATTGAAGATAAAGGAAAACATGGCAAATTTGATCCTATTTGGTTAGTCCCATATCTCATTGAAAATACGTGGGGTGAAGATTCTTATATACTCAAAGATGTATTTGACAATATTCTTGAATTGCCAGTTCATGGACAGTTCTTGAAGAGGTATTTTCTTGAAAAATACTTGTTTTCTTCCATGAACAGTAGTTTTAGGGTTTCCTGTTGTTTTGTACATTTTGTATATTCTGTAAGTCCTTGTAAATGTCCCTGTGCAGCTTGGTTGTTTGTTTTTGTGTTTTGTTTTGTGCTCTCTGAAGAAGTTGTCATTTTTGCACCAAGTATGTGGTCTGCTCTCCCATAGATTCTGAATTCTTGCATAGACTCAAGTAGTCTATGATCCCCAGACAGAGCCACTACTGGTCTGACTTTTTGTGTGATAGAAGTCTTTTGTCCAATTGTAGAAAAGTCAAATTTTTTCTTTCTAAGTAAAACATAGGGTTTCTAGATAATCCATCTGTTGGCTAGCCTTTGAAAAGCTTGTGAAAACCCTACTTTCTTTCTATTTGTAAATTGTCAGGCACGAAATATTTGAATTTTCAAATAAGGCGAATATTTTGTCATCCTTTATCTTCTGTGCCCCTGAGATACCTTTCCTCTCATATATCCCCTAGCTATCTGATCTAAGTAGATCTACCATTGTCATTACCTCGCTATGCAAACATGGGCACTTTTTATGTATGGTGAGGTAGTGAGTGTTGAATAGTTTATAAAACGAGATTGCAAAATGAAGATACGGCGGTTAGAGCTTTATTTTCTGATTGATTTATTATTCAGGTACACATTACAATTACTATCAAAATAGGAAAGGGGACCTAGCAGAAGCAGCCTGAAGTCAGAGCCGTAATGATGATTTTTTCGATGCTTTGCTACCTCGCTATCAGAAAAATTTGACACTTCACCGTTAGCGAAGTAGCGAGGCCATGTGAAATCAAGAGCCGGTGACATTGCAATTTTTCAGTACCATGACTAAACCAGGTGGCATGACAAGTAATAAATTCCATTTTCAGAAGTAGTTTAATAGCAAAAATAATTATCTAATGGCCCCTTTCATTTCATGGTGCCAAAATTCATTAAAGTGCCAGAGCTCGCTACCTCACTATCAAAAAAATTTGACATCTTGTCGTTAGCGAAGTAGTGAGGCCCCGTAAAATTGAAGAGCCGATGGGACCTTTGGTGACGTGGGATGATGATTAGGACAGAAGTAAAATCTTAAAAGGTGCCAACTATGCAGAATTTCATATTTCATCAATGCCCTTCTGATCAAATGTGCAAAGAGATCCTGAGTGTTAGATTGGAATGGAATCAATAGTCCTCACTACCTCGCTTTGAAAAGTTGCATGCTCTTTAAGCCATGCAACATAGTGAATATGAATCAAAAGACTACGTGCAGTTTCCTCACTTTTGATTAAACCTATGATCAATGGTCGTCATCTTCTCGCTATGAAGAGTTGCAAGGGAGATATGTATAGCGACATAGTGAATAGGGCCCACTGCCTTCTTTCTGAGCAAGCCCAGTAACATATCATCTACTGATTTCAGATCAAATCGATGGTTGTCACTACTTTGCTATGGCAAGGTGCTCGTTCTTTATGCATAAAAAAGTAGCAACATACTGACACGTATCCTCAGTTGTCAGTGGGTCCACATATAAGCACCATTAAGGAAAGAGTTATATACGTGGTAAGTTTTCATTGGGTGAATTGACTAACATGTCAAGTGCAACGCCTAGTTATTCTCTCTGTATCACATGATCGTAGGATTCTTGAAGATCAACGACATAGTTTTAAACAAAGAATGTGGTGCCACTCTCTATATTAATTAGACATGAAAGCATCGCGCGTGAAAAAAGAGAGTATAACACAAAAGATTTCATCAGTTCATCTTACATGAGCAAAGATTTTGAGCCACTCTTGTGCAGAAGCAATTACTGAAGGAAAGTGTGCCGAAGTCTGGCAAAATTTTTAAAATTGTCTATTCACGGAGAGATTGCAAAAATATAGAGGAAAACAAAGACAGAATTCAAGTAAGTAGTTCCGCCATAATCTTCATAGGTTTTTCCAGTTCTAAAAAATAGTCCAAGATGCCTCCGAAGAAGGGATTTTCAGGTCAAATAAACTATTTGGATAGAAATGTGCATGATGACTTGCTTGAGTTGCTCCCTGAGTCTACTGTAGAGACAGTGCAAGTTCAAAGGTTAACCTCCTTGAACCCTAGGCTAAGGATAGCATATGGATTGTATGATAAGGGTAATTGGGTCCAGGATGCTCAAACTTCTCAAACTAGTTTGAGTTTGTTCAAAAAATGGTTTGTAGAAAGGAAATTATATGCCCCTCATGCCAATATATGGAATTTTGATATGGGAAAGCTAGTTGTTCCCAGTGTGTTTATGGATTATGACCTTCTTGAAGCTGTAGCAAAAAGTTATGATCAAGCCACTAAGGTAGTGAGAAGAATGGATGGTGAGGTTTTAATTACCATCAATCCATAAGAAATTAGGGAAGTTTTCAGTCTGGGACCTCTCACTAGGTATCATGTGCCCATTGATTTGATAGAGTTAGAAAAAGAATATATGTCCAAAAGGGATGTAGTTAGACAAGGTGCATTGAAGGCCCACATAGGCAGAATTGGAAACCTACCAGCAATAACATCATCTTCTAAAGAACCTTTCAAGAAATTATACTTTAATGTCAGGGTAGTAGAGATATACAGGACCCTGTGTAGACTCTTTAGAGAGGGTGAAGAAGATTTTATTCCTGTGAGCTTCATGTATATGATCACCCAAATCTCCTCTTTCGGTGTAGAAATAATTTTTGATTTTGCATCTTACCTGGCTAATGAGATTCATAATGGATTGGTGGGGATTGCAAAGGGCAAGGTGGAAAAGGTTTGGGGTCAGTACTCCCTATTGATGCATATATTTCTATTTAAAGGGGTTAGATATTTCGGTAAAGAAATGGTTTTAAATAGGGACCAAGAGGGGGAAGCACTACCAGTTCAATTATGGAGTGCAGACATGACTGGGGAAGCAAAAAATGCTAGTTTTTGTGATTTGATAGGCACTTTGCTTCTAAACTAATATGCCTCATATTGAGTGACAATCCCATAATTCCTAAGACACTAATGCACCTTGTTAGGCCTATGGATAGACCCCATAGTCTAAAAGTTTCAAATAATTGGGGAGATATCATCCCATATCCGGTCTCAACTATCATTAGGGTTTATGGATTCAAAAGGACACCCCATGTACTACCCTATCAGGTGCCGTTAAAGGTAGGGGTAGCTAAATTTTTATGGCAGTTGGGAGGAGTGGAGGAGACCTTTTTGCACAAAAGGGGAACAGGATCAATTTTTCCTACTTGCACTATGGCTCACCAGTTTGTAATAACTAAAGAGGGGTGGATCTTTCTCTACAAATTTTTGGATCAGTATAAGATGGCAGTATCTCACTCTCATTTTTGTGACACAGAAGATTTCTTTAATTCTGCTCTTAGACATAGGATCAAGCTGCGTCCATGTCAGCATGATTTCTATTTCCCTAAAGATGTAATAAGGAATGAATATTCTCTCTAGGAGAAAGAAACAAAGAAAAAGAAATGGAGAGTCTATTCAAAATTTTTGGAGTTTATTAATTATTTTGACAAGGATTACAGTCCTCTTAGTAATGCTGCAACTAATGTAGATAGAATAAATAAGCTCAGGAATACATTCCCTGAAATAAAGGAGGTAATGAATGAGAAGAAACAACATTTTATTGATTCTTTCCTAGATAAAGCCAGGGAAGTTAAGAGAAAATTGGGTTTCACCTCTAACATAGGGGTAGGTCCACTAGTTGTGCGAAAGAGGACAAGATATATTGTTATTCAGGTCAGATGCCCATTGTAAACAAAGGAAAGTAGATAATTGAATCTACTAGTACTATTTTTTAAGAAAGACCCCCTGAACCTTCTCTCAAAAGAAGAAAAATAATAAGGGAAGAGGAATCCCATGATGAAGGTTACTCACCTTCCCAAACTCCAATTAGAATTGAGGAGGAGCAGCTCACCAATGAGCAAATTGAACAAATGGGGTCACAAGGAGTTTTTGTCACTCAAGTAGAAATTGATGAAGGGAACCCTGAGGAGCCTCTTGTGCCAAGTTTTGAATTAAGTGTAGAAGATTTTAGGGGAAGGGAATTAGACCCTATTTTGGAACAAGCTAGTCAGCAATTTTTGTCTGATAACAGTTTTGTAAAATCTAGGGCTTTCCATCAGTTTGCATGGAGGGCAAACATGCACATTTTTGAGAAAAGATGTAGGAATATGAAAATAGAGCATCCAAAAATGGATGAAGACTCTATTCAGAATCAAATAAAGGAACAAATGATACAAGAGTTCCAGAATATAACCCCTGAAGAGGGTAGACAGATGGTGAAAGATGAAAATATTTTATTATTGCCCAATTGGGATATTGCTAATGCCTTAATTTTCAATTCTGTGTCAAATAATTTAGGATTATAGGATCTAGATAAAGATGAATTCTTGGGAACAACATTCAGTAATGGCCAAGTTTCCCTTGTTATGTGGTCATTAAGAAGAGGATCCATGACTACTCCATTACAGCCTAATGATTCAGGACTAACAGGGAGTATCATTGTGAGGAGGGTCGCTGATACTTCACATGTACAGGCAGCCCACATGAATGTGGACTATTCTAAATTTTCCTTGGCCACTGCAAAAAAAGAAGAAAAGGAAATGACTGATCTGCAGAGTAAGTATGAAATAGTGGTGGATGCCTACAATAAAGAAGTAAAAAAGAGAATTGAGCTGAAAAACAAGATGTCTCAATTGGAGAAGATACTTGGGAAAAGAAAGGTGGGATAATCCAGTACAGTTAGAATTGCATACCCTTCACAATAATTTGTTGGATCAACCCCTATTATTGAAATTCCATACACCCCTGAAAGGCCCCAATTCTATACGGCAGAAGATTCTGAAGAAGAAAAAACTAAATTACATGAGTTGCAGGTAGAATTAAAAAATCAGTATGAAGAAAAATTAAAGCAAGGTGTGATATATTTGAGGGATAAAATACAATGGTCAAATTTTTTTGATCAGTTGACAAGAATTGCAACCCTCATGGATGAGTTGAACAGAGATAAGGATAAACTGACTCCTCTTGCACAGAAATAGAGGGAGAGAAATAATGATATTACAATCATATGTATATCTGCAGTCTAAATGTCTTATCATCAAGTTGAGAAAATTTTTGATTTATTAAATAAGCTAGAAAATTTTGATCATAAAAGAGATTCTTTACATGAAAGATTATCACTCTCTTTTTCCCGATATATTGCTGAAAATTTCACTTTATTTCTTTGTGCTTTAGAATCTGTTGATACAATAAAGGAAAAGGAAAAGTGGAAAGGGGAGTTGGACAAGTTATTTAATGAAAGAATAATAATCATCATGAGTGAAACTAGCCACTAGTTCTGGGAAAATACAAATGAAGAGCTAGTAAAAATATAGTTATTTTATACTGCTATGAGAAAAGAATTTTCTGATTTAGAAGAAAGTGCAAATTCTTTAATACTGATACAAAGAGAAGCTCTAAGTTTTGATTGTCCAGATGATGATGCTTTTAATAAATGAAAAAATTAGTTTATAGAACAAATGTCAGGAGAAGATGAGGAGGAAGATGCAAAAGTAACAGTTACCCTCGTAGTTAGTAATGAAGACATGGAAGATCCCTAGGTTAAAGTAAGTTTGCAGGTAACTGAAGATGATACATCACTTTCAGACCTCATGACTATGTACTCTAAGGATGAAGAATGATTGTAAAATCAGATCATATTTTCTTGTCTCAACAACTGAGAAGCATAACAGAAAGGGACCCACCAAGGAATGTTTGATGTAATAAGCCTTTCTGTTATTTGTTCTTATCTTTTTGACAGAAGTGTATGTGAGTGCCTTTTTAAAAGGACACCTGTCATTTGTCTTTAGCCTGAAGCTTGTTGCATCTCACACTATTTAAGCAAGATTCCAAGGCTAAAGAATGGTCCGAATTCTATTGTTCTAAGTCTTATGCTTAGTCTATTTTTTTTGGTCCAAATTTTGAAAGCAAGTTTATAATGTATTTTTCGGTCAATTCTCTGAGAATACATGAATATAGAATGAGATGTGTTTCTTTCTGAAGGCCATTCTGAGTCTATTTTAAAGGATATACCATTTTCAAAGGAAATGAATATAAATTGTGAACTGTCCCCATATTAGTTCTTTCTGAATTTTGTCTCCTTTTAAATACTTAGCTACCTTGATGTTGTATGAGTAAAAGCTTGTGCAATTGAATGCAATCTAGTTAGGTTGTATATCCATTTATCATTGCTATTAATGCAATGGATTAAATAAAGGCTTTGATGAATGTGATGAGATTCCTTAAGTATTGAAAAGGATTTTGAATGATAAATTCTGATAAGAATTGCTGATAGAATTTGTTGTAAAGAAACAAATTAGATCTAAGAATTTGCTATAGACTCTCAACCCCAATGGATTAGGCACTAATCATGTTATTTTAGCTGAAGGAGAAATATATTATAAATGGTCATTCAAATGCATCATTAAATCAAATTTTACTTTTATTTCCTATAGATCTTCAGAGTTGGCCAACACTTGTCTGCATGGAATGTTTTAACTAGACTTAGCCACTATTGTTAAGGACATCTGCAGATCTATAGAAGAATTCTTGGCCATATCTATTTCATGGGATGTTTTTATCCAGTTGGTAGGAATTATGTATATGTTTTGAGGATTGTGAGATGAGAATCATAATGAAAATAAGAATAATTCGCATACAGTTGTTCCAATTTTGAATCATCCCTGGGTATACCCGCCCTGGTTTTGCAGAGCCAAAAGATTAGAAAACCTTCTGTGGTTTTGTTGAAGTTGGGTCCAAGTACTTTGCATATGCAATTGTTAATAAGAGTTGGCTTTTCTTTAGGTTTTGTATGTACTGTTACCTTGGTATTAAGCCTTTTATCACTTAGTAGTTTTTGTGCATTTTAAAACACCAACAAACCCTAAAACCGTTCTCTTTGAGTTTGACATACTTTGTAGAAGTTACAACTATACAACTGATGCCAATAAGCTAAAGCTATTTCCTTCTATGGTATAGGAAGCTGCTCTGAGATGGTTCATGGGGTTGGTTGCCAACATTTTATCAAACTGGCCTATAATGAGTAACTAATTTATCAAAAAGTATAAAGAACATTGAAGGGGTAAAGATTTAAAAAAGGAAGACATTTTCAATATGTCCCAAAGGGATCATGAAACCCTATAAGATTATGTTTCTTGGTTCATGTTCAACCTGCAGAGTAATACACAACGTCAATTGAATAAGGAATCAAGGAAAAAAAAATTTCTAAGAGGCATGAATGATGGAAGCATTAAAGCTCTAGATATTATGGTAAGAGGAGATATCACTCAAAAAAATTGGATTGATATGCATAATATATGTTTGAATTATTCTAGAGCCACTATAAAGAAAGGTAGGGGACTTAGAGATCTACCACATAATGTGGTGCCCACCTATAGTTTGTTTTTCCATTATATTTACCAAATTCTTTTTATGCCTATTTCATGGATGTGTTACTTTCAAGAATATTATTTCATAACTTGGACTAGAGATATATCAATGATGATTACTTAATTAACAATATTTCATGCATTGTTTAATGATTATGGTTACTAGTGCATTATTTATACTTTAATAAATTGTAATTAATAAATATAATTTCTTTCCTAGCAATGTTAAATGATTCTTTAATGATGATTGTACAATATTCGTAATGATGCATTATTTTATCTGAGCATTTGATGTTTCACTTATGATTATTATGCTACTCACCCCATACTTGCATGTGTATGGTGCATGTTTCTATTTTATCTTTCTATTTGTCATGTTTCATGAGGTTAAAGGAGAGAGTCGTAGTCACTTGCTAATCAGGATCTACATAATGTACCACTCCCTACCATTTTTTGTTTAGTTTGGATATATTTATATACATGTACATGCTCATTTGTAAGGTCCCTCCTCGCATGTACTTTTTAAATATGAATTTCTCTATCAAATCTGTTGTAGGAGATTTGAATGGATATGAAGTAATATTTTATGTTGTGAATGTCCTAATGAAATTTAGAGTAATTGATACATCCATGTTCTAATGCTCAGTGATTCGAGAACTACTACATTATCTTGACTAATTAAACATTAAAATTTCACTAACAATGATACAAGGCATTTTCACCTGATGATAAGGATGTTGATTTTGATACCTTGATGATTAAGTTTTATGCTTTAGATAATTCAGTATTCTTTAATTGGTGATGTTATGATGTTTAGGTATATGCATACCTAACGATGATTATACTAGTACTTAAGTTGAAATAATAAATAAGTTATGTTATTTTGATTATGTGACTACTGATGATTAAATGTGAGTAGAAATGAATTAAATAGTTAATTAATTGAAGCATTATGTTTAGAGTTATGTGATTTCCCTGATAAGTTTTATATATATATATATAAAATAGAGAAATGAAACTGAACCCTATGTACCAATTGTGGAAGCCATGGTTAAATCTAATGAAAGATGCTAACCCCATTGTTCATATTTTATTTGTGTTGTGGTTTGAATAAATGTATCATTCTGTAGTCAGTAAATGTTAATGTTTCGTAATAGTGTTTTTATAGTGTTGCTTGACACTTGTGAATTCTATATGCATTCCAGCATGATAGTTAGTGCTAACCGTGTAACCCAAAGATATAAGTTGGATTTGGTTAGTGACCTTTCTGCTAATCTATGGGTAATCAAGGTTAATTACCCTAATCAAGATTAGTGTGAAATCTACTTTTTGAAGGTTGTTAGTAAGTCTTAAATTATTCTTAGCTTTTTTAGGTCTCTAATTAATCCTAAAGGCCTAAACACATCAAATTTAAGTATCCAAGGGGTATGAGTATGGGTTGGGGACATTTTCCACCTCCTTAGCCCATTTTGTTGACTTTTATGGTTCCCCAAATATCCAATTTTTCCCTTGTTGCGAAAATTGAAGTTCCATCATGAGTTTGACAAGATACACTCTACTCTGAAGTATTCTTTAGTGGTGAGGTTGAGTTAGAAGTTTCTAGAAACCTAAGTCAAGTGGGGGAGTAATTGCATGTTGCAAGTGGTTGAGTTTGGATCTTATTTTAGGGCTTTTTTTGAGAGGTTTTGGTTTTTTACCCAATCTCTACTTTTAGAGAGGAGTCTTAGAAGATTGAAGACAAGGAAGGAAAAGCTCTTCTCAAATTGTTCATTTACCATTACCTCTTTGTGAAGGTAGGAGTTCTTCATCTCCTTTGTTCAGATTGTTCCTACTTATTTCATGCTTATGCTATTGAGATTGTTTATTTGCATTCTTGTATGTATGTTGGGTATATTGGGAAGGATTGAAACCATGTTTCTTGAATGCTTTTCTTTCTTGTTTTTGTTTGAATTTTGAAGTTTTCTTGTATGGGTGTTTTGGCATTACTCACCCTTGGATAGGGCAGAAGTGGCCAATTTTGGGAAAGGTCTCTTTAGTTGGACTCCAACTGTGTAGAGTCTCTTCTCAGGATGAGAAGAGGGAGAGAGGGTAGGGTGTTATGGGCCCCTACCTATCAACACAAACCATGTATGAGTTTTGGCATGTAAGAATGGAAGAATGAAAGTTCTTGAGATATAGCCCCGATTGGGCACCTGTTTTGGTGTTGTGTTTGACATCTCCTATTGGAAAAATCCACCTTTCCCTAGTTTTTAATTCAATGTTAAATCATGTGGTGAAAAACCAATATGGAAATGAATGTATGATTTTGTTCCTTGTTATGTTTGTTTTTCACCTAGCCAATTTTCGTTTCCTCCACAATCTCAGCGATGCATTGCAGAAAATGAAAGGGATCCCTTGTAAGGGGCCATGATGGGATTGCATATTGATTGTTGAAATTCAGTTATGTTTAGGATTAAAATCCTGTGAAGAGATGTATTATAAACTTTTGTTGAAGTTTCAATGAAGCCGAGTTTTCTTACTGGTTCTTGCCCGGCGGAGCCTTTGAACCAGGTAGTTTAATAGAAAAAGAGATTGAGTAAATATTCTTGCTTTGAGTCTTATAGTTTTGTTTTCAATTTTGTGTATGTTACTTAAAAATCATATGTGATGATGTTTACCTTACTACACATTTTTATGATTGGTAATCACATTCGTTTAATTTAGATTAATTAGATAACATGGTGATATATACTTAGCTATGCAATTTTAAGTTTAAAATATGTTAAGAAAATTCGCATTTGTTTTGTACTTAAATTTTTGTAATTATACATGAGTATGGGAAAGTAACATAATTCTATTCGAACTCATATGTATTACATTTAATCCTATTATCACTTAAAAAATAAAAAAAATAAAAAAATTGTTGGTGTTTTTTTTTATCCTGTATTTTTGGGCATGACATCATCTTTTATGCAGAATGTAGGTACCACGCATCCACTTCCCTAAATTGCTAGGATGAGCATGCTGTATCACAATAACTCAATGATAAAAATGAGGAGATAATTTTCAAGTTCAATCCCAACCTAAGCCTAAATACTTGTCTTGCAAGGAGGACTTGTGACTGACTTTCCACCCTTTTTAAAACCTATAAGTTTATCTTTGTCAGTGTTGTTTGATTTTGAGCTTTGGTTTATTTTGGTAATGTTGCTTTTATGTGAATTTTTCTATGTGATTTATTTGATAAATAATTTAATAATAATATTTCAGTTAATCATATAATATTAAGAATTATTAAATATTATTTGATTAAAAAATAATAATAATTAATTTAAAAATTAATTAAATATGTGCTTTAATTTAAAAGTCTTAATTTATAAGTCTAAGTTTAAAAAATTGGTTACAAAGAAATTAGAATATGATGATATTTAATTAATTATTAATTAATTAAATATGTACTTCAATTGAAAAGATTTAATTTAAAAGTCTAATTTAATATTTTGGACAAAAATAGAATTAAAATATTAAAAATTTAATATTTTTTTACTGTAATTATTTATTTAATAATAATTAAATTAAAGTTGTATTTAAACAATGAGCTTTGATTATTATTAGTAATTTAAATAATAAACTATGCTTTAATTAATACTTACACTCATTAATAAACTAGAGAAAAATAAAATATTAAAGTATGAAATTTAAAGATAAAGTTATAATTCTAATTTTGGCATTGTTATATTTATTTTATTTAATGATAATTATTCAAGAGTTTTATTTTAATAATAAACTCTAAATAGTGTTATTAATTAAATTAATAAATATATTATTAAAAATACTTCCAAAATTAATTAAAGAGAGAAAGATAATTATTTAAATTCGGATATTTTGTAATTAAATATCTAAAAGAGTTGTGCATGAAAAGGTAAAAGGTAAAAAAGTAATAAACAATAATTGATCAGTGAGCCCCCTCTTGTAATTGCACAATAAGAGCCCCAATTTAGGGGAGAGTTCTTTATTAGAGATCTAGAGCTCATTGTGTAATTACACAAGTTTTGGGGAGCAAAAATCAAAATTGTATTAAAAGAATTGTTAAAAATTTCAGAGGGCTTGGATTTGCATGCATTCACATATTGTCTCAAATTTTAGCTGTGATTTTGAGGTGGGATTTGAAAACCCATTATAGAATTTTATTGAAAGATCTATCTACTTCATGTCTTGCTAGGTGTTTGCATATTGCTTATTAGTTTACTATGTTGATTGTTAAATAAAGAATTATGTTGTAGATTTTGAAAAAGAAAAACCTATTAATCAAGAAAACTTGATTGAGGAAAATTATAGAAAAACTATAAAAAATTATTGTGACTATATTCTTATGAACCCATTTCTAATATAACAAAAAATTAATTATTAAAAATTGGAAGAAAATAATAAATTGAATAGTTAGGGTTTCAATTTTAAATTTGTCATTAGAACTATTTGATTATAATAAATTTTCTAAATATAGATGAATATTCTTCTTACATCTAAAATAATTCAATTGCAATATTTATTTGGAAAGCAAAAGAATAATTGAGAGGAAAGCCCCTGTTGTAACTAAACATATCTATGCATGTGAAAACAAATATACTAAAAATAGAAAACTAAGTATAGAGTGGTACATAAGCTAAAAATAAAGAACTAAGTGCAGTATGATTACATGCATGTGAAAAAAAATATGCTAAAGATAAAAAGCTAAGTATAGTATGGTTACATGCATGTAAAAATAAATATGTTAAAAATAAAAAGCTAAGTATAGTAAGGTTACATGCATGTGAAAACAAATATCTTAGACATAGAAAAATAAGTATAGTATGCTTACATGATTTGAGAGATCAAAGACATACGAAAATACTAATTGCATGTTTATTTTTATTTTGCAAAAATTTATTTTAATTTTTTAAATTTTTTTAAATAATAATAATATATTAATTTTTAAAATTAAATAAATATTACTCCTTTAGTTAAAGTGAATATTAGTATCAATGATTATTTAAGTCTAATTAAACTCTTAGTTGCATATAAATGATTTTATATTTATTAATGCAAGAGAGAGGTTAATAAATAAATATTTATAATTTTATTATAATTTAAGAGAAGTTGTGGTAGAGTTCACTTCATAATCATTTAGTTAATAACTATTTGACTTTATGAGAGAAATTATAAATAACTAAATTAAATTTATAATTTTATCTCTAGTTGCATTATGAATTAAAAGAAAAGTAAATATTAATATTAGACTTAAATAGAAGTCATATTAATATTTTATAAATTGAAATTAATATCAATATTTAAATATAATAATATATATTTATGTTCTATTAAAAAATGTACTTAGAATACAATTCACAAAAAAGCGGTTGGGGGATACAAGATCACCCCGTGAGAGAGTTCAAGCAGCCTAAGCCAGATCTAAACACACGGCAACAGCTGCAAAAAGTAATTATTCATTAAAAAAAACATATATAGCAACCTCAGGCTACCAAAACAGTGGCAACCGAGGGGGGAGGATCATCTTTGTCATTAAAACCCCAATTATTTCTGTGATTGGGGGGTGGGCTAGGCAAAGACTAGCTGTCATCAGGAGCAACAATAGCAAGGGGATCAGTGGCAACCAATGCATCTTTGACCTCAGGCCGCAGAGGAGAAATCGCCAACGCCAGGTGGGGCCATTTGCCAGCATTATCACAATGAGCACTAGGAGGAGGAGGTGGGGACCAACCAGAGCCACCACGGGGTGGGGAGGTAGAGCGGTGCCTCTAGCTTCCAGCCCCACCACTAGGAGAGTGGTGGTGGGAGGCCTACGAGCACAAAGTGTGCGAGTGGTAGCCTGAGGAGTGGCACCGCTGCCAACGGCCACGAGGCGTCTAGGTGTCTATCGAGGCATCTAGAGGAACTCGAGCCACAATGCAAGGGGCATTGCCCCAGTGGTTGAGTAGCTCCTACAAGTGAGCCACTTCCAAGGTAACTTTATTAGCTTGCACCTATATCTGCATAGTAACATTGTTACAAATACAAGCTTTAGTGTACATTGCAATGTTAACATCCAAAAAATTGTATGTGAATAAAACAACATTTTTATCTTTCCAGAGAGTAAACAAAATTATCATCTTGAATGTATGCCAGATCTAGGAGTACTTTTTGGGAATTCTGGGGGAATCACCCAACAAGATCATGTGCCATGAAAATGGTTCGAGACTAAAGGGCTTGAAAAAATCATGAATCCAGTGCTAGTAATTCTGCACACATTTACAAAACTAGAAAATATGCAGAAAAGACTCAGGTTGACCACAAAAGGGGCATCTAGGATCAAGAACCCCTATGTGCTTGAGCTGAGGCCTTAGGGGAAGACCTTGGAAGGCAAGGCACCAAGAAAACTGGGCAATCTTGGGCTCAGTAATAGTATACCAGATGATATCAAAGCATTTTTGCCATTGAGAAAGTGAATATTGCAAATGTCATCTCTTGTTGAGCTTGTCTACCATCGAAAGATGGGGCGAAAGCTATCAGTATCCCTTACTAGGCTTGTAGTTGGAAAAAAGAGTGTCAGGAAACCACTTCCATTCATGCCACCAAAGATGACTAGACTGAATTCCAACCTTGTGCACCAAATGCACAGGGATGGAGGAAAGTAAAAGGTCAAAAGTCTGCCAATCTACACGGACAAGGCAGTACTGAACCTACATGTCTTCCCAAGTCTTGAAACTCATAGTGACTCTGGAAAAGAGATCTTTGATAGTTTTGATGACACGTTTGAAAAAATGAAGAGCACTGGCTCCTTGGGTCTTAGCAAGAGGTCTACCTTGAATGGAAAATAGGGGAGACCACCAAATATTCTATTGATTCAAGGAGAGACCATTATGAAAGTCATCCCCAACCCAATGAAGCTAGGGCTTGATAGCCTCCCAAGCTTTCTAGATGCTCTTGATAAAAAATGAGCCATGTATGACAATAGGATCATGCATAATGAGAAGGGTTTGAAAACCAATTCCCTTCCATGCAGGTCTATTGATAGGGAAGCCACAAGAAATGTAATGGTGAACCAGAATCTTCCAAGCTTCATCGCCCATAATAGCATGAATGATCCACTTGGCACAAATCACAAGGCCTTGTTTATGAGTGGAAAGTAGACTGAGGCCACCAAATTCTTTAGGGAGGCAACGAAATTCCCAAGCGACTCTATGAAATCCATGATGATCGAAACCAGAAGCTTAGAGGAAATCTCTGAGCAGGCATTCCAGCTTAAGATAGGAAGCTTTGGAAGGAGCCCAATAGGAAGAATAATAAACATGGGTGGCTGCCAAAATCTTGGAACAAATCTAGAATTTACCAACAAGAGAGAGCGACTTGGTAATCTAGTGATCGATCTTTTTCACAATCTTAGCTAGGACAACATTCCAAACCTTCAGAGTGGAGGCATGAAAGGCAAAGGGGATGCCAAGAAAATGAAAGACTTCACCGTGGGTGACCCATTTCCACTCAAACTAGCTGAGCCATTGAGAAGTTGGTAAAAAAGGCTGGCAATAGTAGAGCATTTTATGCCATTGAATGGCAGAGCCAGAGGCTTGACAAAAAGTCTCCAGACAAGATAGTGCATTATTGATGCATTCCTCCTCTTCAAGAAGAGTAAGGAAGGAATCATCAGAAAAATGCCCATTGAAAAGTTGGGAAGTAGAATTGGGCAAGGAAATGCCATGAACCAATCCTAAGGAAATAGAATGAGCAAGTAGATACCCAAACCCTTCAGCAACAAGAACATAAAGCACGGGAGCCAAAGGGCATTCTTGTCTAATGGAGAAAAAGAGCCCAAAGGCCTCAAACTAAAAATTATTAATAGTAATGCAAGCATTAGCATCACCAAAAAGCATCTCCATAGATTGAATAAAGTTGGGACCAAATCCTAAGGCCTGGAGCATAGCTAGGATGAAGGGCCATTCAATGTGGTCATATGCTTTGGCAAAATCTATCTTCAGAAAGATAGCCTTCTGTTTGGACTTGTGAGCCCATTCCATCCCTTCCCAGACAACAATAATGTTATCAAGAATGTATCTAGATTTGATGAAGCTAGTTTGCTTAAGCCGCATAATTAGAGGCAGCATGTGCCTAATTTTAAGAGAGAGTGCCTTGGCAATTATCTTATAAGCCACATTCAGAAGGGTGATGGGCCCCCAATTGCATATGTCCTCTGGATCACTAGCCTTAGGTATGAATTTAATATTTCCTTTATTCATAATGGCACCTAAGCTTTTAGAATGATATGCTTCAAGATAGACTTTGTGCAGATCAGGGCCAATTTGCTCCCAGAGGTGTTTGTAAAACTCATAGGAAAATCCATCACACCAAGGGGATTTGTCATCTACCATAGAAAAGGTAGCCTCTTTAAGATCGCTGAGGGAAAGAAGTTGCTCACAAAAAGCATACTGCTCCCCGCAAGGCAGTTGGGAGTAACAGTGATGCATTTTTGGAGAGCATCATCTTGGGCAACCGAATTTCCCTATGAAGCAAAGACGTTCTCATAATGATAAAAGAATGTTTGTAGGATGTCAGGGAGGCTAGATAGAACCATTGTGCCCTATTTGAGTTTCTAAATACCAACTTTGGTATGACGGGCTCAGAGAGCATGAAAAAATGCCTTTGAGGCTTTGTCTCCAACCTTCAACCAATGGAGACAAGCCTTGAGTTGAGCTCCACGAGCAGCATAGTTGTCAGCAACTTGCTTGTTATGTCAAATCTTGGCAATATGAACTTGCAAATCTGTATCAAAGGGGTTAAGAGTGAGAGCCTCAGAAGCTTTTTTGAGAGCAAGGTTGTTAGCTGCATAAGCCATTTTTCTTAAAATGGTGACTTGATGCCCATAGATGCACATGAATCACATAGTTTTGGCAATGGCATCATTCCACCATTGAATTCATCCGCTTTGGGAGTGCGGACATGGCTCAAAATTCCAAACATGTAGGATATGTGAGATGGTGGAAGCATGCATTAGCACTAACATGTTGAGGTAAAATTGAGAGTTAGCCACCTTGTGGATAGCTTTTTTCCAAGTAATACCAAAATAAATAGGATAGTGGTCAAATAAAGTGACATCTGACAGGGGAATGATAGGCAAATTTCAATCCTTAGAAAAGGAGAAAAAAGATTGCGCAGAGATCATGGCATGGTCAAGATGTTTTAATATATGATCTAGGTCAGCTCAAAAGTTGGACCAAGTGTACCAAACCCCACTACTCTAGCGGCAGTTAGTGTTGGGATCAAACAGGACTAATTTATTACGCATGTGGTACTAGGTTGCTCTTTCCCCAACTATCCAATAAAAAGGTAGAAGGCCTTCTTTATCAGATGCCACTTCAACCATATTGAAGTCCCCACACATGACCCAAGTAGCTGGAGACAAATTTTCAGCCAGCCAGGCCCACAATTGGGCTCTTTCAATAGCATCATTGGAAGCATAAACATTAATGACTTCAAAAGAGTGATTGTTAATGGAAGGAAAAAGCCAAACAATTCTATGCGTAGGGTCAGTACCGTGTGAAATAATAGTAGAATGAAGGTGAGGTGACAGGAGAGTAACTACACCACCTCTGCCAGCATCATGTTGCGAGGAAAACATAATGCCATCTGGCCAAATGATGCAACATGCAACATGAAGCATGAAACCAGAGATCTTTACTTCTTGTAAACACAAAAAATACAAATTACCAAGTCTATGACGGGTATCTCAAACATAGTACTTTCTGGTGAGGTCTGTAAGACCTCTAACATTCCATCAAAGGTAGTTTATGTGACCTCTTCCATGTCCACCTCATCCTTGAGAGAGGAGTAGCTATTTTGCAAGAAGGTAGGAGCTAGGTGAAAGTCAAATGGGAAATCCTCTAAACTTACAGCCTATTGCTTTATCTCTGGTACCTCTGCACGTCCAGGAGGACTGCGAGAACACCATGTTGCTAGTGGTATAATGGAAGAGACTTCAAGCAGGGTGTGAGCCCTGACCAAGGTAGGAGCCCTGCCAGAGGCCTTGATCCCCTACATATTAGCAGAGTTTGAAACCTACGAACCCCTTCGAGGAGGAACTGTCGAAGCCGCCTGTGTCTCAACACTAGGTGGTGTAGACCTTCCTATGGGAATAGGAGGAACATCGAAAACCACCGTATAAGATTGTTTGTGTTGCAAAGGGGTCAAGGCAGCCTTTTCCTTGCATCCACCAGTAACCCAATCTTCCTTTTTCCCTTCGGCTTGTTCGGCAGACGCATCTTTAGGCATGGATTTTGCCCTGGAGGTAACTAAGGGGCAATCTCAAATCTTGTGGTCTGCCGACTAGCACCTATAGTAGGTGTTAGGAAGGTTCAGGTAAAGCACCTTTCGAGAGAAGGTCTGTGCCCCAATCTAAATTTCCATGGAATTACGAAGATCCTTGGAAAGATCAACTTTGATGCAAACGTGATGCTGAGGGTGAGCATTAAAGAATTTCTATGGTTCTTTGATGACAACCTGGCCAAGGGTTTGGGCAATGGATTCGATGAAATGCCAACATGGCAAGGGTAAACCTTGGAACTCAACCCACACAGGGACCCTAAGATTTTTATCATCCGAGATAGCAAAATCTCAGAACCATTTTTGGAAAACAAGAAGAGAAGAACGGACAGACCACGGGCCATTGGTGAAAACCACCTCTACTTGTGACAAGTTGGAAAAATGAAATAAAAAAAACCTTTGGTAAGGTTTTGTATGACATCAAGGCAGACCCCATGAGGGGTCCAACTCTTGTTAACCCATTCTCTAAGTATAGCTTTAGGAGGAGTCCGACCCACAAAATATCCTATCAAGGTGTGGTGCTCTAACCATTCACATGCAACATCAAATTCTTGCAAAGGAAGGATAATATCAAGATTACCTCATGAAAGACCTTCGGGACAAACTTGCATGGACATTTGTTTGAAGGCATCACCATGGCAGTCCAAAGCAGCAGTGTGCACACTAGAAACAACTGGGCACCACTAGCTGGAGCCATGATAAAAAAGCCTAAAGACTCTTGTAGAAAATGTGGTTTGACAGGTGTTGCCTGGAAAAGGCAAGATCAGATGAAGAGATGTACACAAGAGAATTGAAAAATTGCATGACGCAAGAAATCCTAGCAGAGCGAAAAACCCACATCTACCATTTTGGTATTTTAATTTAAGATTGGATGTTTAAATACTTATTGTTTTAAATAAATATATTAGCATAACAATTTATATTAACATGTATATTCTTACTTTATTTCTAAATGCATCCTTATGACCCAATCTAAACAAGAGAAATTGGTAGAATTAAATCATGTGGTTGAAAAATATGTGTTTTCTAATATTCTATTTATATTCTTGTGATGTTTATTTTCTTAATAGTTTTTATTTGTGAGTTGTTTAGTTGGCCAAGTTAAGATGTGAACTAGAGGTATTTTTGAGATTTCTTTTATGATTATTTGACTAGATGTCATGATGAACTTTATGATTTGAATTGAGATTTATGTTTTATGAGCTTTATACTATTGAGCATTTAAGAGAACTTGGATTTTGAGAACCAACATTATTTTTTTGGGTTGTCTGTTAAGGAACCAAATTCAATCAATATTATTCTTGTGGTATGGGACACTATTATGGTTTGTAATTTTTGGAAAGTTAGTCTAGGTGTGTGTCTATGAGAGTGGCTTCCAATGGGGGCTGGGGCCCAAAGTGGCTGCCAGGGTAACCCATTGTAAGTTGTGTAACAAGTGATAATGTAATAATTAAAATATCTTGCCTAGCCCTTTTTCTTGAGATATATTAAAAAGATAAGATAGAGATTTTACCTTGTACATGTCTTGATTGCTTGTATAGACTAAGTATGAGATGGAGATGATACCTTAAGAGGTATGACTAGTTTCATCATTTTCATGAGAGAGTATCTTGATTTTGCATAGTCACTCGAGGGCTGAGGTCTTGAAAGACTACCAAGGTAACCTTAGAATTGGCTCATGTGATGATACTCCATAGTATGTAGCCTAAGTCTCCTTCATGATTTCTTTTATATACCCCTCTAGTGGTGTATTTTTTGGATATTACTTTTGATGTTACTCATTCCTTGAATGTCATTTATTCCTCATAATTGATTTTTATTAATGAATGACTAGTTATTCATTAGTGGTGTTTTTTATTGTTGGGGTTAGTGACTAGTAGTTTACTTTTATTGATGAGAGTTGTTATATATTGGTCATTGTGCTTGTGGTACTTGACATTGATTTTGAGGTGGTTGTATATTTTTGGTCTTCATATTTGTATGTTGACTTGGTATGAGATTTTAGTATTGGAATGAGTGTCCTTTCATTTTTTATTAGCTCTTTTGCTTAAGTGGTTTGTGTTACCCTTGAGGTAGTTTTGGCTATCAAGATTCTTTGCCTAGGATTATTTTATGATTTAATTATTTGTGTGTGGATCGTACATTATCTATCTTATATAGTGGGAGTGGGAACCTCATTAGATGACCAAGTAGTCAGAAGGTAGTGTATTCTTACTATTTGGGTCCCCCTCAGATTGATAGTTGTTGGATGCTCATTGATGTAGTGATACCATTATCATTCTTCCTCTTATTTTGAAGACTTCTATTCATTTAATGTATCTATGTATCATGTGTTTTGAGATTTTATAGAATATTGTATTGTATATCGATGTACTTGTATCTATTTTCACATACCCTGAGACATGTGTAGTGGATGTTATTCATTAGATATGCTTTCATATTTTAAGTTGTACTTATGCATTTTCTTATATGATTATGTATGTGTTTATTCATTTTATGATTATGGACATCATAATTGAGACTTAAAATTATTAATAAAAATTTCTTAAATGTGACTCAACTTGAAGGAACCCTTAAGAAATTGAAACTATATTTGTAATTGATTACATGTTCTTGATGTGTATGTATATATTGCTTCTACATCACTATTACCTTAATGTTGTTTAAAACTTTTTTTAAAATAGTTTGATAAACTTTATAAAATATTAGGTTTATTTCTTTTGGGTTCCTGAGTGACAAGTTACATACGGTATCAAAGCCAAAGTTTCAACATTGGAAACTTTGGGCATATTGTGCACTATTAGTTAGCAAGTAATCAAAATTGCAACATGATTTGAACAATAAACATTTATCAACATAAAAATTGAACCTAAATAATTTGAACAAAAAAATTTAGAACTGGAACTTTTGAACATGAAAGTTGCAAACTCACAACATTTATGTTCTTGATTTTTAATTTATCTATGCATTATAATTTTTATATTTTTCAATGGATTTAGAGATGTTGATATTTTGTTTGGAGTGTTTTAGGGGATGTATTTCAATATTTGTTTAAAGGATGAATGTTGGATCAATATGGTTTTTAGCTTATTATTAAACCAAAATCATATTGCTCTAAATCACCCAAAGTGTATATATAATTAACTTATTTTTATTAGTTTCTTAAATGATCATTTTGTTTGTTATGGTAGATAATACTCTTTTACTTTTAGTTATCCTAGTAGTTGTATTTGGCTTCCAAGAGTAAGCCTAATTCTAGGGGGTGGATGTAGTACTCACCTATAGTTTGCTCTTCCACAATATTTACCAAACTCTTTTTATACCTATTTCATGGATGTGTTATTTTCAAGTATATTATTTCATAACTTGGACTAGAGATATATCAATAATGATTACTTAGTTGACTATATTTCATGTTTTGTTTAATGATTATGGTTTAATGATTAGAGATATATCAATAATGATTAATTTGTAGTTAACAAATATAATTTCTTTCATAGCAATGTGAGATGATACTTTAATGATGATTACTTCATATTTGTAACAATCCCTTATTTTATCTGAATATTTGATGTTTGACTTATAATTATTATGGTACTTACCGCATACTTGCATGTGTATGATGTGTATGTATATTTTATCTTTCTATTTTTTATATTTTATGTGTTTAAAAGAGGGAGTTGTAGTCATTTGCTAATCATGATTTGCACGATGTACCACTCCCTATCATTGTTTGTTTAGTTTAGGTATATTTACGTACATATACACGGTCATCTTTTATGCAAAATGTAGGTATTGGGCATTGACTTCCCTGAATTATCTGGATGAACGTTCCCTATCACAAAAACTCAATGGTAAGAATAGAGAGATAATGTTTAGGTCTATTCTTAGCCATAGCATAAACACTTACTTGCAACAAGGACTTGTAATTGACTTTTCACCCTTTTTAAAACCTGTGAGTTTGTCTTTGTCTATGTTGTTTGATTTTGAGCTTTGGTTTATTTTGGTAATGTTCTTTTTATGTGGATCTTGCTATGTGATTTATTTGGAAAATGATTTAATTATAATATTTCAGTTAATCATATAATATTGAGAATTATTAAATATTATTTGATCAAAAAGAAAATATTAAAGCATGAGAATATTTAATTAATTTAAAAACTAATTAAATATATACTTTAATTTAAAAAAATTAATTTAGAATTCTAAATTTAAAAAATTGGTTAAAGAGAAATTAAAATATGATGATATTTAATTAATTAAATATGTACTTTAGTTTTTAAAAAATTAATTTAAAAGTCTAATTTAATAAGTTGGTCAAAAAAAGAATTAAAATATTTAATATTTAATTTTTTTATTGTAATTATTTATTTAATAGTAATTAAATTAGAGCTGCATTTAAACAATGAAGTTTGATTATTGTTATTAATTTAAATAATAAACTATGCTTTAATTAGTGTTTGTACTAATTAATAAACTAGAGAAAAATAAAATAGAAAATAATGAAATTTAAAGATAAAGTTATAGTTCTAATTGTGGCATACTTATTTATTTACTTTAATGATAATTATTTAAGAGTTTTGTTTTAATAATAAACTCTAATTAATGTTATTAATTAAATTAATAAATATATTATTAAAAGCACTTCGAAAATTAATTAAAGATAGAAATATAATTATTTAAATTAAGATATTTTGTAATTAAATATCTAAAAGAGTTGTGCATGAAAAGGTAAAAGGTAATAAAGTAATAAACAATAATTAATTAGTGAGATTCCTCTTGTGATTGCACAATTAGAGCTCCAATTTAGGGGAGAACTCTTTATCAGAGATCTAGAGCTTATTTTGCAATTACATAGGTTTTGGAGAGGAGAATTTAGAATTGGATTTAAAAACTTATTAAAAGTTTAGAGGATTTGGATTTGCATGCATTCACAAATTGTCTCATATTTTAGCTGTGGTTTTTTGAGATAGGGTTTGAAAACCCATTATAGAATTTTATTGAAAGATCTGTCTACTTCGTGTCTTTCTAGATGTTTGCATATTGCTTATTAATTTACTTTGTTAATTGTTGAATAAAGAATTATGTTGTAGATTTTGAAAAAGGAAAATTTATCAATCAAGAAAAATTGACTGAAGAAAACTATCCAAAAATTGTAAAAAATTATTGTGACTATATTATTATAAACCCCTTTCTAATATAATAAAAACTTAATTATTTAAAATTCGAAAAAAAATTGAATAGTTGGGGTTTCAACATTAAATTTATGATTACAACTATGTGATTATTATGAATTTTCTAAATATAGATGAATATTCTTCTTACATCTAAAATAATTTAGTTGTAATATTTATTTAGAAAGCAAAAGATTAATTGAAAGGAAAACATGTTGTAACTGATTATATACGTGCATGTGAAAAAAATTATGCTAAAAATAGAAAACTAAGTATAGTGTGGTTACATGCATGTGAAAATACATAAACTAAAAATAGAAAACTAAGTTAGTATGGTTACATGCATGTGAAAACAAATATGCTAAAAATAGAAAGCTAAGTATAGTATGGCTACATGCATGTGAAAACAAATATGCTGAAAATAGAAAGCTAGGTATAGTAAAGTTGCATGCATGTGAAAACAAATATGCTAAAATTGGAAAACTAAGTATAATATGCTTGCATGATTTGAGAGATCAAAGACATGCGAGAATACTAATTGTATGTTTATTTTTATTTTATAAAATATAATTTATTTTTTCAAATTTATTTATTTAAATAATAATAATAATTTATTAATTTCTAAAATTAAACAAATATTATTCTTTTAGTTAAAGTGAACATTAGTATTAATGGTTATTTAAGTCTAATTAAACTCTTAGTTTCATATAAATGATTTTATATTTATTAATGCAAAAGAAGGTTAATAAATAAATATTTATAATTTTATTATATTTTAAGAGAAGTTGTGATAGAATTCACTTTATAATCATTAAGTTAATAAATATTTGACTTTATGAGAGAAATTATAAATAATTAAATTAAATTTATAATTTTATCTCTAGTTGCATTATGAATTAAAAGAAAAGTAATTATTAATATTAGACTTATATAGAAGTCACATTAATATTTTAGAACTTGAAATTAATATCAATATTTAAATATAACAATATATATTTATGTTATTAATTAAATTATTTATGATTTAAGATTATTTAAATTAATAACATGATAATATTGCATGATATTTTATATATACAAAAAGATTGGATATTTAAATACTTATTGTTTTAAATGAGTATTTTAGCATAACAATTTATATTAACATATATATTCTTACTTTATTTCTAAATACATCCTTATGACCCAAACTAAACAAGAGAAATTGGTGGAATTAAATCATGTGGCTAAAAATTATGTGTATAATATTCTATTTATAGTCTTATGATTTTTTTTTTTTATAGTTTTTATTTGTGAGTTGTTTAGTTGGCCAAGTTAGGATGTGCACTAGAGACATTTTTGAAATTTATTTTATGATTATTTGACTAGATGTCATGATGAACTTTATTATTTGAACTGAGATTTATGTTTTATGAGCTTTATACTATTGAGCATTTATGAGAACTTGAGTTTCGAGAACCAATGTTATTTTTTTGGGTTGCTTATTAAAGAACCAAATTTAATCAATATTATTCTTGTATTATGGGACACTATTGTGGTTTGTGATTTTTGAGAAGGTAGTCTAGGTGCATGTCTATGGGAGTGCTTTGCAATGGGGGCTAGGGCCCAAAGTGGCTACCAAGGTAACTCATTGTAAGTTGTATAATGAGTGATAACATAGTAATTAAAATATCTTTCCTAGCCCATTTTTCTTGAGTTACATTAAAAAGATAAGTTAGAGATTTTTCCTTCTCCATGCCTTGAGTGCATGTAGAGGCTAAGGATGAGATGGAGATGATACCTTAAGAGGTATAACTAGTTTTCTCATCTTAGGAAGAGGGTATCTCGGTTCAATGTAGAGTCACTAGGGGGATGAAGTCTTGAAAAATTGTCAGAGTAACCTTAGAGTTGGCTCATGTGATGACACTCTATATTATGTAACCTATGTCTCCTTCATTATTTTTTTAATGTTTGCCTCTAGTGGTGTATATATTGAATATTAATTTTTATAGTATATATATTGTGAGTTGTTACTCATTGTTTGGATGTCATTTATTGTTGACAATTGACTTTTATTACTGAATGACCAGTCATTCATTATTGGTGTTTTTTTATTGTTGGGGTTAGTGATTGGTAGTTTACTTTTATTGATGATAGTTGTTATGCATTGGTCATTGTGCTTGTGACACTTGACATTGATTTTGAGGTGGTTGTATATTTTTGGTCTTGGCATTTGTATGTTGACTTGGTATCAGATGTTAGTATTGGAATGAGTGTCCTTTCATTTTTTATATATCTTCTTCTTGAGTAGTTTGTGTTACCCTTGAGGTAGTTTTGGCTATCAGGATTCCTTGCCTAGGATTATTTTATGATTTGATTATTTTTATGTGAATCGTATATTATCTCTCCTATATAGTGGGAGAGGAAGCCTCATTAGGTGACCACATGATCAGGAGGTAGTGTATTCTTACCATTTAATTCCTCATCAGATTGACAAATGTTAGATGCTCGTTGATATAGTGATACTATTATCATTCTTCCTCTTATCCTAAATACTTATATTCATTTAATATATCTATGTATCATGTGTTTTGAGATCCTATAGAATATTGTATTGTATATTGATGTACTTGGACCTATTTTCACATACCCTATGACATGTGTAGTGGATGTTATTAATTAGATGTGCTTTCATATTATTGGTTGTACTTATGCATTTTCTTATATGATTATGTATGTGTTTATTCATTTTATGATTATGTACATTGTAATTGAGACTTAAACTTATTAATAAAACTTTCTTAAATGTGACTCAACATGAAAGAACCCTGAAAGAATTGAAATTGCATTTATAATTGATTACATGTTCTTGATCTATATTTATATATTGCTTCTGCATTATTTTTATCTTAATCTTGTTTAAACTTTATAAAAAAATAGTTCAGTAAACTTTGTAACATATTAGATTTATTTCTTTTTGGTTCTCGAGTGGGGCATTACACATAAGTCCAATGGCATCTTAGGAGTGTCAAAGTTGGAATCATCCAAATTATAGTCAAATTTCAAGCAAGACATCATTAACGATGTAGTCACTAAGCTAGACACCATGCAATCAATAAGGAAGAAGGATGAAGTTGATTCCAAGTTGACTGAATATTGTCCACATTGTAGGGAAAATAAAAGGTACTATAGATGTAATTCCATTACAAGTTTGGAGACAAAAATAATCCCTACTGAGTTTAAAGTCTTTAATAAAAATGGATAGGTGCTTTATGTCACTCAACAAAGGCCATAGGATCAAAGATAAGGTATGCCACAAGACCCTCTTCAAAGTTATAATAATAACAATCAATTGAAAAATTTTCAAAATACTAGCTTTAGTGAAAATAACAACAACCTTAGAAAGGTTGGCAACAACCCTAGTAGGGTTGGCAGCAACCTTAATAGGGTTGGCAACAACCTTAAAATTGTAATACCCAACCTAGTTAGAAAACACTATTGCGACCACCTTAGTAGCAGGTTTTAATGCCTCGTCCTATATCCACTAATACTCCTCCCAAGCAGACCTAGCTACTAGTTTAGCCTAATCCTAATCCAAACAATACTAAATAAAAGGCTCAACAACAAAGCTATGCTATCTCCTTGAATGATATTCACTTAAGGTTAGACACCACTCTTCCTTCACTCCAAAACCCTATAATAATTGATGTTGAAGATTCTCTAACAGAGTAGACATATGAGCCAAATTAGTAGACCTCTCATATAGCTGAAGAACCTCCACTCACCCATTTGTTGATGGAACAAAGACAACCCTTAGAAAACCATGTAGTCATTGATTTTCTTACTCAACTAAAGAAAATAATAGTAAAAATATCATTACTTATGCTATCAAGGAAGTCCCTACCTGTACTAAAGCTATTAAAAAAACATGTATTAAATAGCCAGGAAGGAAGAAGAAAGATCAAAAAACCATCCATGTCCTAGGATAGTTATCTGATTTAATGCTAAAGAAATTAACTATACCTAAATATTATGACCCTAGGAATCTTGTGGTTATATTCACTATCCATGGGATCCAAGTTCAAAATGCTTTAGTTGACTTAGGAGCATCTGTAAATGTCATGATGAAGGAGGAATTTTATCGACTAGATATCATTGGCCTTAGAGAGACACCCACCATACTTTATCTTGCTAATAGCTTTATTAGTAAGCCAGATGGGATGATACAAGATTCCATAGTCACCTTGAACTCTTGGGAGAATCTAGTTGATTTTATTATCCTCTCCCCAAAGGCTAATATGGGATGATATCCTTTAATTTTAGGATGACCATGGTTAGCCACTACAGATGCTTATATAGATTGCCAATTTGGAAAGATGACAATAGCCAATGGTATTGATACTAAGCATCTGACTTTAAACTCCCCTTCTCAACCATTGTTACTAGATGACTAAGTAATCTAGCTAGACTTGGGTGACAATGATCTAGAGGTCACTTCCATCCATTGGCTGATAATGATAGGTAGAGAATCATTTATACCTACTCGAGAAGAAGATAAAATAATTTAATTTATTATATCTGAATGAATATAGAATAGTCTTAAGTGTGTCCTCAAGTTGCATGTATCCTAGAGACCATATTATAATCCTTGGATTCACCACATCCTTTTAGAAGCTTCATGAGATGGATTCTTCTGCTATTGGCCAATTATTCATGACAGATAAGGTTATTGAGATAAAAGTTGTTCTAGGTAGAGAATTGAATGTCAATAATTCCTTATCACCCTCCCAACAGAAGATTATGTTCCAATTCCTGTAGGACAATCATAAAGAATTTTCTTTGGATTACATGGACATGAAAGGACTAGATCTCATGCTTTGCACTCACAAGATTTTCATCAGCCCTAAATTCAAACCGTTTTGACAGCTTCAGAGGAGAGTTAACCCTATTTTAAAAGATTTAGTTAAGAATGAATTACAGAAACTACTAAGTGTTGGTTTAATATACCCTATCTCTAATAGCCAATGTGTCTCATGCCTAGCTATAGTACCTAAGAAGGGAGGAAAATAATGAGTTTGTGTAGATTATAGGGAACTCAATTCAACTTCTAAGAAAGACCATTTTCCCTTGCCATTTATAGACTAAGTCCTTGATAACCTAGCTAGTAAAGTGTTTTTCTTTTCTAGATGGTTTTAGTGGTTACAATCAGATACAACTAGCTCCAAAGGATCAAGAAAAAATATTTTTTACCTACCCATGGGGCACATTTTCCTACTCATTTTTACCTTTTGGCTTGTATAATGCCCTAGCCACATTTCAACAAGTTGTCATTAGTATCTTTTAAGATATATCTATTGACTACATGGAGATCTAAATGGATGATTTTAACATTTATGGTGCTACTTTTGAGGAAGTGAATTATCTATAAATGATACTCAAAAGATATCGAGACTACAACCTTTCCTTAAATAGTGAAAACTAATTTATGATGATAGAGGAAGGTGTAGTGCTAGGTCATTTCATTTCATCTAAGAGAATCGAAGTAGATCTAGCAAAGGTTGAAGGCATTAGTACATTGCCTATGCTAGAGAAGCAGAAGGATGTATGAATTTTTTTGGGACATGCTAGATATTTTAGAAGATTCATTAAAAAATTTAGTCAACTTGCAATACCCTCTATAACATGCTAGTAAAATATTTTGAATTTTCTTGGGACTTTGATTGTGTAACATCATTCCTGCAACTTAAGGAGGTTCTCACCACAACACCTATTTTACAAGGATCCAATTGGGGATTTTCTTTTCACATTCATATAGATGCCTTACACTATGCTATAGGTGTTGCACTAGGAAAAAAGGTAGACTTAGTTGAACATGCCATTTATTTCATTAGTAAAAATTTGCAAGGTATAGATTTTAACTATATAGTCACTGAAAAGGAATTACTTGTAGTAATCTACACCCTTAATAAATTTATGCACTATATTATTGGATATGAAATTTTTGTCCATACTAACCATTCCTTTGTAAAATATTTGGTGAACAAACCTACAATATCAAGAAGATTGTCTCATTGGTTTTTACTAATGCAAGAATTTGATATCACCATAGTTGATAAACCTAGCAAGGCCAATGTGGTAGCTGACTTTCTCTCTCGGTTGCATGTTCTTGATTATCCTACATCCATTGAAAATAGTTTTTTAGATGAACACTTTTTAAAATGTTGTCAGCACAAAATCCATGGTATGTAGATATTTCTAGCTATCTCACCATAGGTAAAATGCCAATTCACTTCTCTACTAAAGAAAGAAAGTTACTAATAAAGAAGATCTTTAACTATTCATGGATTGTTGGATTTATGTTCTATATTGGACATGATCAAGTAATGTGTCAATGTATAAGAGAGGATGAAACATATGATGTCTTAAGGATGTGTCATGATGAGCCCTTTGGAGGTTACCTTGCATCTAAACAAGCAACTTAAAAAATCTTGATAATTGGGTAATATTCGCCAAGTTTCCACAAGGATGCAACTAGAAACACAAAGAAATTTGACAACTATCAATGCATGGGAAGACTCACTAAATCAGATGAAATGGCCCTATAGCCTCAAGTAGTTATTGCACCCTTTGAAAAATGGGGGATTGGCTTTGTAGAACCTATTAAACCTTCCTCACAAGGTAAATCCTATATTCTAGTTTACACTAACTATGTAACCAAATAGGAAGAGGCTAAACCCATGAAACACCCAAGGCATATCAATATCACCAAATTCTTGTATGAATCCATCTTTAGATGGTTTGGATTCCCTAGGTAGTTTACATCTGATCAAGGGGCTCAATTTACATCAAACTATCTAGCATGGTCAACCATCATCTTATCATCCACATGCTAATGATCAAGTAGAAGTTAATAATAGGGAGTTGGAAGCCATCCTCACCAATATAGTAGCACTCCATAGGAAGGATTGGGCCACACACATTCCTAAATCTCTTTGGGCTTATAGAACCACTTGAAAATCCACAAATGGTTTTACTCCTTGTAAGTTCATCTATGGTAGATCAGTTGTAATGCCTATGGAGTTTGAATTTTAAAACATTGAGGAATGCTTTGGAGCTTGGTATGGATCTTATTATTGCACAACAAGACCATATCTTGAGTTTAAATGGTCATGATGAATGGAGGAAATCTATATTGAATAACACTGAACTCATTTAGCACCAGACAAAATAATGACATGATAGGTTTATCAATGAGAAAATGTTTGTTGTAGGAGATTAGGAACTCCTTTATGACACCAAATACTAGCACAATTTGAGGAAGTTTCAGACATGCTAGTTAGGACCATATGAAATTTTTTTTATATTTCCAAATGGTGCAGTTTAGTTGTCTACCATTCATCCTATCTGATTCAAGTTACTTTTCAATGGGCATCACCTCGAGCTTTACAATAAACCAATTAGTCATGAGGAGTTCCTGTAGCATTTTCAACATAGTGAGGATACCCTCATTGTTGTAGCCAAAGATTTTGGGTCTCCTACCCTAAATTTTGTTACTTCTTGATTCCATTCAAGGCATTCATAATAAACACTTTCTTCTTGAAAGTACTTTCTTCACCATCCACTTCACTTCACCCTCTCTCTTTCCCATCTTACCATTCCATCCCATCACTCTATCAATTTCAATGATCTTTTCCATAACATCTTTCTTGTAGTGGTTGTCAAGTACATACCACATAACTTTGCATATATTCTACTTTATTCATGCTTTGTTAGGAATTGGTATTGTTTACAATTATTCATTCTTGCATATCTTGGTTGTCATTGACCAAAAGATTGACCTATCAATACATGATATAACCACTAGACTTAGGGCGTGTTTGGTCACTGGAATATAAATTAAGCATTTGCATTTGAAATGATGACTTTGGGATTTTGGAATTTGGAATCTAGGTTATGATTATGGAATTTGATTTGGGATCATTTGGTTGATCAGGAATTCCCAATGAGAATACACATTTCTTCCATTTTGCTGCATGTTGTGGAATTGAAATACTAGCCAAAATAAGCATTATCTTTTTTATTTAGTTTTTTAACATATGAAATATATTTATAATATATCAATTTCACAAAATGTGTTTTAATTTATCATATTAAAACCATGTTACACAAAAAAAATACTAACCATGTTACACAAAAAAATACTAACTCCCTACCAAAAATATATATTGCATAAATCATTACATTATAAATAATTTGCCAATTTTTCTTTTATATACAACATTTACTATAGGCAATAGTTATAAAGTTTGAATCATGGCTGTTGTATATTATTTTTATTTCTTTTTGAAATCATGGCTATTGTATATTGCTTTTATTTCTTTTTGAAATTGAACTGTCCAAACCAACAAAATAGAGAGAGCCACTAAAAAGTTGAAAGAAAAAAGAAAATTCAACACTTGAATAGTCTGCACATTTTTCCCTTTGTACAAGAAAATAGAAGATATAAAACCAAATTATGAGTATTAAGTTTTTTAACATGAATGAAATGTATTTCAATATATCATTTTCACTTGATTGAAAATGTGACAACAAAAATACTAACTCCATACAAAACAAAATACATTTTATAAATTACCATTACATTACAAATAATTTGCCAAATGTCTATATACAAGGTCATTGTAACATATTCTTCCAACATACAAGGCCAATAATTACACATACAAGGCTACATAGAAATATTATTTCAGCCTCATGGGCCTTAGACATTCTGCACTCGTTTCGTTGATCTTGTTTTTCATCTTTAGCTGAAGCAATGCTAGCCTTGCCCACCTCTCGTGCCTTTCACATTTTTCCCTTAGTTGCTTGATCATGTGAAATTTCACAGAGGACATAAACCCATTCAAAATATCCACAACCATCATTCCCCTACAATACAAAATCAACATTAGTTCATATCAAAGAGATTGCGTGTCATTAATTTGAAAGATATAATAGATAACATGTCATTGATAACCTTCTTTTTGACAGGGTAACTCAAAAATTGACTGCCTAGATTTTTTTCATGTGCGATACTTTTACTAGACATAGCCCAGCACCACATGGGCATTCGTAAATTGGCACATCACACATAGCCATGTATCCTATATCAATAAATTGGTAAGATTAAAAAAGTTTCATGTAGCTATAAAGACAAAGGAATAGTTATATGCATGGGATCACTTAACAAATTTGATTTAAGAAAAAAGGTTTTCATTTGTTTTTCTAGAAAAATAGCAAAAGTGCTCATGAATGACAAGCAGGAAAGCCAAATATGCAAGATAAGTACAATGTTTGAATCCAAAAAACTCTAAGAAAATCCACTCTCATGGCGACATGTATTCAGCAAAAGGGTGAATCCAAGTTTCTTTTAGGTTCAAACAACCTATAAGTGGCTTCAAATTCATGGAAGATCTGTCAAAACAATAGCCATGGCTAGAAGTAATAATAAATTTTATTTAATACAACATCTATAGCTTACACCAGATTGGACAGAAAAAATAACACTAGCACTTTTATAACAAAAATATTAGAATCTACTCCATTCTATAATGATAGAATTTGAGATGAATATAGAAATCTTGCTTTTGTTATGGAATTCTTAAAGCTTCTATAACCATCGAATAGAATGTGAATAGGATCAACATCACTCATATAAATTGAGAAGTTACAAAACTATGACCAACAAAGTAGCACAATATAAATCTTAATTACATTTAATAGGTCTATCACAGCTAATACTTACAAGTCACTGAGTGAAATTTATCAACATGGTGTTAGCATCACTCATATAAATTGAGAAGTTATAGAACTATGACCAGCAAAGTAGCATAACACTAAATCTTAATACATTTAATAGGTCTATCATAGCTAACACTTACAACTCACTAAGAAAAAATTATCATCATAAGGTCACCATCAGTCACATAAATTGAGAAGTTATAGAACTATGACCAACAAAGTAGCACAACACTAAATCTTAATACATTTAATAGGTCTATCATAGCTAATACTTACAATCACTAAGAAAAATTTATCTGCACAAGGTCGTCATCACTCATATAAATTGAAAAGTTATAGAACTATGACCAGCAAAGTAGCACAACATAAATCTAGGGTTAATATCTAATATATGCATATTCTAATATATGCATATAGAGGCTGCTAACATTTGTGCTCTTCAATAGAGGCTAACATCTCATTTCAGTTGCAAGTATAGTACAGATCCAATTTAAAAGAAGGTTCAAAAATATATATTATATATCTAGATCCAAAATTACTAACAAATAGTTTCCAAAAACATAGGTTCTATAACCATCAGATGGAATGTTAATCACCAAAGTTGAAACATTAAAAAATTATAAAATCAGTCATAAAAGTATGTGAATTAAAAGGTACTATAGCCCTAGAAACTTTATGCGAACATATTCTACTCTCTCCTCTTTATTCACGATCAAGAACCCTTTGGCTCTATTATGATCAACCATGAAGGTGTCAAATGTTGCAATCAAAGCACTAATACAAAGTTCACTAGTGGCTCTGAGTATAGCATAGACATCTTGTAAGTATTCTAACTTATGCTCTTCAACTAATTCGATAAGTTGAGGCTGAAGGAGGGTCTCATTTAGATTACCTATTGAATGAGACATCCCATCCATAGAACTAGCCATATTGGCCTTCTTCCTCTTAGACCTCCTTGATGATGATGTTGAATGAACATGTTTTCCATTTCCTACACTACCCTGATTGGACATAGGAATGTTCATATCCACATCATCCAAACTAGCATTAGTACTAATAGGTGTATGCATATCCCTATAATCATTATCAAGATCTATAGTCTCATCCACATTGTGTCCTTCTATTTGTTGTGTTTTGGTAGCTATTGTACCCTCAGCTATATCATTACCCACAATCAAGGATAAATTATTGTAGTATTGGAAAGACTACCCTTTGAAGACTAGCATTTTTAAACTCCCTCCTCTACATGTTGGTATAAAGATTGAATTACTTATTTGACCTTCATTGAAAATAATTTGGTTTTAAATAAGGTAAAAATATTTGAATGAGCGTGTTACCTTCAAGAGTTCTTTCCAAACACTATCATCTACATCCATAGACTGTGTTGACTCATTCCAAGAAAAGCCACTAGTACCTTTCAGCTCTTTCATTATTATGTAGCCCTACTTCCAGGTTTGAATTCAAAGGTGTTTGAGCAACTTCAACATCATTATTTTCCATGCTCATCAGTAGAGTTGTGTATGACATGAACAATGCTAAAGAAAATAGACAGAGTAGTTATATTCCATGAATTAGGTTAATTAGAACTAGCATTCAATATGGTTGTGAATATTATTATGCATATAAGAAAATAAAGAAATAAGATAGGTGTGACTATCTCACAATGGGTCCAAACTAAAAAAGTATTATTATTCTGTAATGTTTCAGAGCACAAATCTTAGGAAACAATACATCAAATTAAAAATCTCTCAAAATAGGCTGCATTCACAATGTTTCAAATGCTCTAACAATCATTTTGAAAACATACCAATGGCTTCACATAGTCAATACCTATGGAAATCACTAAAAACCCTATGAAAATGTATTATTTACCTATGGACATCACAATAGATTAGTAGTTAGATGAAACAAATAAGAGAAAAATGACATTGAAGTACAAAGTCATTCAATCGACTAGATTATAGATTCATCATTCCTGCACTTAATTATTAAAAAAGTGTGAATTTTAAAGAAAAAACTATAAAAAATGGGTGTTACATAAGATCATTAATTTTTTAGGTTAAAGTTTTATGCATGACAAGATTTCATAGGCCATAGAACAATAGATTAGGGGAAAAAATTGCTCACCATTACAACTCTACACCTCAATATTTGATTACACTTGAAAGACAATAGATGATAAAGTCCAAGGTTGTTTTTAAAGGAATGAAGTTATAGATAGGTATTTCTACATTAGGAAAAACTAAAATGATGTATACTCTAGGCTTGTATTTTTCCATCTTAATTAGTTTTGACATTAAACCTATTTTGCAATGAAATTTTCAATAAACTCAAAATCTATGTAATAATTAAGAAAAATAGCATTCTTCTTTTGTCTTTTGCTGGATCTTTGGTGCCAATTCATTTTTCTTGCATTTTCCCAAAATGGAAAGCTACATGGAGAGGTTCCTTTTGATTAGTTTTAAATGGTCTATGTATTCAACACACCACATATCCATTTAATGAGAGATGTTTGGATCTAGGCCACAATCTTATAGTACCATTTTATCAGTGCATCAAACACCTTGCATATCCAACTCTACTATAAGCATGGCAACCGTTGGAAATATCTAAGTGTACATACAATGAGGTCACAATCATGCTCATTGAGCTATCTGACTACATGTATAATCAATTTTTAAAACATTTATTTACATAAAAAGATCAAACATGATAATAATGAAGAAAATCATACTTAAATTTTGTTCACTACAAAATCATAGCTAGTTGGCAGAAAATAGTTTAAATGTTTCATCATTCATACACTCAAAAATACATGATATTGGAAGTGTCACAAATTATTTATCCTCTCATTTATTATATAATATATTATAAACAAGTAAAATATATAAAAATAAAACATAACTAGAAAATAAAAACCTGAAGACTCCTTCATATACTCTTACAATTTCGAAACAATGAATGAATCAGCAATAACTCATAGCCTGAATATCAATATGTCAGTATCTGATAGACCATAATCCGCAATAACTCATAGCTTAAAGAATTCAATTTAATGTCATACATTGAATAAGCCATTTAAAAATGTTCGACATCATAAGTAACATGAACATTACAACAAATTCATAAGCATCCATTAAAATAGTCCATAGTATTATTAAACTAGTGTCATATAATCCCTCCAAAACAAGTCATGACAAGATGACTAACATGTCCAAGCTAATAAATATGAAACAAAAAACCTATCAATCCTCACCTAGCTAATCCAAGCAATTAAATTGGACCATCAACCTAGAAATTTTCTATATGCTCACATTAGGTGCATCCTAGCTAGATAAATCTCCCATATCACATAATGCTTCTTTACATATCAGACCAATAGATCTCGAGGATCCAAAGATAAAAAGTTATCAAGAAGTAATTAATAATACAATCCAATTGAAAAATCTCTAAGTCATTCAATCAAGAACTGTATGTGAACATATTTCTAGGTTTTTTGGTAGAGGTAAGATATGGGATGAGGTTGCATCATGTTCTAAAAGGACATCTCTCAGTCTTTAACTCTTTGATGAAGAATCATAGGTACAATCTCATGCTTTTATATTGAATAGCAAAAAAAAACTCATACATAACATAAAATCATTTGGAAGACATTAGTTGGAATGCAAAACCAGATCTTGTTTACCAAGGTTTGAAATATAGAGAAGCATTGTTATGAATCTAACAAAGGGAGATAGGACTCAAGCAACATCACTCAATCAGGTTTTAGGGAATCCCACCTTCACAATCTAAACTCTTACAATAGTAAAATCCTACAGAAAGCATATAGCATTTTTCTCATTTGGACTTGTCAAGATAAAAAAAATTGTATTCTTATCCATGCATATAAATCATTAATAGATATTGGCCATATAATCCTAGAGGAAACTCAATAAGATCATGTTTAGTATATTCTACAACTAATGCACTATTTAACCTAGCCAATAGTCATCTTTGCTGATATGAAAATCTAATCAAACTAGAAAGGTAGTATTATTCTAGAAAAAGTTTAGGAAATGACATATGGTACAGCTATAGTAAAAACACATTTCATATAAATAAATTCCATGACATCAACAACATGTCAATGTGAACTCCTCAACATTCATGTTTCAGTAGTACATTTGACCCCATTTTTAGACCAAAAATTTTGACCATTATTAAAATGGGGTCAAATTGGTCAAAATATGGAATGAATTTTTCATTTTCTAAATCCATGCCCGTGTTGGTCAAAATTTTGACCAACACGTCAATATATTATTTTCAATAATAAATATTCTACACATCAAAGGTTGTCCAATCTTATTAGCATCAATATTCTCCAACAATATTGCTTAATGACTTGTTGATAAAGAATATAACTAAAATATTAATTTTGAAATCCCAATCTCACGTTTAAAAAACGTTTTTGGACCTACCTGTAGTAAATGAAAAACATTACTAGAATGTTGTTGTGAGCCCTGACCACTAGCACAGTCAAACATGACTATATGTCATCCAATTCATTATATTAATAAATATTTAAAAGCAATGGTGCATAAAGAAGAAAGATATAATACTAGCTTCATTTGATTTTGCATGCATTAATTGAGACCCTAATTAGGTCTTTATTCAACATGGGGCTGAGGATATAGTAAACCATAAACCACTAAGAATACATTTACTCAACTTAAAAGAGAGATTGAGTACATTAATTAGATTGTGATATTGTGAATATGCACCTTGATTATATAATTGTTTCTCATTACAGACCTATGGTTCATGGATGCTTGTTGTTGAGTGCTGAGTGAGTGGTTGAAGACTCATACCACAAGGATTTACATCTTGTTTCTATTGTTGAGTGTTGAGAGTGTTTGAAGACTTGTGACCACAAGGATTCACATCTCGTTTCATTCATCTTGTGTGAGTGATACTCCCTGTGGTAGTCTCGTAACACAACTTCTATCATGGTGCACGGCTTGTATTTTAGATTTCCTAGTCTATTTGTATAACCTAGAAGGGACACACAAAAAAAGACTTAGGACAAGTTCTTGGTGAATTCTTGGTGCGGAGGATGAGTGCTATTTTGTAAATGGAGATTTGATGTAGGGTTTGGAATAGGGTTAATGTCTTCTGGTAATTTTTAGGCATCCCATGTTTAACCCCATTTTAAGATTTATTTTATTTAGAGGGTTTTAGATTTATAAAATTGTTTTAACCATTCATAAGTTTTTTTGGGTAGAGCTTGTAGAGTAAAAGATGACTATATAGTGTGCTTACTGTAGCTGCCATTATCTTTTGGGTTTGTTTGTGTGCCACACCTTCTGCATACTTGTAACCCTAACACATAATGTGTAGTGTTTTTAGCACAATTCTTGCTTGTAACCCTTAGATAGGGACATTAAAATTGAGCTCATCTTTTCATACCTTTAGAATTTAGTGGAACCATGGTAGGGATGAGAAGAAAAAATTGTAGACTAATTGATATGTTAAAGCTCAGAAAAAACTAAGGTATCTTCTCTTTCGACTGAGTTTCTTTTAGACTATAAAGATATATGGGTTGCTTAATTTTACTGAATTGAGAGTTTTGGTTTCTCCTATTTATTTCACTCTAGCTTTTGTTTTAAGTTTCATCAATCATATTATTGATTTCTTGTCAATACTTTTTATGGTACAAGTAGTTGTGAAATTTTGTGTATATTGATAGAATGTGTTGAAGTTGATGGCACTAGGAAATCTTAGGTTTTTGCTCCACCTAATTATGAATTTATGTTGAAATTTCTATGATATTGGCTAACCACTATATGGAAGGTTAGGTTCTAGAATTATGAGTAAAATTGTATTCTATGACCACCCAATCTAAGTCACTAGATATGTACTAGTGTTTCGTCTCTCTTCTAGTTTGTAGTCTACATGCACATAGTTAGTTCAGTAGTCTTATGAAATGGAATATAATGAGGAGGAAAATGGCATATTAGGTCCATGATATGAGGAATTAGAAATTAAACATCCCTACCACATAAAAGAATGAATACTTATAATATTGCCAAATATCTACACAAAAACCTTGAGGAACCTAATTTATAGTAATACCTCTATCAATGAGAAGTGGTACCTCTCCTTCCATTGAATACTAGTAATTGATAAATGGTTAGGCTCCATTATTGAGCAAGGTTGGGCATTCATTTTGTACAAGGTCAACGACAGGAATCCATAGTGTAATTCCTCTCTTGAAAAGAAAATGTTTTTAAGGATCCACTCCAAGGTTCAGTGTTTGTCTTGCAATGTACCAAAATCCGCTCAGTAGAAGATAAATTTGAGTGTTCACAAGGAGGCCTTTGCTGGTTCTAAAAACTCTTTTATCTTGAAATCAAAGTAAAATCTATTTGCTATCTCAAAATATCACACCAAAAGAACAATATCTTTGTATTTTCTATTTTTTTTATGAATGGAATTTTAACTATGCAGCTAATATGAGGTCTTATTTTAACAAGGGATTAGCAAAGAAAATAATGAAACTGAAAGAAAATAACATGAAACCAAATGACTTGAAATTGAAATTCCTAAATGGACATAGCCTACAAAACACAACACACTAAGAGTTAAACCTTCGAAGAAATTGGTAGGAAACCAATGAAAAAAGGAGCAGCACTTCCTAGAATCCACTGATGCAATTGTCGGTGAGAATCTTTAACAAATTGAATGATGTTTCACTCTTCATCAAATCACAAGGCCATGGAAAGTGCACTCATGCAAGACAAAAAGCTATGTAGACACAATCAGGTGATCTCTTCTCAAGCTTGTTACATCAACAAAATTCATATATCTGTAGCAAACACCAGAACTAAAAGATCGCACAACCAGAAATAGCACAATAAACCTTTGGCTCAATCATAATCTCATGAATAAAATCCAAAAAACAATGACATATTTAGGCAAGAATAACTACACTCTGAATGCTAGCACCAAAAGCATAACTTTATTGCATAATAATGGTGGCCCTTATTACATTTTACAATGGGGTATTTATAAGAAATTGTCTCCTCAATTTGTGTTGAGAGTGAGAGATATCTTGATGCAATAAAATGCTTTTAAAAAATTTAAACAAACTAAATATATACAAACTGATAATCTAACTAGTGCTTAGAGGGACTCCATCCATATTTTATTCATTAATTGGATGCATGAGCCCTTTACATGTCAAAAACAATGAAAGCATGAGAGAGAAAGTAGGAGGAAGCCATCAGTCAAAGTAGAAGTGCATGGAGACACCAAAAATAGAAGCTACCCCTTCACTAGGCATGTGTTAGAGTTAAACTATCGTCAGAATGCATTCCTAATGCATGGAAAGTGCTATTTTTGGAACTGGCAATCAATTTTTGGTGCACCTCTGAATTGCGGACCTGTGAATCTATAGATATATGGAGCTATGGACTTGCAAAGATGTGAACCTATGGAGTTACAGACTTGTGGAGCTGGGGACATTGACTGGATCAAAATCTCAAAATTTTACTGTGTCAAAATTGAAATTTTGGCATCTGGGTTTTGCTCATCTTTATCCTAAAGATATGTTTGGATGTTTGCCCTTGAATTTCTCTATAATCTCAGTAATCTTAGTAGAATTTGGAAGATCCAAAGCCTCATACTTGTCTTTGTCCTTCTGTCTATAGTTGTCCACCTCAATTCAAGTTTCTACAAAATCTCTAAGTTTGGTGTCCAACTCTAACAATGCTTCCTCTTTCTTGAAGGATTTCCTAATGTCTTCATCACTAGATGCTTGCCTTAAATTATTTATGAAATTTTCCACAACTACCTCAACTGGTAAAAGATTCTCTCGTTCTTCATCTTCCAAACTATCCAAGCATGCATCACTGTACAACTTTTCTTCTTCCAAAATTTTCTCTTGAGCTTGGCCCTTGAACCTATGTATCTCATCATGCAATGTTTCCATCACTTTATTTCCCTCTAAAATATTTTCTATCCAATCATCTATCATGTCTAACTCTTCTTCGGTATATACATCAATCAGAATGCAGTACCTGTGCCCTTTTATGGCCTATAGAGTTTGTAAATCCTTGCTCCATACCCGTACCTCATCCATAATATTGATGTCCTGCCTCAAAATTCTCTTGTGTAGCATGCAATAACTTTAGATTTCTTGTGATTATAGTGACACCCCTATCCTCAAGGTTTTCTTTCCAATCTTGACAAGCTCTCAAAAATAGACTGAGTCGTACACTTTCCCCTTCTCTAAGAATGGTATTCAAAGTCTCCTCAGGGTGTTTAGAATCAATAGGACCAATAACTTTAGCTAAATATCCTTTTAAGATCTCAACTTGCCCTCGAATTATTCTGATTTCAATCTCATCCTATTCCATAAAGCTGAGAACCTCCTTGACTCCCATAGTCATCATCTGTTGGGAAGTATCTCGTGTAGGCTTTCCTAACATGATATCCTTCACTTCATAGTCCTAAAGGCTAACAACTTCTTCATTTGTACCTTTCAAAGGGTGGGCCACTTGTGCAAATAAGTCTTGGTTCTAGGTAGTAGTAATGAATCCAAATGGCATTGGATCATATAATGGAGAGTCGGGCTTGTTCAAAATCTCTACAATGTCACAAATATCATCCTCTGAAGCAAGGAATTTATGCTTGGCACTCCCCATTATCTCTTTCCGAAACCATCTTGGGATATGTCTTCCTATAACCTTGGCTCTTGATGATGAAGGGATCTGTTCAACTACCTCCTTTCCTCTATTTCTCTTGCTTGGAGTTTCTTGTTGAAAGGGTTCTTATTCTATAGTCTTGGTTTCTGTAGATCCCATAGTTTGATCCTCAAATTCCTAAGAAGATTTTTGTATACATTCTACTACCTATGCCTCTTTTGATGGCTCATCAATAACCCTTGTTTCTGGTTCTCCTTGTAATGATGATTCCTTCTGAACATGTTCTTCTAAACTCGGAGGTGGAGGTTTCATTCAAACCTCATCTACCATCATAACCTAAGGTGAAGATGGGGGAGTTGGATGAGGACCTTGTGTCTTGGGTGGCATCTGCATCCAATCTTGATATTGAAGTTCACCTGAAGGAGTATCTCTAATATTATCTCCAACCAATTCTATACCTATTGGCATGAAATCAAAATCTGGGATAGAGAGAACATCATCACCTAGCTCCCTTTGCTCATTCACCCATCATTGTGCTTCATCTTCTAAAGAAGAGAGTTCTATTATTTCAGCTTGGGTGGGTGGTGGGGTATTTGTTACACTCTTTTTTCTTTCCAATTCTATAGCTTTGGCCAGCTGAGTTCTCCTTTGTAGAGGCACTTTCTCCTCCTCTTCATCTGACTTTATTTCATCCTCATCTGATTCTTCTTCGAGAATGGTTTCAAGAACAGAAAAATTAGGCACTAATATTTTACGGACTCTTTGTCTCTTGTTCATTCTAACCTTGATCCTCTTTTATTTCTATGGAACCATAGGAGAAGTAGGCTCTGGATGCACTAGATGAATGGATGTCTCTAGAATTTCTCCCTCTTCTTGTTGGCTTGACAAAACAAGAGGCAATGGAAAATCAACCTGGATATGAGAAATTCTAGAGTTTAGGGGCTCCTGGGGAGTAGATTCCTGTTGCTACGAAGGGGCTTGTTCTTCAACATGCTTTGCCTAAATCCTCTGAGCAGAGGCTCTCTTCCTCTTTTCCTTCTTCTTCTTTGAAGGATGGTAGTATCCCACTAGATGATCAAGTTGGTAGACTATTTCTGGCTTGATAGGACACTACAGCGCAAAGATAGGAATTGTGACCTTCTTCCCCTTTACCCTTTCTGGGCGAGCATGTTCATGGAATATCACTATATCCAAAATTGGATCAAATGGAAAGTGTTTCTTGATCCAACTCTTTGTCATTCTAATGACATGTCTCGCTCAATGATTAATATCATCTCCTTCCTCTCTATCAATTTCTACATTCAGGATGGGCCTCTTGCCAACTTTATCTGTATTGAATAAGGGATCCAGTAACTCCTATGAGTCCTATAGCCTTATCTCATTTGGAATGGTCAAATGGAGAGCCTTCTCCACTAAATACAAATTCATTCTACAATAGTCTTTGATATGAACATCATAGTCATTTTTGGCATTCATCCAATGATCTTCAATGGTGTCTTCATGATGGAACTCTTTTCCTGCCAAGTTTTCCACTTTACCAACACTATCAAAGAATGGCCGAGGAGAGTTATATTCTTCAAGAGGATAATTCTCCCATTCCCACTTGAAAGTCAAGATATCCTACTTTCTCTTTACCTATTATGCTCCTATTACAAAAGGCCAATCCCAACAAGGCCTTTTTTGTTTTTTGATCATCTCATAAGCTGACTCAATCTGTCGATAAATTTCCATTAGAACCAACTTGTCACTTGGGTATCTTTGGAGCTTCTTTGGATGGATGGATGCACCACCAACCTGAATGTATGTGAATGTATAGAACTAGATGAAATATGCACTGAGAGTTATGATCTATGTCTTGGCCTCATTAAAAAATCTCTTTCCATAATCCCCTTCGACGAATCGAATGATGGAAAAGATGAATTCATCATTCACAATTATGTACTCCTTGCTCTATAGTGAGAGCTTCTTCTTTACCAGTTGAGGATAGACTATATATGGCCAAGCATTAGGATCTTGCATACTGCCCTTCTTGTACAACCCAAGATAGTCAGTTGCCCTTGCTGCAAGTAGATATACCACATAAGAAGTCATATAGAACTTCTTCTTGTCCTTTACTGTCTGTAACTGGTCACACAATTTCTCACTAAGTGTGGTCGCCCAATCTAGTGGCATCTCTATGTTTTTGATGGTCTCAATGAAGTTGACCATGAATGGAGTGAGATGACATGCTGTAGGAAATCCCATAACTTTTCTTAGGAGAATGATTGAATATCCAATGTCATCCTTCATGTATCCTCGATTCATATCTACTTTTCTTATTGTCTTCCCCCGAGGTGGTTTCCTAATGAAGTATGGGGAATATATGATGTCGATAGCCTCCTCGTAATTATCCTTATGCCACCTCTCAACTACTTCAGATGAAAGCTTGATGAATTGATCAGCTCTAGGTAGATGAAAAACCCTCTTCATATTATCAGGTCGTAGATCTAAGACCACTTCCCCATTGATGCTCTTTACCATGCTTTCATTAGGAACAAAATGTCAAGATAGGGTCATAATCAATTCAGCTGACTACATGGTCCCAAGATGTGATGCTACATTTACTAATCTAGAATGGGTTAGGGCAGATCTCAATGATGATCTTTTGGTTGGGTTGTTACAAACTCTCACGAACTCTCCCAAGTCTATGTGTCCAAGTTCTATATCTTTGATCTTAGAGTACTCATTGTGCAACTATGATTTTGGGGTTACGCCTTGGAACTTGTACACAACTGGTTTTGCTGCTGATCTAGATGTGGATGCCATCTGATTATATTACCTGCATGTCATGAAAAAGAAAACATGATTAATTATTGGATATCGAAGAAACATAACATAAAAAAAAATGTCCTTAAAAACTCTTTTTTTTCACTTTTTTTCAAAAAAATTTCAAAAATACTTTTTGACATTTTTATAATTGTATTTTTTCACTTTTTTTTTCTTTTTTTTAACTAATTATACCAAAATTAAATTAAAAAATATATATAGTGGAAGGAGGCGTCGTGGCGCGCACCCAAAAGAGGGGGCACGAGCAGCTACACCACTGCGCGTAGCTCTTTTGGGTGCACGCAGTGCCACGCCGCGGTGGTGGCTGCATGCAACCCAAAGGGTGCACGTAGCACAGGCCACATTACGTGCCCAAAAGGGGCATAGTAGCGGTGACCATGCATAGCCCTAAGGGTATGTGTCGCGTGCTCAAAAAGGGCGCAGTGGCACTTTCGCGTGCACAGCATGCTGCCTCCCATGCACGCACGCACATGTTTGAGAAGTGAAGAAGAAAAATAAATGGAGGGAGGGGGTGTCTCCATACCTCTCCCTCCTTTCTCTTGCTTGAAGAATGAGCAAGTCAAGAAGGGGAGGGAGGGTTTTATAACCCTCTCTTCTTTTGCAAAGCACACTATGCGTTGATGTGCGCGCGCAAGTTTTTGTTTTTTGAATTTTTTGAATTTTTTGATTTTTTAAATCCCTTACTAAAATTTCTTTCTTCGACTCTCGAACTATGAGTTTGAGAGTCAAAAAAAATAGGGGGTCCCCATTCCTAGTAAGGAATGGGGCATGTGTTGTGGACACCACAATAGCTGGTATACTTGTGAGAACATCATCTCAACCTTGACTTTGATCTAATGCAATCAAAACCAATTCTAGAATCATTGTTATCTAGAAAAATAATTTGACAATTCAGTTTGTATGCCAAGAGGAGCACCAAGTATTGGAGCAAAATTAGAGTATCATAATTTCTACGATTGACTATTAGCATTAAGGAAATTACTTAAGCCATTGTAATAAGGGTTTATCAAGTACTTGTCAACTCTACTATTAGAGACATAAATACTTGGTGTTGGGAAACCTAACTATTATAGACTATATAAAATAGCAATACTTTTTCAGAGATGAGAGGAATGAGATGGTGTTATAAGACAAATCTCAAATTAGAAATTATAATTTTAAAAACTTGATGCATATATTGGTAGAATGGATAAACAAGAAAGAAAAAAAGAAAGAAACAAGCAAGAAAAGCAAAAGGGGTGACCCATGATTGGTCAGACCCATCAATGCATTAAAGGGACTTGTATATGATAATGAAAGGAAAAAAATTTATCAAGCAATACATTTCATCACTTAGACCTCAAGCAATTTATAGTGGTTGGTACAAGGTGGGCTCACCATTAGCCATTAGCCAAGAGGAGTATAAAATGCAATAAAAACCTTGCAAAACATAGTCCCTATGGACTCACGGATTAGGCTAAACAAAGAATGGAAATCATTTTTTTTTAAAAGATTGAAAAAAGTGACATATTATAAAGTAAGATGGCTTTACCTCCTTGACATAGCAATATTTCTACCACCCATTACATCATTCAAACATGCATGATGACTTCATTGTGATAGGAGAGAGTGATGAATTACTTTTTTATTCAATATATATGAACCTCACCAAGGTAATCTATTTTAATACAATATACTTAATGTGATTAGGAATAGAGAAAATATTAAGGATATAAAATTAATATCATGTTTTATAAGTTCCTTTTATTTTATGGTTGGTAATAATATTTTATTATATTTATAAAATTTTAAAGATACATACATAGGCTAAATTTTCAAATTAGCCTTCATATTATAATTACCACTTATAACTTAATGGCATATCCAACTATTACTATCCAACACACAATCATCATATATGGAAATATAGCTTTGACTTTCTGGTAAACTTGCTACAAGTTTAAATTTCTAATCATAACACATGCCTTGGTTCATTCTAATGTCTTTTGATGCCACTCAATTCAAGAAATTCAAATTTTCTATGGATCTATGTTTTTTGTTGATGAAAATTGGCTAGGAATAGTGTTTCTCCAAGATTGATTTAAATTTAGAATTAGTATTGATCTATGTTGGCGGTGATAAAAATAATCTAGTATCTTGATTTTTCCAAGATTATTTTTAGCTAATTTTTATTTGGAAATTTTGCCCTAAATTTGACATCTTAAATTTTTGTTTAGCTCTATTTTGATCCAAGTATATCTAGAATATGGTCAATTGTGTTTCAATCATTCTTGGATGATTATTTTAAAGAAGTAAAATTTTGGTCCTTGTTGCCTTGAAGTCATTATCGATTTTCCTCATCATAAATTGTTTGGAAGTTCTTTCAAACATGGAGAAACAATAAGCTTTCTCCAATGTCCATGTTTGACTAGTTTAATATATGTTGCTTTTAGATGAAAGCTTTCATCTAGCTAACTATTGGAATTTTACACCTTGCTTTATGATTTGTGAGTTGGCTATGTGATATAGGGTTCAACTCATTTTTAGCAACTGATACTATTTTCATTCTTATGTTCCAATCTTCTAGCTTATTATCTTGTGAAAGATAGCTCAATTGATTTATTACTACTAAAAATGTCACTTACTTGCATAGAAACACTTGGACCACATGCAGCCAGAGTATATTGGAATTAGCCAATTTGAATAATGGATTGCCTGGTCTAACTTTCAATTGCTTTAGTTATGCTAATTATGCCTTGGGTTGTTGACTTCACCTTTACATTGTGGTTGGTATTTAATTACAAGAATTTGAAACATATTTTTGGCCTAAAAAATGAAACATTGTGATGTTAGTTACTACTAAAATGGTTTGAGACTATCCACTTTTTGGAGAAACTACTAAAGCACTATCTTGAAGTTGATTGCACTGATTAAGGAAACTATAAACAAGACTATGCATTTAGTGATGGAAGGATTTTCAAAACTCTTACTTGAGGAAAAAGATATTAGTAAAAAGAGTGCTCATCAAGGTTAAAAAAACTATACAAAACAACAAAAACATATACTTGACATCAAAATTTAGTCAATATAGGAAAATCAAAGCTACAATAGCTGAACTTTTATTTCTTTGATTGTAATCTTGTTATTACATAAACAAGTTTCTCTTAGCCCAATTCAAATGTAACACCTTACATTATTACTTTTGTGATTCTTTTATATTTCCATCTTGTGTCTCTTTAGTTCCATCATCTGCTTGTTTTTTATCCTTGTTAGAACTACAGTTGTGTAAAGTTGTGCAAGACCCAACACTGCCATTTCCCATCTCCAATATAAATATAGGTGTTAAAGATAAGGATTGTGGCACTGGAAATATGCCAACCTCTTTACATGTCCACCTTGGAGCCAGAACTTGTAATTAATTTTAATAAACAAATTATGTTCAACATATTGGAGGAGATCCAAGGTTGAAAATTTATGACAAGTTAATGTTAATGCCACAGTAAGGAAGGAATCAAGATATGGAGAAAATAAACATGTTTCTATCTTTATGGTGAAAGGAATGATAGGGCAGAAACAATGGAAAGAATTTGATATGGAAAGCCAACACAAAGGAAAATGGAGTTGAGTCATGTATTCCTATGACCAATTCCAACTATCAAAGAGAAAGACTTAAAAAATAATAATCATTCTACTCCAAATAATGAAATTATAGCAATGATAGACACCATAATTACTAAGTCATGAGAAAGGATCAAGGTAATCCTTTCTCATCCTTCAATGATAAATTTCACAAAAGGATAGCTCATGTATTTGATTAATCTAGTTGTTCAGTGTAGTTCTTCCATCTATTCAATTGTAGCAATGCTCTAATTTCATAAATTATAGTTGCTTCAATTATATTGGATTCCAAAATTTGATATGCTATCTATCCATCTATGTCTGCCCTTTATCCCTCTATCTCCCACACCCTTCATTCATTTTCTGTGAGGATGAGAAAGGAACTAGAAAGACTTATCTTCATACGGCTTACAATTATCTTCATAATAGCAAAGGAAGAGAGGATAAAAGGAGATTAAATTTATTTTTTATTTTCACTAATGATTTCTCTCCTTATCTAATTCCTCAGTAAACATGTTCTTGGTTATGATATGCAGTCTACAAGTGAATTCATGTGAGATAAATATATCTATTGAAGTAAACTTAAAAAATTTCATTAATGTTATATCAAGAAGAAAATACTATGACTATTTGAATTTAATCAATGGTCCTTACTACATAAAAATGGACTATTTTCATTACTTGAAAGAAGGTTTTGGTTTCCCACCAAGTTGTGAAATCAATTTGAGAATCTGTTGTATTTATAGTAGTTCCTTGTAATAAGTATCATAACTAATGTAATATATGGCCTAGCTATATCTTTGTTCCAAAACTATAATGGTATGAGAAAAGAAAAACCACTGGGGTAAAGTCACCAAATTTGGCAAAGCAAATGCTGGTCAATGTATCTATTGAAATAGATTTAAAACATTCCGTTAATGCTATATCAAGAAGAAAATAATGTGACTGCTTGAATTTAATCAATGGTGCTTACTACATAAAAATAGACTATTTTCATTACTTGAAAGAAGGTTTTGGTTTCCCACCAAGTTGTGAAATCAATTTGAGAGCCTGTTGTATTTATAGTAGTTCCTTATAAGTATCATAACTGATGTAATATATGGCCTAGCCATATGTCTGTTCCAAAACTGTAATAGTATGAACTTGGTTGATAACGTTTTAATGTTGTATTATAACATAGATACCCATTGACAAAACCTATAGTAAAGAACTCAAAAGTTAAATCTTTCTAATGGCCTATAATTTTGGTTTGTAAGGTCCACTAAGGATTCTTAGAAATGTGAACTATCATTCACTATGATGAAGTTTTAAATTTTGGTTCATTTTTCTTTTTGTTTTCCCAAATAACAAGAAATGTTGGATTGAAAATAGTGCAAGATGATGATGAAAACCTTTTTGGTGATTAGACCTTGAGGAAATTTACTTATTTTCTTCCTCCTCTAGAAGAAAAGGAGTGTGACTACATTTGCATGTGTACTTCAGATATACTATTAGTGGTAATCCTCTAGAGTTTTCACAGCAGGAACATCCTCAGATCTTGCCTGCGTTTTGTTTTAGTGGTTTATTGTTCATGTATAAGCATTGGAAAATTGGTGAGCTCTTAAAAAAAAAATGATAGCTAGTAGAAGTTGAGGGTAATAGAAAAGATGAAAATGTACCATCTTGTTAGTTCTTAAATCAATAGGATTAAATACCTCCTTACGGACTACTAGAAGGTGGATTGATATATGTGGGACTAGAGTTATTCAAAAAGTGAAAAGAGAAAATCTTAATAATGTTGAGTATAAATAAATCCAAGCCAAGCCAATATTTCCCCACATACCAAAAAGTGAAGACTAATAATAAATTAGTCATAAGATCTACTACATAATCTTTTAAATCCATACTATTTTGAATCAACAAGGAGGAATTCACTAATAAATTTCAACCTAAAAAAGTGTTTTAATTTGATTGTTATATCTCTAATGAAGAATATACTAATGGAAAATTTATATCTAAATACCAATAGCTGGAATGGTACCATTAAATGAGAAATTTTGTTACATATCAAATATAGCATATCTTTACTAAGTATAAGGAAGTTGGTTTTTAAATATTGCTTGATAGAATTAATTATTTTCCCACATATTATATGTCTATTGTAGCTTGTTATTGTTGTGGGGACAAAGGTACAGCACGTTATTGCAACACTTGCATAAGAGAATGTGACTAGAAGTAGATGTTAATCTGGTTCAAAGATCAAGCCACAGGATGAATTGTTTTGGTTTAACAAGCCAGAGTTGCTTCTTTCTCTGATCCTTTCATACTTTTCCAAGTATAAAATACTACAAATTGCTTTTTTATTTACTCTTAGTCCCTATGGCATTGAATTAGGTTGGGATAACAATGTGTTCTCTTTGGTGTGTGATTTTGGAGAATGCATTTGAGCTGGCTTCATTCTTTTGATTTTGGGTATGGATTAAAATACACATATCTATAAGAGCTCCTGGTTTTTTATTATATATTACCAGAAATTTTTCTACATTATCTATTGTAAAATTATTTTAAGATATCTTTGTAATCACTTTTTATTTTTAATGTCTTTAATCAATGCAGTGGCAATTTGGATGTAATTCTTGTTATCTTAATAATCAAATGCTTGTTTATGTATGTCTGATTTTGGGGTATAAAATTGATTATTTTATCACTAATTTCTAAGATTTTCTTAGGGTCCTCTGGACATAGCTTATGTCTATTGTTTTGATGGACAACTTTGCAGGGCAGTTTCTTTGTAGCTTCAGTACTCTACCACTTCATGCACTTGCTACTCAGGTAATCCACACACTACTTACCCTTTCAGGTATTTCAGAAAGCCTTTAGATTTCTTTTGCAAACATATACATGAGAAGACACACATACATAACACTTTGCACAAGGGCTTCATAGATTCATCTTTATTTTATCAAATTCTTAATCTCCCACCTTGGTTTCTGCATGTACCTCTCTCTCTCTCTCTCTCTCTCTCTCTCTCTCTCTCTCTCTCTCTCTCTCTCTCTCTCTCTCTCTCTCTCTCTCTCTCTCTCTCTCTCTCTCTGTGCATCATTTCCTACAAACATTAAAATAGAATGTTCCAACTTTAGTGGTTCTAGACTCTAGTATTTTTGTTATTGGTTCCTCTATTCTACTATAGGTAAAATATATCATATCTATACTAATGCTTGTGAGGGTGATTGACTGACAGTATTGACTATCCTTGGCTTCAAGCATATTATATGTGGGTAAGCCTTATTTTGGTTTCTTCAAAATTTTAATATGCTTCATGAAAAATAGGTTTTTTAGTTTATTTTTATTTTTTGCCACCTTGATAAGATTTACTATTTATGCTAGGTTGGTCATTGTTGGATGGTTTCTTGTGAGAGGAGCATTCTTTCTTAGCGGTGTGTTTATTGCACTTAACAAGTAAGTTCCCATTTTTTGAATGTGAGTTTATTATAAATGTTGTGATTATTAATCTATATCTACTCTACCTTTGAGTTTTTTTGGTTAAAACTGGGATTCTAAAATTTGTTGGTGAAAAGAGATTTAGATTTAAAAGGGGTTAATGTTATTTCTATAACGATTAGGATCTTAAAATATTTTTACTAGAGATAAAATCCAAGGCTTGATTACAAGATTATTCAATTATCTACAGAAGTAACAAATAGCCTAATTAGCTAGAGTTACTTTTGTATCTATGAGGCTTTAAAATGACTAGAGCATGGATATTTGGACCTTTCCAAAGGGGATCTATAGCCATTGGATTATACCTATTTATATTGATTTTCTTCCTTGGTAGCTATCTTCATGTGAAGATTATTATAGAAAGAATAGTATAGTATTTAGTCTCTACGTCTTCACTTCAAGTGTTATACTTTATTGGATAGTCTCATACCTCAACCTTGGTTTGATACCTCAACCCTCTTGTTTGTTGTAAATCTAAAAGAATAAGCTCAAAACTTGATTTTAGGCCCTAGGGTATAATAGACATTTCTAAAGTTGTAATAGATTTTTTCTAAGATATCTCAATATTTGAAAGTTGAAACATCTCCTTTCGTATTCCCCAAATAGTTTTTCCTATTTAATTTTGCTATAGGATTGCCTATTTTTTCCTTTCATTCATGAGCATAGAAGAGAGGCTTATTTATTAATTCTACTATAGGATTGCTACTTGGATTGAAATTTTGATGCTATCCTTTGTTCTTATCTAGAGTATGCCAAGAAAATTTGTTTGATTTGGCTTGCATATTTTTAGTGAGGATCCTTGTATGGGACTAGTTTTTTAATTTGTATTTGAATACATGCCCTTTATTGGTTGTACAAATTTTTGAATCCTCCACTATAAGCTTCCCCTCAACAGCCATGGTAGATTCATCATATTACCACTTCTAAGGTCTTAAAGTGTTTCCCTATTTGATTTTTAGAATAATCTTTCCTCGAGGAAAAAAATTCTATACATTAATATGTTTTGATCTTTTAGTCATCTTCATTAGTTGATGCATTAATCACATTAGTCATTGCTATCAAGATTAGTCAAGGCATGCTGCTGATAACACCTAAGTAACTTTCACCTTGTGACATCTCTTTGAGGCATTTTGTAAATAATTAAGATACATTGTCTATAACTCCACATTTTGCAAACATCTAGGCCTTCTAGAAATTATAGGATCATTTTAGTTATATTTGAAAACATTAATAAAAAATTTCCATATGTGCAAATATAAACATTAACTACAACATGTCCAATTTATTTGCAGATATATTTTACTGTGAAGAAAGACCACACCTATCAATATGAACCCAGAATGAAATAATTAGAGAATGGCTGCATTATGGGCTCAGTTCCAAAGAAAACCTAATAAGTGTTATTGTCCTTGCAAAAAGTGTAAGGGCTTAGAGAATCAAATAATTCTAATCATAATAGCCTGGAGTCATTGTAGGCAACATGGTCATGTTGAAGGGACCCATGATTTTTATCCATTGTTGAATGTGGATTTCCTACTGGAGGAACATGGAGATGTAAATATCCAAACTAAGGATAACACTTCCATGGAAGAAGATGATAATGTGCCAGAGGACATGATTGAAGAAGATGGTATTGGGGTAGGTGATAAAGAGGCTCATAGTGATGGTACTAGGGAATCTGATAATGATGATCAAGATGGTCTTGATATACCTTTACTTGAGAAGGCACATGAGCCCTTATACGAAGGCACCCAAACAACTCTACTCTCCACTATAGTTTTGTTGGTGAACTTAAAGGTTATGAATGATATATCAAATGTAGAAATGTCATGTATGCTAAGGTACATCATTTTTGTCATATTTAATGTTAGCATACAATCACTATTCATTATATTAACAATGCATTTTTTTTTTGTAGGTTGATTAGTGAGTTTTACTTACCACCATTAAACATTTTGCCTCATTTGTAGTGAGAATTATCTAACATTATGAATCAAATTGGAATGAAGTATCAGACAAAACATGCATGTCTCAATGATCACATTCTATATCATTAAAAATATGAATTTGCAACAGAATGTAGTGATTGTCATATTAGTAGATATCGGTTAGATCAAATAACAAAGAAAGTGCCTTACAAGGTTCTTTGGTACATTTCCATTATTCCACATCTTCAACAATTATTTAGGTGCACTAGCTTGGCACAATTTATGGATTACCATGCACGCAATATAAGTTAGGATGACATTATGTGAATACCCACTGATGGTTTTGCATTTAAAGAGATAGAAGAAACATGGTCACACTTTAAAGAAGAACCTCGTAATCTAAAGCTTTTATTGGCAATAGACGGTGTCAATCCATATGGAAATATGAGATCTATTTACTTAGTATGGCCTATTTTTGTTATTAATAATAACATTCTTCCTTAGATGTCCATAAAGAGGGAGCACATAATGTTGTCAATGATTGTGCCAGGTATTTTTTTGTTTTATTGTTATCTAAATTAATTTATAAATAGTGCATGAAAATGGTCATAATAATTATGTAATGTTTATGTTCATTCAATTACTAGGTAAGTACCAAGTTAAAGATATGAACATTTATATTAAGCCTCTAATTAATGAGTTGTTGGAGCTATGAAATGGCATCATTATGTATGACATCTCTAGACTGATAGGACATCGACGATTTCAATTGTATGCAATGCTTGTATGAACAAAACATGATGCCCATAGGCTAACTCATTTTTGCGGTATGTTATATTGTTAAGATCATATATTTTTGGTCTATTATAGTGCTTACACATTACTATCAAATGCTTAAGTTGCACATGATAATTGTACATGATCCAATTATACATGATCTTTTAGGTCTTCAAACAAAGAGAAAATTTGCATGTCTAGTTTGTGATCCAAAGATGAAATCTCATCATTCAAAAAGTTTAGGAAAGTAGGTGTTTGATGAGTTTAGACACTTTCTCCACAATAATCATAGGTATCAAATTGTCAAAAAAAATCTTTTCAATGGGAAAGAAGAGACATCATCAAGGTCACAAAGAATGACACCTCATCTATGGAAGTTGGAATACGATCGACTAAATCATTGAGGTAATGTCCAATTTATCATCTAAAATTTAAAATTTGTATTTTGATATTGTCTTATATTGATACTTGTGCAGGTCATCAAGGCATCAATGACCAACTTTCTAGAGGAATGAAAAGTTATCCTACTCAATTTAGTAGGTTACTGTACTACAAGGATCTCTCAATCATGCATTTGTTTGATGCTATGCATATTGGAAAGAATGTAACAGAGACATTATGAAAAATGTTGGATGGAAGGTGTGATAGAGAACAAATTGACAAAATTTTTATTGACATTCATGAATCTAATCATGCACCAAAATATTTCATTGAATCAAATAGCAATGGAGACCACATAAATATAAGTGCCCTTTCTTGGTTATTAATGGATCAACAAAGTGATGCATTAAAAGAAGTCATAAAAAAGAAAAATTTCCAACAAGATTTGTTGCAAATATAAGCACTCTTCTATCAAAGAAATGTGATTTTGGGCTAGGGTTGGAAACACATGATTGGCATACCTTCATCAAGGTAAGTCATATTCTCTATTTATAGTATATTTGTAAGATTAAATGTACTACCTATTGTATTATTTAATAATATATTGAAATGATTATTTTTTAATGATTGTAGTTCATCCTACCTTTATCTCTTCCAAAATAGTATTAAACAAGTTATAAATGATCTTGGAAAATACATGAGGTTAGGAGTGTTTTTTCTTAGATTTATAGCTTTTTATCTAAAATCTATTGAATAATTTTGTTGAGAACTCATTTATGTGTTTTTGCATGTTGAATCTCTTTTAGGTGGTTATCATTTAAAGAAATTGATAAAAAAAAGATATAAAATATTAAAAGAGAAAAATTACACAGCTTATTTCTGAAATGCAAAAGTATTTACCTTCAACATTTTTCAATCTCAAGAACACTACCTTATACATCAAGTTGAGGAGATTTAATTGTGTGAACCTGTACAAGCTAAATCAATGTGGATAGTTGAGAGGCACTTGAAATTTATGAAGGGCTTGGTTTGACAAAGAGAACATTCTAAGGTTTCTATGATAGAGGGATATATGATATACTAGACCATGGTGTACATTAGTGAATATTTTCTAAAGTTTGCAACAAATATCCATGTAGATCACATTTGGGATCCCAACTTTAATGACAAATTTGAAGGAGAGTACCTGATGAGGAAAGGTAGATTGAGGAGGGTGAGAGGTAATTATAAATTTTTTTGTAGTTTAATAATTCTTATCCATCATCAATATATATAAGTTGTTTCTAACTAGTAAAATTGTCTTCTTTGCAGTTGATCATGAGTGGGATGCACTACATTTGTATATTGCAAACAATCTTGATTAGATGATGATATGGATTGAATAGTCTCAAGAAAATGGTCACTCATTAACATAGGATGGTGTTGCATCGTTGGTTAAAGAAGCTCATCATAATAGAGATTCCATTGTTATGCCAATGGTAGTTGATCTAATATATAGCTTAAGAGATATAAAGGTACACATAAGATTACTAATCATGAGACATTAGTTTAATATCAACTCACAAATCAATGCAAATAATCTTGACATGTTTGAATAATTGCAGGTCAAACACCACAAAGCTATGTACTACCATGGCTATAAATTCCACACAAAAAAGTTAGATGAAATAAAGAAAATGTGTGATTCTGGGATAAGTGTTTTCTTTGCAGTCACCAATATTTCATCTAGAACTAACATACATCCTCAACAATCTAAAAATTGATACTATGGCATTTTGGATGATATACTTGAGTGTGAATTTAATTCATTTAAAATAGTGTTATTTGTTGTCAAATAGTTCAAGTTACGATTGAATCAAAATGATCCTGATAGGACTATTATTGAACATGATAGTGGATTTACAATGATTAATACAAGGTCATTTGAGCTAGTCAAAGATGAGCCCTATGTTCTTCCAAGCCAATGCAAGAATTTTTTTTACTTTTCTATTACACACAAACTAGGTTGGTCATTTGTTGTTAGACATGACCTAAAAGGAAGGCTGGTAAACTATAATGTGACAGAAGAAGAAGATATTGAAGAAGCATAAGAGGAAGTAAATGATTATCAAGAACAACAGTTACCCAATGATGAAGAAGAAGAAGATGGTGATGATTTTGGTCATGCTGAGGATATTGATGATAATGATGATGATGATGCTGATGATGATCATGATCATGGTGATGAAGATTTTGATGATTAGAGTGATGATGTTCATGATGATGATGGTGATGAAGATGATGATGGTGATGGAGATGGTGTTGGTGATGACGATAATCAAAGTAACATGTACAATGATGGTGATGATGATAATGACAACAATGATGATGATGATGATGATGACATGGATGAAGATCATGATGATCAATGAAATGTCTAGGTAGGATCAATGTCAAATTTTTTTTAGATTTACACATTAGTTACACTAATTTTTTAACTTAAGACAAATGATTTACATATATAATCTACTTTATTATTAATATTTTTTTTCATAATTATATTACTTTAATTTCACTGCTAATTTCTAAGACTTACTTATTTTTTCATAGGGCGATATGGATGCACCATCTCAGACACCTTCAGCAGAGGTAAATGTTACCCATTTTTGCCCCCCCCCCCCCCCCCTCGCCAAAATTTTAAATCCAAATGCTTGACCCCCACCCAATGGCTACTTCCATGTTCAAATATTATTTAAATGGCCTAGAAATATAAAAAATGAATGAAATAAACCTTATGTTAATTCTTTATTTCCTCTTTTTTATTACCGCCAGCATGTAGCTTTCCTTGCCATTAGATCTTCCATGATCTATGGTCCCCGCTTCCCCGCATTATCAAGATGTGAGGAAATTTAAAAATGTGGGGAAGCACTTTGGTGACACATGTCCTAGATGATGTCATAACAGATGGTTGCAGAGGTTCGGGATGCACATGTTACGAGCACCGTCAGATCTTCATAGATCAAGGGTTGATGCATTCTTGCATTATCAAGATGTGAAGAAATTAAAAAATGTGGGAAAGTGTCTCTGTGATGTGTGTCACAGCTGATGTCATGGGCCCACCCTTCTCAAAATTAATATTACGACTCATCCTCGGTGGTCATTGTTAGGTGGGTCACAGTACAATGGTGGTATTTTGTTGATCCACTCAGCCAACTCGGTGTGCAGTCATACAAATTTTGATCACTATAGATCTAAGGAAGATCAAGGGCTAATGCTTTCCTACATTTTTAAGATGCGAGGAAATTAAAAAATGCAGAGAAGCCTCTTTAGAACACGTGTCCTAGTAGGCCCAGCTAAGGTATAAATAGTATTATGGTATGAACAGTTAGTGACCGACGGTTAGTATAATGTTGCGGTCAGGGTTTTAAGAAGATGGCACAGTTAATAATGAAAGAGGTGGCCAACTCAGGGAGACCTTGTGAGGTGCCAGAAAGGAAAGAGATTATTGGCCCATGTGGCTCATTCTAAATGCAGATTTCAGTTGACTCCTTTGACTCTGATGACTCATGACTAGAAACAAAAGAAATCAGTTTTTGCCACATGATTTGATCTTCATGATCAATGCCACCCACTCTAGAATGAATTTTGAATGCAAATGAGTGCTCCACTACCTCACAGTTATCCATCTACTTGGTCAGAGGGCTTCAATGGCATTGTTTCTATCTTCTCAGGGCCCTATCTTTCAGCAAAAGATCAGATTTCTTGTACCTAAACCCATGCCCAGATTAGATTTGAGATCGAATTTCCTTCAGGGAGTTGATGATAGTAGATAAGAAGTAATGGCAAAGGAAAATATCTCAATTGTACCTAAACTATAAAGGCAATTTTTGTAAATTTTGTCCAGGTCGATCCTTCTCTAACTTCTTTGATATTGCTCTGCAATCTCATGTGTAAATTCCCTTTGCCTCTAAACTGCATGACATTCTGTTTTATCTCCTTTAGCCATTAATGTGCAAATGCAAGAATTATTTGCCTCTCATTGGTGTTTTGTAGTGATCTACAACCTACATGACTGTGTCCCTTTGGTTTGTAAGTGATATATAAGTGAATCTTTCATTCCTTGTGTTATTCATCTAGCTTTCTAATCTACATGTGGTTGTTAGATTAATATAGGTCTGAATGTGTATATTTTTGGTGTCATCATAATTCAAAAGTGCATATATGGGAAGAGATTGGTCTGAACACTCTATTTTGGTGCATCACCTCTTTAGATTAGATTAGGTAGATTTTCTTTCATCCTCTCCTTCTCCCTTTTCCTCTCCAAGAGTAGTTAGGTGCATCCTAATAGTAAGAGGAACCCGGCCTTCTCTAGAGGCTCAACCTCATAGTTCAAGTCCCACAACTTGGAGGTTGTTTCCATGTTTCACAAGGTCATCCTTATGTAACAACTTTGGACAAGGGTGCAGACTTCAGTGACAATAGTAAACATTAATTATTGAAAATTTTAATGTTAATATAGAAACAAATGTTGTATTATTATGATCTTTTCTTTATGGCTTTGGAGTTATTTTGATGAAATTTTACTAAAATTTAATGTCACAAATGATAGGAAAAAGCTAGAATGACCACTGATCAACTGTGATCTAAAATATGGGCATCATATCTACATGACATCACCCTTAGTGCTGACCCTATGTTCATCACCCACAAAATTAAGCAAAGATACATTGATGAACTTGTTAACATTATCATCAAGGGTAACAGAAGTGAGGAGAAAGAGGCACTAAGAACAAAATTGGACCATAGAATCCAATCTTTGAAGGTAAGCAGTAATTCAACTAAAGCAATAATAGAAGTTCAATAGATATTAATATTTTATAGTATCTTATGGATCATGATATCTAATTTTGTGTGTTCTTGTATAGACATATGTGCTAGTTGCAACATCACATGGTGAACATGGTGAGGGTTGTCACGCACAACCTTCGTGTAAGTAACACTTTGTTTGTTTTCATCAAAATTATAAGACTTACCTTTTTTTTGTGCAAGTGTCTAGCTAGTATCCCATTTGATCTTTATCCATTGCAAATTTCTTTGGAAATAATATTGTATTCTTCAACTCATGATGAAGTGCAGACTCCTCCTTCGGTTAGTGGTCCAATATTGCTTGGTGCATTGTAGACAACAAGTACCCTAAAAACATCCTCATCTATGCCCATAGAATTGGTAAAACCTTGTTTTTCTATATTTTTTAATGATAACTAAATCAAGGACCATTTCAACATATATGTCTCCCATAAAAACTATTTTATGGAAATAGATGCTTTACTAGGAGATATATAGGATGGTAAAATTTTGTTGTATATTAGTAAGATGTTGCCCTTGTGATATTTTAAAATTAGACATAGCTAAGTTTCTTTCCTTGATTTAATTAAATGATAACCTGTGACATATTTGAGTAATGAAGTGAACCAAACTATGAAAAAGGGTAAGATAGATTCAATCCTTTAGTTATCTTTAAGATAAACAATAAATAGAATGTTTGATGGATCTCATTGATCAAACTAACTTTGATCTTGGCAAGAAAGAGATTAATGAAAGTGAAAAATTAGTGTTCTCTCAAAAGAGGATATAATCCAAGAAGGCATATGTTAAAAACACAAAGATAGGAAGAAGTAATAGTAGCAATAAAAATTATTCAAAGTAATAGCAAGACTTCCGATTCCAAACTTTGTATAAAATGACAAACCCCTAAAATCTATAAACTCTGTAAGTAGGTGTATGCTTCTATGAACTAAATATTTCAATTTACTTTAGGTTATTTATTTTTTTTTAAAAAGGGGTCTTGCCTATTATTTCTAAATAGGTATCTGCTCCTATAGCTGGTTATCTATAACATTTTGAGTGGACAAATGTCTCTTGATAAGATAGGAGGTTTTCTTCACTCTATTCTTTCCTACTAGAGCCAAATTTTGAATAGAGAAAATAATAAATTTTTAAAATGATTATTAATAAAATATTAGGGCTAAGTTCTTTTATTGATTAAAAAATATATTAATAAAATGATTTAGAACTAAAATTAATTTTAATAGATTTTATTATTATTTATCATTTCATAAAAGTACTAATCTAATGAAAGAAAAATATGACAATATTTAAATTTGATGGGTTAAGATCAATGGTGTTCTAAAGAGGGTTTCATAAAAGATTATGTAAAAGATAAATCTCTAATTAAGGGTTGAGTAGGCAGGTCATTTTTAGCAACCTAAAATTTCAAAAAAATAATTTCAAAAATACACCAATGATCCTCTTAATAAACAAAACTTAAGTCCCTTTATTTTTACTTTTCTTAATGGCTCTAATGGCTCTAATTTTTTTCACTTAATTGTTTTCAAAATGTGGGGGATGGGTGATATATGTTCAAAGAAAAAGATCTAGATAACTAGTTTAATTCTATCCTACTATTTTGACTTAAGTTGGCCAATAAATTTGGGGCACCAACCAATCTAAATATTATATCATGGTTATCTCTCAACCTAGTGAGGTTACTTCTTTTCTTCCTCCTAAAGAAGGAAACATCTCAATGTTGATTGATGTTGAACTAAAAAAAAGATCTCCAACAAAACTGAATTGAATCGTTATGCTCATGATCACCACTATAAATTTTATTCTAGAACTATTGTGCTTCCTAAAACCTCTCTTCACTTGAAACAAATCTCCAACCACTTATTTAAATCTAAATTTTTTGCACAACATTTGTTAACATCGGTAATGGCATATACAATTGATAAAATAATGACAGTTGTTGATGGAATTATGTATAAGTTAATGTAGGTCATATGCCTTGAATTCTTTGGCCTATCAAATACTCTTGCTTCAAATATACTCCAAACTTATGGATCATCTAGATGTTTTTGTGATACATTAACTTGTTAAAATTGAATTGAATAGCACAATCACTCATCTACATTTTATTGAAAGCAAGAAGCTCAAGCACCTAAGGCATTCTACTTCATACAACATCCTTATGCATAGGAGCTTTAAGCTTTGAAGTATGTTTACTATTGTGCTATAGATGATTATGTGGTTAAATCTTACAAGTAAAATACACACTCAATTCTATAAGATTATAGTTTCCCATTTGAACTACTTTACTAATGTTCTAGATTTTGTAGCCCATTGATTATGCTTCTCTTTCATGCTAGGCTAGAAGTTATCTCCATTCATGATAATGAATATTCATTTTAGCAACTTTTAGTTCCTTTGTGTTGTGAAGCCCCTAAAACTCTAGAGACATTTTTTTCCATCTTAGCTATTATTACTGTGAATTCAATTTGAGTTATAATGAGGTTACTAAAGCTCTTGAACTTTGAATGCCATTAATGGTGAGTAAGCTTCCTCATTAATCTCTTTTTTAGTTTCTACATGCTATACAATGTGGCAGTCTCGACATTGAATTTTTTTTGCCAACTATTGTATCTTTTAGCGATTCTAGTTTTGTATACCTATTTTTAAGTGCTAATCAAAGAGATGTTAATAGCAATTGATGAGTATGAAATATGGGTATTCTATCTTTCTAATAGCATCAATACAATTTGTTTAAGTTAGAACCATAATTTCTATAGTGATAGGGAAAATATTATTTGTTGTGATTTTGGATGTGATTCAGTATAATGGTATAGCATGGCATTTGTCTGATGGCATTGAAACTAAATAAAGGGCAATAGATGTAGACTTTAAATTCCATGGAAGTGGCATACAGAACAGTGAGGTGTGAAATTGGTGGCAGGTTGTTGAATATAAGTAGCTTCGGATGTTGCATTATCTTGATTGTGTTGCTTGCAGATTGGTATTAATGGTTACTAAAGGGCCTCTTCTATACAAGGTGGCTCTGAATAGAAGCCTATGGTCAATGGAACACAAGAAAATAGGAAAAACTTATGATCATCAGAGCACAAGAAAGTAAAGATTCCTATTATTTTGTAGATAACATTTGGATTATATAGATGTCTAAATTTAGTACTACTATTGATTTGAAACTAATAGAATAGGAGTACATAGGCATCAACATTGTCAATTTTGGAGGATGGAATTTATGGAGCTTTAATTGGCTCATCATCTACTATAGATTCTAAGATTCTAGTATTGTAAATTATTTATAGCTAGTGTGATAGTTCAAGTTGTAAAGCATAGTGAAACATTTTATTTATACCTTAAGGTTACATTTTACTACAGTTTTCTTGAGGTTTATGGTATAACAACATCAAAATATTTTTTTTATAGAAATTACTTGATTTCAAAAAATTGGGAGAATTTTTTAAAATCCAACAAGTTTAATGGTGTATTTTACACAATTATTTCAATAATTCACATGTAGCATTTCTTGCAGATAAGATGAATGAACGTAGTACCTGACAAGATGATGTGATATATGATAATTTTATAATCTAGGTCTATTTCTTTGAACACTCATAAATTTGTATGCAAAACTATACTCATCTTCAATAATTGTGTAATGTTTTTCACAAATTCAATAATCAATTGGTACCTTATTTAGCATCCACCTAGTCAGATGCAATTTTGACCAATTTTAATAGATTTTAGTATCTCTTAATAATGCCATCTTACCTAGAACATCTCTTCATGTTTTTAGAAGCTAGAGAACTCTAATAAAATCCTACATATTTTTGGACAATACTACATGACACTTAACTATTTTTACTTAATTTAGTGTCATAACATATGTTCCTCTTTTACACTAACCGTTTTCTACTTTGTTATAGGGTTAACTATGATTATATCATAACACTAACCCTTTGATTTGATTATTGTGGCAACCATAGTTCTCTAAGATGCAAGTGTGGTATTGCATACTTGAATTAGTTGGTCTTGTTTATCTATATTTGTGTACCTTGATCGTCATTGAAGGCTAGGTTGATTTGTTTGAGTTGCAACTGGATTTTCCTATTTCTAATAGTAGACATAGTTTTTATGTTAAGTGCATTTGTAGTGTTAGCTAATTGTCAGTATTCATTTTTTATGAATGGTCTGTGAATGTTAGAGGTGGGGTCACTTTCCCTAGGTGTTTAATCAAGTGCATTTATATGAACATGTGATTGGTTACATTCAAACTATTTCCTCAACTTAAACCCAGGGCATCATTGTTGTAGCAATCTATTATTACCACAGTGCCATGTATGTTGGATGGCAGTAAATCATTACCAATCTTAACTTTGAAGCTTTATAATCTTTTTTGGTAAAGTGTAGCTCTCTTTTTTTTGCATGGACTATTTTATTTCTCTTTTTGGTCAAGTGTAGCTTTATATTCTTATGTGTGTAAAATTACTATATTACAATATGGTATATTATACTATGGTTTGACATGCACTTATTATTATGCTACATAGCTTATTGTGTATTTTTGTACACATGCATAACAGTTACCATATGTTACATGGTCCTATAGTTTGATATACACGTTACCATATGTGCATAAGAGTTCCCAATAGAGAGCAATACTGCTTAAGTTGATCCATTTCCTAGAGCAGTCCGTGTGACTAGTACTAGTTCATATGAAGGGACATTGTTGCTGAATAAGAAAACTATGTTTCTGTTAAAAGAACAAAAGCTTCCAAGTGCTTTACAATTGTTATTATTTAAATTGTAAATTTAGTTTACTTTTACATTACTCATTTTGGACTGATAAATCCTTTATGTTTTTGTAGGTAATAATGCTTTCTTTGAACATCTTTGTCATATGACATTGAGACTATTTGGACCCACCATACATAAAAGGTACATAGTTTTATATCATTGCTACATAATTTTTATTTTCTTCCATTTATTGTAATATATTAAAGTTATTGATCTAACAATCTATTTGTTTTTAAAAAGGTGGAATTTACAAGCTGTGGAATTAAAAAATTAGCTCATTGCATCTTTTGAGGAGAAATTTGGAAAAAAACATTTTTGACACTGGCCTACTTCTCGAAAGAGTAGCAAATCATATAAAGACTATGAGGGATCAATATAGATGGGATCTTAAGGATAACCCAAAGTATGACTGTCCTCCTATGATTCCACCGATGGAGTAGAATGAAATAATAGAAGATGCAAAGGAGAAAAGGCTATGTGAAGATAGAGTAAATGAAGTAGCATAGGGAAAAAAAAAAGGTCATGATAGTATTAAGTACATTGTAATCATGCACTAATTATTGATATTTGTAAATATATAATCTAAGATGTTTGAAATTGTTCATAGATTGTAGGACACATTCATGGCTAAAAAAGAAAGACTAGAAAAGTTTGGCCAACACAAACTTGGCTCTGGTGGCTATATGAATCTCCAATCTCGACTTGTAAGTAGGAGCAATAAAATTTCATATTTTTTTAATATAATGTTGCAAAAATTTTTTTTTAATGAAACCATACATGGAAAATTGACAATATTAAGCAAAAAATATAGGGCACAAAATTCAATGTGGGGGTGATAGGTGAAGATAGAAAAATTGCCTTGCAGGAAGGCTATAAAGTCATGGTTGCATGCCTACGTGAAGAATCTATAAGCCTTGCCCAAAAATCCAATGCACAAAATGATATCTCACAAGTAAATTGGTTAGATGAAAAGTATATGAAATTGAATAGTTGAGAAGATTCTTTTTTGGTATTAGTTTTGAATGTAAATTGACTACATAACAATGTGCATAACATTTTACTGCAACCTTCATACCCTACCACAAAACCTGCTCATGATGAAGGCCATGATGTTCATTTAGTGGTGGAGGTATTAATTTTCTATTGGAAATTAATTATGCAATTATGAATACAATTTAACATCTTCAATTGCAATTTGATGTGTATCCTTTTTTTTGAATATTTTAGAGCATGTTGAACATCATGTTGAAGGAGTGGAGCATGTTCCAAGTGTTCAACATGTTGGCATGGCAATAGATCAAAATATTAATGTTCATGAAGTGGCATTGTCAAGTAAGAAAAATGCATGTTTATGAAAAGGGTGAAAGTAGTTCATCATTTTGGTTTCATCGGTTCAATGTCTTGATGGTCCTCTAGTGTTGTTTATGAATGAAATAGAGATCACCAGCATAGGTAGACATCCAACTAGAAATAAATAATATGTAGTTGCAAACTAACTTGGCTTTTATTAGTTCATGTATCAGGTTTCTCACAGGATGTATGAAGAGGTAGAAAAATAGAATTGGTTCTTTGTTGAAGGGATATCAATATTTGCACGACATAAAACCCTATCTCAATAGAGACATCATGCAGATTCTTCTTTCAATGATATGAAACCAAAGCTTTCATATCTTTCATTTTAGTTACTGTACTTTTTCAATTCAAATAGGTATAGAGTAATCAAAGTTCAATTTCTAAGCTACTTTTGTTAAATGTTAGATAATGTATCACAGATTTTTGTTAATTTGATTATGTAATGTTGTTATTATCAATATTTTAGGTGATTCATTATTATAATGCAAGAGAAGATAAGTGATTATGGATCATGAATATAAATTGATATAATGATAAAATCTTTATATAATTAATTAATTTTTTAAATCTTTATTATACAATATCATAAAGTAAACATTTATAGTTTCAAAGTTTAATAACAATCATTTTAAATCAATCATAATATTCATTACAAATATCTTCTAATAATGATCCATCAGCCATGATGAATTTAGGAATTTTTACACCTCTTTTGCATAGTAGAGCCCCATTTTCAATGAACCATGATACTAATGAAGGTAAATAAATATCAATGGGTGACATGCCCTACATCTAGGCCAAGCAAGTTTAGGTATGTTTTGTTTTCTTTTCTTTTCTATACCCTTCTCATGAAAATTTTGTTCAAGTAATTTAGATTGATATATCAGTGGTTCAGGTAGTAGTTGGGGTTTGTATTATGGTTTATTTTGGGTTGAGTTTAGATTATGGTTTAGTTTGATTTCCAAATTCAAGGTTAAGATTTCTTTATTAGAGGATGTCTAGAGATCTAGTTTAATTAGAGAGTGTGTGATGTTTACACTATCTGTGACATATCAATTATTATTAGTAAGATCACTGGTCACATATTACCAATTGGTTCTTGTGATCTATTAAAAATTTGACATTTCTCTATTTGATTATATGATTTCACCATGTTTCTTACCAAATTCCAAAATGTTTTTGTCAGTACATGTATTGACTAGCATCATCTTAGTTGAATGCATTACTAAAAACACGATAATGTTATAAGAATTGCTTAAGTAAATAGTAGCATATGATAATGCCTAGATGATGCATAGGTAAAACACAATGCAAGCAAGCACAATAGGAACCAAAACCAACAATAGATAGATAATAAAATTCTTCTATTTAATTTATCAAATGAATAGTACATACACTGGCTCTCCTGCAAATTTCTTCTCTCTGTAACTTTATATCCAAAAACTTTTCTCTCAAGCTTGACCTAAATTTAAACTTAAAACTCTATTTATACTTGCTAAGATAATCTATGAAACCTTCTAGATTATTACAAAATAGGAAAAAAAAACTTATAGAAAATTCTAAATTAGTATAGAATGGGGAAGAATGACCCCACAATGATTTGTACAAATCCCAAGAAAATTATCTTATCTTAATGATGAAATCAAGATAAGATATATAAAAATCCCAAGAAAATTATCTTATCCTAATGATGAAATCAAAATATATTTCTCAAGTTAGCTTGTGCATAAAACTTGACCTAAATACTTTATGTGAAGTTGGCTTATGCATAAAACTTAACCTAAATACTTCATGTGAACTCGGCTCGTGCATAAAACTTGACCTAAATACTTTACATGGGTGCTCTTGCACCAAACTCCTAGGGACAATAGAATCCAAGTCCATTTGATTTGCCTTCTTCTTTTGTGCCTTCCAATTCTTTGGTATTTACTATTTGTACTCTTGACCAATATCCAAATCAACTGTCATATGTGCATAAACTTTTTTCATATTTAGATAGAACTAATACAAACCTACAATGAATGGATTAGATGGAATCTCATTAAAGATGACTTCACCATTTGGGTTACTATAGGAACTATTGCATCCTTTATTGTGATGTCTTTACGCTGCAATATCTCCATGTTTGGAGACAAATTTGTCACTATTGGAGCCTCCTTTATCCTCTTAGCTTTATCACAAGACTTCTTCCTTGTTGCTAGTATCCTTTTGATAGGCCATACCACTTTCTTTCTTAACTTCAAATTCCATCTCTTGGTTCCATCAAGAACCATTACATCCATCTCTTTTCAACCTTTATGAACCCTTTTATCACAAGGCTCAAAAATTACCACTTCAACCTCTTTCCTATCTTCAAGAACTTCTGCATCATAAGTCTCATCAAAAGCATGTTGTTGCTCACCTTATATATTTGCATCACTATGTTCATCTAGTATGTCAACATTGATCTTTTCAACTAGTATAGCAACATCAATGTGATTAGGTTGTTCTTTCAACAAACAACTCTTCTCTTCTAGTGTCTCAGTACAAGCTTTTGTAATTTGAATTGGTCAATGCTCCAGATCTATATTTTCTTTTTCCATATTTTTCTGTACTTCCTCTTTTAGTCTCACTAAATTTTCTTCCCCTTTTTTAAGTTCTCTCATGAGTAATTCCATTCATTCTTTTATCTCTTGATCTATTCTAGTTTCCTCTTCTCTTTTCTTCCTTTTCTCTTATGCTCTTTTCCTTGCTTCTTCCTTCTTCTTGCTTTGAAAATCCCAATATGAAACCCATGCATATAATAGTATCTTCTGATCTTGAGATAAATCTCCTCTTGTGACCATTGTCTCCTATCTAGGTTCTCTCCACTCAACCTAGTCTTTTGGCCACACTTATAGGCTCTTTCCTCAACCTGTCACAAAATCTAATTCACCTTAGAAGTTGAAAGCTTTCCCCAAGCTCTAATACCAAAAATGATGTAGAGGTAAAACACAATGGAAGCAAGCACAATAGGAACCAACACCAACAAGAGATAGATAATAAAATTCTTCTATTTAATTTATCAAATGAATAGTACATACACTGGCTCTCCTATAGATTTCTTCTCTTTATAACTTCATCTCCAGAAACTTTGGTCTCAAGTTTGACCTAAACATAAACCTAAAACTATATTTATACTTGCTAAGATAATCTACGAAACCTTCTAGATTATTACAAAATAGGAAAAACAACTTATAGAAAATTCTAGATCAGTATAGAATGGGTAAGAATGACCCCACAATGATCTGTACAAATCCCAAGAAAATTATCTTATCTTAATGACAAAATCAAGATAAGATCTAAACAAATCCCAAGAAAATTATCTTATCCTAATCATGAAATTAGAATAGATTTCTCAAGTCAGCTTGTGCATTAAACTTGACCTAAATACTTTATGTGAAGTTGGCTTGTGCATAAAACTTGACCTAAATACTTTATGTGAAGTTGCCTCGTGCATAACACTTGAGCTAAATAGTTTATGTGGGTGCTCTTACACCACTGGATGTGCTCAAATATGATCACACATCATATTAGATGTGATCATCAAAATTAAATCAAGCTAGAGTAATAAAGAACTTTTCATTGTGACAACAAAGCATGCAATCTAGATTGGACATGATCTTTCAATTGTATGAAATAGAGAAAAAATTTATTTTAGAATAAGATTACCAAGTTGAAAGCACACCCATTAAAAGCTATTACACTTGGAGAAAATCACAGGAAATATATAAGAAAATCAATCTACGAAACTACAATGGTAATCATCTCAAATAAAGCACAAAGCTTAGAATCCTCTACATTACTATTGATGTTCAGCACAAATAGAGTTTTGGAGGGATGTTCAAGCACATTTGAAATGCCATGGTGATTTGCACCACCCCCAACAATATAATCTGAAGTTACCATGCTGATGTAGTTATAATTAATACACTCTTTTGAGTCAAAATCCAAATCTATACCACCTCTGCTACTAGATAAATCATCATATTCTTATAATTCTTCAACTTGACTTGGTAAACCAACCAAATCAAAATCATCCATTATGCTAGCCAGAAGTTCTTCTTCATCTGGAAGAACAAATCCTTGACCTTGGATTGTCATGTCTTGAAGGGTGGCCAAAGGATCTTCTCCTAGAGGTTTTTCATTTATATGACAAGATGAAATTATGCTAGAATCTTTAGTGAACTCCTTATCTGATAGATTTACTATAGTAAATGTAAACAAGTGGTTAGAACTTATAAGCTACTATAGCTCTCCTTTCATATTTATGGAAAATTAGTATGAACATGGTAAAAGCTCTCTACAACTTACCTTTTCCATGGAAAAGAATAGGCAATGAACTTGAAAATAAATTGGTATCACTTGATACATTGAAGTCATTTGAGTTGGTTGGAATATATGTAGTATTTTTATTTGCTTGGAAAATATCAATGGTCGGGCTCCATCTTGCTGAAACTACACTCAAAGATTATAGGATTTTGAAGCTTCCTCACATTTTAAATATTTTGAGACATTTGGGATGAAAAAAAAATGCTCACTAGAGACTTAATTGCAAATTAGGCCTAGTAGGACGGCAAGAGGGAGATGAGGACAGAGAGTGAAGACAAGACATGGAGCAGGGGAGAAGAGAGGGATGGTGAGAGAGGGAGGGAGGGTGTGAGAGGGGAAGGAAGGAAGTGAGGAGGGTGAGAGATGAGAGGGGCAAAGGAAGAGTTGGGAAGTTGGAATGAGGGAGCGATGAGGAGATATGGAGACGAGAGTAGTTGCAGTAGTTTAAGTAGTAGTGCCAACAGGCCTCCTATGTCAATTCATTCAAGATGGGAAGCCATCTATAATATTAATACATGGGATGGAAGTTTAGGTTTGAAACATTGCAATTTGTTGAATAAATTTGAAGAAGGTGACATAGGTGGTGTGCATCTCTCAAAATTAAATGGCACAAGGTGTTATTTTGCAATGAAATTTATGAATTATGGATCTTTGGTCAGTCAATAAAAGATGTTGAGGGCACAGATAGAAACATAAATACTTCGGATGCTAGATCATCCTTTTCTTCCAACATTATATGTTCACTTCCAAACTGAAAAGTTTTCATGTTTAGTTATGGAATATTGCCTAGGAGGAGATCTTCATATACTATGACAATGAATACTAGGTAGGAACTATAGAACAAGATTTTAGTGTGCAAGGAACATTAACAATAAGAGAAATATTCACAAACCAAAACTAAATTCACATATATTTTTAGACAAAGAAAAGCAAAAAAAAAAGTGCAAACCTCACAAGAGAAAACACTCCATGCTTTCTTGATTCTGTAGATGTGTCCTTTTGATGTGGATGCATGCTCAAGATGCTCAAAAGCTACTTCAATGGAGGTGGATAATGGAAAATTGGTAGCTTTGTGAGCTCTCAATTTGGAATTATAAGGGTAAGATCGATGGCTTTGGTTCTCAAAATAGCATGGTAACTTTAGCTCAAAGATTGTTGATGAAATGGCTTGGGATGGGACTCAATTTATAGGCCAAGGGGTAGAGGGATGGAGGGCTTAGATGCAAGGATGGGGAGATGGTTAAGGAGGGCTAAGATGCACTCAAAGGGGAGCACATGGATTGTGCTTGTTTAGCACCAATTGGAAGGTGACACTTGTCACAAGGAGGATGAGTGTGAGAGGGTAGGGTAAGGGGTTGGTTAAAGGAATGATGAGTGGGGTTGAGTATGTAAGAGAGATGTAAGAGGAATGAGTGTGGAAGAGGGAAGAGTGTGGAAGATGGATGTAAGAGTCATGAGTGGGCTTGTAAGAGTCTTTTATAATTTGTAAGAGCACTCATGACTTGGTGGTTGGGATTTTTGAGGGGAGACTTTGATTTGGTTTAGGAAAGTCTTAAACTTGTTTAGGGAATGTGACAACATTAGGGGGTGGATTAGGATTGGGTTTAGGATTAGATTAGAGATGTTAGAGATGTGCAAGTGGATGGCATTAATGAGGGTGGGTGAGTTAGTGGCTAAGCTTGGTTAGTATGGGTGGATGGGGTGGATTAGGCTAAATGGAGGATTAGGGATAGGTTAGGGGTTTTTTGATTTGAGGATTTTATTTAATAAATGGGGATTTTTGGAATTAGATAGAAGAATAGGATTTAATTGATAAATAATAGATTATTTGATTTATCAATTAGGACTATAGATGATTAATTAAATTAATCAGCTAGAGGATGGCAAAGGATTAATTAAATAGAAATTTAATTAGTGATGCCTTTAGAGATAACTAAATAGGATTACTAAAGCAGTGTAATCAAATTTAGGTGTCTACATTTTGCCCCTCTTTGACATAGTGTTGAGACAACACTATTTCAAAGAAGTTCGAATGAAGACGACATGAGGAAGATGTTTTAGCAATGAGTTTGCCCCATTCTTGGATAAGAAGAGGAGAGACTAGACTTAGATGATGCCCCCTCAAGAAGGTGGTAGGGAGAGAAATGAGGCTCGATGACTTCTTGAAAAGTACAAGAAATTCAGATGAGCTAAGACACAGGTTGGCAAAGAGAAGGGGCTGAATTAGCTCAAACTCTCACTACGGGAGAATGATAAAAGGAAATCAGAGGCACAATGGTAAAGCAAACATAAGACTTTCTCGAATTTGGGGGGGGGGGGGGGGGGGGGTGGAGGAGTGGAGCGCCATAAAAGGAATCCATGGTAGGGAGATGGATGATGGGATGATAAAGCTGATGCAACAGGATTTCAAAGAGTCAGATTGGTGGAAGATGGGTTTCGAAGGTCCCTAGGACTAGGATTGTGGATCTCGAAAGATGAGGCTTGGTGGGTTGATTTGATTGGTGGATCCCTAAGACTAGGATTGTGGATCCCTAAAGCTAAGCGTGAGGAGTGATCCAAAGAGATACTAATGCATAAGCTGGGATAGGTGCTGGATATGGATGGGGGATAGTGGAGATGAAGCGAATCCATTGAAGCTTTTTGAGCGGGGGGATACTTCAAAGAGAAGTACCACCATGTAGTTGAGCACTAGATTTGCTATAGGACTGTTGGTTAATTGCCAAGGTTACCAAGAACATCAAGGCCTTTTCACCAACTGTCCAGAGGACTGACAAACTGACTCGAAACAAACACGCAAAGATTGCCCCAGTATCACACATGAATCCCAGAGGAACGAGCGTGGAAATGACACTAGGTAACCCACGAGCACAAAAAGAAAACAACCAAAAGACCTGATCAAGACCTTACACTCTAATTGCCCCATTCGCAGCATACCATGATATGGAAGATCGTGGCAACCTTAAGGAGGGAACAAGGAGATTGTTTGGAAAAGATATTTCAAGACCCAAAAGGGAAGATTCCAAATCAAAAGAAAGTGAAAATCCAAAAGAGAACCATTTGCCAATGAGATGGGTAGGACGAGGTACTAATGGACCAAGATCAAAAATGAGGAAAGCTATATCCTACAAGGATCTATCGGAGAGCACCTAAGCTGATGGATCTGGATGAGTGATGCATCTGGCAAGATAAACTAAGAAGGATAACACTTGGGTGATAGGAAATCTAGCTAAAGGATGCATTGGAATATCTAACCAAGATGTGTGATGTGTGCAAGATGCTGATCAAGGATGAACTAACATGAAAGCCAGATAGATACAATGGTACTAAGCTAAAGAGGATGTACAAGCTGACGGACCAAGATATGTTACAAATGTACAAGTTTGTTCTTGTTTTGGGTTTTGTGAGATGGAAATGTTCATGAAGGGTGGGAAATCTATAATAGTTGATAGGTGGATAGTTAGATGGTTTGCGAAAATCTTAAGTGAAAATGGGGTTCTTTGTGTGCATGTGATAGTATACAAGCTAAGATACAAGCTTATTTACAAGCTGGAATATGGTACAAGCTTTGGACAAGATTTGGATATATACAAGGTATGGTACAAGATTTACAAGGTATAATACAAGCTTTGATACAAGATTTACAAGTTGAGGTTCAAGATTTACAAGCTGTACAGGAGGTATTTACAAGCTTCATCAGATTTTGGATATTTGGTTGGAACACCAAGGGAACAAGTAGGTGTTTTATGGGATGGTGGGTGAATGGATGAAGGATAGGATAGTGATAGATAATGGATTAGTCTTTAGTACACAAGGTGCCTGAATTACCAAGTTTTCACCAAGGTACCTATCCAAGGCACTTGAATTGCCAAGTTTTCACCATTGGACGCTTATTTCTCTTTACTATTTTTTTATATTTTTCAAAAGCTAGGTATACCAAGGATCTTCAAGCATAGAACTTCTTGAGATGAATGATGTTAGTGGGATCATTCAAGAGTTCTCCTTTTGGTGTAGATAATTGATAGGCTCCGGAGCCAAAGGAGGCAGTAACCACATAGGGACCAAGCCATGTAGGTTCAAACTTGCCTTTCTTTTCTCGATCTGCTTGGAATTTCATATTTTCTTGAGGACCATGTCACCTGGCTGAAAGTGTCATGGGAGGACCTTCTTGTTGAAATTCCTTTTGAGACAAGTTTGGTAGACTGTGAGATGGTCATAGGCTTGTTGTCTCTTCTCGTCTACGAGATCTAGCTAGGTGAGCTGAGCTACTCTGTATTCTTCATCTGATATTTGCCCTCGCAAAGATATGCGTAGTGAGGGAAATTCAACTTCTATAGGTAATACCACTTCGGCACCATAGACTAGGGATTATGGAGTTGTTCCTGTGGATGTACGGAAGGAGGTTTGATAGGCCCATAGAGCTAGATTTATTTGTAGGTGCTAATCGCAACCGAAATCATTGACAACTTTCTTTAGGATTTTGAGGAGGGTTTTGTTAGTTGCCTCTGCCTGGCCGTTACCTTGTGGGAAATATGGGTTGGAAAAGCGGTGATGGATGTGGAGGGAAGTGCATAATTCTTCCACGTTGAGATTTTCAAAGTTACCTCCATGGTCAGTGAAGATGGTGGATGGGATGCTGAAGCGGCAAACAATGTGGTACAAGATGAACTTGGAGACCTGAACTCCTGTAGCTGAGACTAGGGGGACTGCTTCCACCCATTTAGTGAAATAGTCTGTAGCTGTTATTATCCATTTATGTCCATCAAATGAGAGAGGTGTGATAGTTCCAACTAGATCAAGGCCCCAACAAGCGAAAGGCCAAGGTGGTGCAATAGGTTGTAGATCCTGTGCTAGAGCATGCACAAGATTTGCATGCTACTGACATGGGAGACACTTCCTGACAAAGTCACAGGAGTCTTCTTCAATGGTAGGCCAATAGTAGCCTGCTCTAAGGATTTGTTGTGCTAGGACAATACCACTCGTGTGGGCACCGCAAAGTCTGAAGTGTACTTCTTTTAATGCCATCGCGGCCTCATTTTCATCTAAACATCGAGAGAGAGTATCGTGATAACCCTGACGATATAGGGTATTGGCTATGATAACATAGCAGGATGATTTTTGGATGAGGTTCTGGCATTGGGTACGAGTGAGGTGAGGGGATATGATACCATCATTAAGGTAATCATGAATTTCATGGTACCAAGGGGATTGAGGACCAACCAAGATACAAACACAGTTTGAATCCTCATTCGGATAGGCGGGTGTGAGGAGCTGCTTGACTAAAAACTCATACTGCATAGCTTCTTGGGGAATTTCCAAGAGCGAGCCGATAGTGGCCATGGCATTTGCTGCCATGTTCTGCATTCGAGGCACTTGTGTAAACTGAAGCTTTCTAAAATGCTGGGTTAGCTGATCAACTAGCTCTTTGTAGGGTAATAGCTTTTCATCTTTGGTTTGATATTCATTTAGGATTTTCTTGATGATGAGCTGACAATCGCCAAAGATTTGTAACTCAGTGATGTTCCATTCGGCTGCTATCTTTAATCCTGCTATGAGAGCCTCATATTCTGCTATATTGTTGGTACTAGGGAATTGTAGCTTGAAGGCTTTTGGAATATAATCTACTTGTGGTGTAACCAACAATATTCCTGCCCCTGATCCATGAGATGTGTATGAGCCATCAAAATAAAGCTTCCATGGGGGTTGTTCTTCAATTAGGCAGATATGCTCGTCTGGAAATTCAGTGAGCAAAGGATATGCATCTACTAGAGGTGCATCAGCTAGGTGATCTACTATAGCTTGCCCTTTGATTTCCTTACTGTCCACATACTGGATGTCAAATTCACTTAGTAGCATAACCCATTTTGCTAGTCATCCTGTGAGTGCTGTTCTAAAGAGCATATACTTGAGAGGATCAATTTTGGATACTAGTTGGATGGTATGACTTAGCATGTAGTGGCGAAGCTTTTGAGTTGAGAAAACAACTGCCAAACAAGCTTTTTCCATAGGAGTGTAATTGAGTTTATAACCAACTAGGGTTCTATTGATCTAGTAGATGGCTCTTTCTCTGCTATAATCATCAAGTTGTGCTAGAAGTGCCCCTTGAGTAGTAAGCGTTACAGATATGTACAAAATCATGGGATGACCAGGAACTGGTGGAACCAAGATAGGGGGATTGGTGAGATACTGCTTGAGCTGGTCGAAGTTGCACTAACATAAAGGATCCCACTTGAAGTTTTCATCATTCTTTAGTAAATGTGAAAATGGTGTACACTTATCTGCAAGCTAAGAGATGAAGCGCCAGACAGATTGAAGCTTTCCCTGAAGAGAGCAAAGCTGTCGCAGTGTCTGGGGAGGAGGCATGTCTAAGATAGCCTTGACCTTCTTGGGGTCGATCTCTATACCTCATTTAGAAACTATGAAGCCTAGAAGCTTGCTAGATGTGACCCCAAAGACACATTTCTTGGGATTTAGCATGAGATGATATTGGGCTAACCTATCAAAGACTTTCTCCAGGTCAGCGAGATGATCCATGTAGGTGTGAGATTTGACTAGGATATCGTCCACATAATCTTCCAAAATGCTATGGATAAGATCATGGAAAATGGCTTTCATAGCTCTTTGATAGGTAGCCCCAGCATTCTTTAGGCCAAAAGGCATCATGGTGTAGCAAAAGGTTCCCCAAGGGGTAGTGAATGTTGTCTTATGCTGATCCTCTTCTGCAATCTTGATTTGATTATACCCAGAAAATCCATCCATAAGGGACAGAATTTCATGTCCATCTGTAAGATCTACAATCATATCTATGTTGGGCAAGGGAAAGTCATCCTTTGGACAAGCTTTGTTAAGATCTCTGAAATCAGTGCAGATTCTGATGTCACCGGAAGGCTTAGTGACAGGGACCATTTTGGAGATCCACTCTGAGTAGTCGATAGGTCAGATAACCTTAGCAGCTAACATTCTTTCTAGTTCATCTTTGACCAGTAATGCCACCTTGGGGTGCATTTTTCTAAGCTTTTTTCTGACGGGCTTGATCTTTGGATCGACTGCAAGATGATGAACATAATTCTATAGGAACTTCTTCGAGCAAGAAATTTAGTATGATATTCAACTCTTTTGTATTTTGGTGCACTTAATTGTCTAAAGACTTTTAACTATTAGTTTATACTTTTTAGGGAACTATCAATGTAAAATTCAATCTTTGAATGTAATATCTAAAAGGTCACAATAACATTGTAAAAGAGTGCTTTCCTCCCTTTTGAAGAGTTTGAAAAATAAAGCCTTAAAAATAAGCTCGATCTAAGTTGGTGAAGGCATAGTTGCTTCTAATGGCTAGTTCTTAAATGCCTACAACAAAGAGTATTTGAAGTGTTGAATGCTTAATGTCTATCTATGAGAATCTTTTAGGTTGTTAACTATAGTATAGTAGAATAAATAGTACATAATATATTGAACCATGACTCATGATATCGAAAAGGTCATATTAAAATGAATTTGAGTCAACAAATTTCTATGTGGGCCTCTACTTACACATCCTTTAACACTATTATGTCATTAGCAACACCCATTTTCTAAAGCTTTTTTTGCTCTTTAGATATACCAATTGGTGTTCCAATCCTTGTTGCAATTTAATGCCTTAATTTTCTTGTGGTAGATATCTATTCAACTTGCATTAAGGTTATAAACTATGAAATAGAGATATTAAATACATAATCATCAACTTGCATAGATATCAACCATGAAATGAAGATATTTTTTGCATTAAATTTATTGTTGAAGATTTTTCAAATTATAGTTTTATTTCAAATTTCATATTTTCAAGAACTTGTTTGATCTTGAATATTTAGTTGAATTTATCTTGCCCCTAAATATAGATGTATAAACTATTAGTGTTGGAGCTCTATTTCTCATGATAGATTTTGAGTTTTTGATCACTTCATGTATAAATTTTTCAGGCTCTAAAGAAATTTCTAGATGGAGATGCCATATTAACATTAGATCCAAAAATAAATAGAAACCCTACTGTAAACTTGATGATAGAGAAAGTGCTATTAAGGAGTGGTTAAAAGGCTTGGCAGTGATTTGGTTATGATCAACTAGGTATGCTTCATATGTCCAAACTTTGTCTACTCATTATTTAGCTCTTGTTTATGGCCTATTATTATTATGAGCTTTATAAGTTTATATAGTTCATTTATCTATTAAAAATTACTATTACATTTTGGTTTTCTTTGTGTTGTACATAATCCAAATTAAACCCATTTATTTCCTATTATAGGGCCGCATTAGCCTTATGCTTGAAAAAAGAAGAGGAAGACTTGGGTTATAAGATTAGAACCAAAAGAACCATAAGAGAATGTCAAAGATAGTCATGATGTGACTATTATCATTGTGACTATCATCGGCATTCTCCTACAGCTCTTGTGGAATATTCAAGGATTGTAGGTTGTTCAAGGATTGCAGGTTATTCTTGAATCAAGAATTGTCTTTTAGTTGAGCTCATAAGGGAGTGTTAAAATTATTTAGAATAACTAGTTGGGGTGAATGAGTTATTCAAAGTCCAATATGTCCAATTCAAACTTTTAACAAAACCATAGTAGGCCCATACATACTGCTATTCACCCAAGATTTAATCTTTATCTTAGCAAGCTATTGTAAATCAACATGCAATAATGAAACATAAAGAATCAACACATAACACAAATATTTATGTGGAAACCCAATTTGGAAAAACCACCAGTAACATGCTACCTTCTTATTCACTCTTCTAAAGTGATGCCCTATTAAAGGCCTCCCCTGTTAAAGGATACAACACACCATTAAATGTGACCTTGTCAAAGGATTTCAACACCCTGTAAGGAGTGTGCCTTGTTAGAGGACTTAAGAACATTCAACTTGGAATGTCACCTTGTTAAAGGATTTACAAAAGGCTATTAGGCCCACCGAACTCCATGGAACTTTCAATCACCTTTTCAAAGGCTTCACCAACTAGCTATTAAGCTAACTTATCAATATATAATTTCAATGTCTAATACAATGGTAAGAAAGTATTAGAAAGCTTTGACTTGATACTACTTGCAACTCAAACCTTGTACATCTTAGATCACACTTCAGTTCTTCTATCTTGCTTGGCTTTCCTTCCTTATAGTTTTGATAGCTTATTCACCCTTCAAGATCTATCTCCTTGAGTCTTCTTCTCATTATGCCAATACATTCATCACACTATGGTTATTTGATCAAATCAGAGTCTTAGTGCTCTATTCTTCCTCACTGTGTCCTTTCCTTGACACTTCACTCTAGCCTTCTCTTGGCTTCTTCACTTGACCATACTCTTCCACCTCTTTGCTACTTTGATCTTTGACTTGTAACTCCTTATAAAGAAGTTTTCTTCATTTCCTGCTCAATTCTTCCTGCTTTTAACTTGAATTTTCTTGAAAAGAAAATGATCTTGCTTTCCCTCCAATTTGTTTCTTCTAGAAATATTAAGATAAATCCATCTTTATTTGCCTAAAATTAGTTTACATAAAACTCTGTGACACTAGCTCATCATCCTTATCTCCAACTAGTTCACAAAATTCAATGTAATAAACTTATCATTACTGATTTGGCAAATTTTTTGACTTTTCAAATAATGTAGCAACTCGGCACCATTGAAATACTAATGCTCAACACATACTATGTTACTCAGCATCGACTGTGTTTTATTGATGCTTGGCACCTAAACAATTTTTCTCAGCATCCACTACATTTTTTGATGCTCAGCACTTGAGGACTTTTTCAATCGATACCTTAAGATTACTTGGCACACACTAAATTCTGAACTTGCTCAATTTCAACTAAGAATTTGCTCTGGCACTCATAGATGAACTTAGTTAAGCTTTGCAAATTGACTTAGTTACACCTTGCACTTCTAATGTATCTGAGTGTGACTAACCTTTGTGTCTTAGAGTATGTCAACAATAAACTATTTCATCAATCTCTTAGCTAATCCTTATACTTTGCTCTAGTTACCTCTTATTGATTAACTCCTCCTTCTCAATCAACTTAGTGATAGTATTTGGATCATTTAAGCAATTGTCATTCCTATAAATAGCAAGTTTGACATCAATGAAAAAAAAATGATTGAAAACATTCTTTATCAATTCCATCATTCTTCAATCAATGATCTTTTCAATCATTTCCAATAGGGAGATTAGCTAGCAAAGATGCTCTGTTAGCTTTTAATATGCTTCATAGATGAGATTGCATTATATGCAATTCATTACTACACTTGGGAATGGGCTCGTCTTAAATCTTCAAAAGATTGAAGATGAGCCCCTTCCCGACCATAGTAATGAATCTCAAAGCTCCTTCAACCCGAGCATATCATGTCCTTCAAACAATCTTTCTGAAGCTACATCAACATTGTATCCTTCAAATGTTTGATTCTTCATCTTTCTTCTTTATTATTCTATAGAACAATTCTTATGGTTTAAGCTTTTCAGTATCAGTTTGTAATATATCTATTTTTGTTGCATATCATCTTTGTATCATGAAAGTTGTAGATGATTGGCTAAGCTCCACCTCCTAGCAACTATACAAGTATTAAGATTCATATTTCATTATACTTGTAGGGATTTTTATTCTCAAAAATAAATTAATTTTTTTATGTCAACATAGATTTTTTAGGGAGTATTTCAAATCACTGTGAAAGTATCTATTATAAAAAAGAAGACAGAATAAGGCAATTAATTTTATATGATAGAAGACAGGCAAACTTATTATGATCATAAAGTAAAATAATAGTCTCTATCTTGTTATAGAGGGCCAAAATAAGAGTTCTAACCAAATGCAAGTTTTCTTTTATGGAGTGTATAATATGTGCTATAGCTTATGTTCATTGCCCAGTTTGTGCATATCTAGAAACCATGGATTTTGATGACCACATTATGTGTAGGCATCTCGTCAAATAGTTCACATGACTTATCTATGCTTCCATTTTACAAGCATGTCTAATTTAAGCAATTGATAAACTAAAAATAATAAATTATGCAATAGAATGTGAAAGAATAATGTGTTCTATTGATGTATCTAGGAATACATTATGTCATGGGACTCAGCCAAATATATATATTGTACCAAGTATAGTGCATTGTAATGATATTTTTCATACAATGTTGATATTTACTTGAGAAGACTATTTTTATTTAGTTTGATTTTGAGTTGGTGATACCTAAGACTCAAATGCCTACAAGTACTTCATGCAGGGTCCAATCTCAAGTCCTGATCACTAGGCCAGCTCCTAGCTCTTATTATAGTTTTCTTACTACAATTTCACATCTAGTTTGAATGTGATTCTATTGACCTAAAGGATCCTTAAACACAAACAACAGTAGTCTCCTATGCCCAAGATAATACAACTTTGTTTGGATTTAAATAAGAAAATTGCAGCAACATTATTAGTGAGGATCTATGTCTGCTTAGAAACTTCTTCTCTGAACAAGCCTTTTTGAGGGTTGTGAGCTTGTTTATTTCTCCTTTATATCAAAGGTTCAATGCAAACATGTTGCTAAGAGCCTACCCAAGGTTATACAAATGCAAAGTGAAATAGTTTTTGATTGCCTCTTTTATTAGACTATATTTATCTGTCTGGTGTAGAGAACATGGAGAGCTTCCCCGCTTATTTAGAGTTTTGTTTCTTGTCCTTTTCCTGAATATCATATCATAGAAAATATAAATAGCTCACACAAGTTTGTATGATTAGTTACTATCAATGTTTTTTAGGCATTCTACAAAATATTTTACATGCCTTGCATATGATATGAAATTTTGAATGTATCTTCACTCTCTCATCTGTCTGATGATGGACTATAAAGAGTGATCTGAAATAATGATGCTAAAAAATACATGCAATCAAATCCAAAAAAAACTTGCATTACAAATGGATTGTGGAAATCTGATATTGTTAATTTTGCCTGCATGTCCACTAGGACAATCACAACTTAAACATAAAAAATATATGTTTAAGTTGTGATTGTCCTAGTGGACATGCATGAAAAATTAACAATATCAGATGTCCACAATCCATTTGTAATGCAAGTTCATTTTGGATTTGATTGTGTGTATTTTTTAGCATTATCATTTTAGATCACTCTCCATAATCCATCATCAGCTAGATGAGACAGTGCAAGATGCATGCAAAATTTCATATCATATGCAAGACATGTGAACTATTTTATAAATTGCATGAAAAATTTTACACCTAGGCATTAGTTGAAATTTCTACCTTCGTTGGTTGAAATTTCTACCAACAACTTGATTTTTTCTACCTTCAATGGTTGAAATTTCTACCTTCATTGGTCAAAACTTTCCACCTTTATTGGTCAAAATTTCTACCGTCATTGGTCAAAATTTTTTGGTATCACTGGTAAAATTTCTACCTTCTTTGGTCAAATTTTCCATCTTCTTTGGTCAAAATTTTCTTATAGCCTTGGTCAAAATTTTTACCTTTATTGGTCAAAATTTTCCAACTCAATTGGTCAGAATTTCTACCTTTATTTGTCAAAATTTTCCACATCAATTGGTAATAATTTCTACCTTCATTGGTCAAAATTTTCTACCTTCATTGATCAAAATTTTGACTACTTCCTAGTAGAACTTAACCCATAGCTCTAGAAGATTTTTGACCTATAGGCTGCTCAAAATTTTGACAAGAAAATTTTTGACCAATGGGCTAGTCAAATTTGGTCAAAATTTTGACCAATAAAGGTTAAAAAGTGGTTCCAAATGTACTAGTGTTTCATGCTAGATTCTGAATATTTTTTTATTGAGTAAGAGCTTGAGTACTAGAAAATATATGTAACAAAAAGCACAAGCTAGTAATAAAAGTGTAAGATCATCAAGATCTATAATCATCCCACATCCTTTTTGCTACATCATCTCTAAACTTCCCCCAATCCTCTCTATCATGTTGAGTCATCCCATATATCTCAGGTATCCCCTCACAATCATCTTCCTTATCAATGTCTATTTCAGAAGGAATACCATCTTTTATGGTAATGGAGTTGTGTAATATGCAACATGCCAAAAAAAGCTTTGTTTGGGTCATGATTTGATATGATTTTGCTTGCCTCAGGATAGGAAAGCATTGCTTCAAAATGTCAAATGTGTGTTCTATTACATTCTTGAGTGAGGAGTGGCAGTGGTTAAATAATTCTTCAAGAGTGTTTATGGGGTTTTCTCTTGAGAACTCTTTTAGGTGGTAACATGTGCAACAATAAAGTGCAAGGAATCCAAGTACATTGGGACATCTAGCATCAACCAAATAATATTTACCTACATTCAATTAAAAGTATATTAATATAACTTTGTACTACTTGTTAAATGCATTACTATATAAACACATTTCACATACTTGGAGGAACCACCAATGGATCGGATATAGTAAGAGCTGATGCTAGAACATGACTATCTGTAATAGATCCTTCCCATCCAGTAAGGATGTATTGAAATTTATAGTCAAATGAAGACACACCCAAAACATTTTGTGACAAGTTACCTTTTCTATTTTGATATGGAGCTTGAGTGTCAACATCAACAATGACTGGAATATGAGTTCCATCAATTGCTCCCAAACAATCCTATAATAGAAAAAATTATAATCAAACAAACATGCTATTATAGCATCCATAGTGAAGAAAATAAAAAAATGTATTGATAGGATATATACCTTCAAGTATGGATTGAAATGATCATTTCCATTAATTTCTAGGGGAGTGGTTAGACTAGGTGGAAAAAATAATCACTATGTAGTGCCAAGATTACTGTCAAAACTTTATGGAAGTATCGACTGGTTGTCTCTCCTAAGTGACCAAAGTTATGGGAAATCTTATGTTTCATCAAATTATGGCCAAGGGTATGGAGGAACATCACAATCTATTCTTCCAATATTAAGTGCACCGTATTTGTAATGCTTCCTTTTTCCCTAAGAATAGTTGCTAGATGAAAGAAGGCTCCTCTACTCATTCAAATTTGATCATGAAAATAAGTGTTATTTGAATAGATAATACATCTATAAAATGGAATCTCACCTCTTTTCTTCTTACATATTTCTCTTCTATCTTCTTGTGTAGATAGTGTTATAGATGCAACGAAGGCAACTAGACAAACTACAAGATCACATATGACTCTTCTCTTCCTAGCAACATGTCCTAAAATGATTTTATTTTTTATTAGATCCATCACAACCTAAACATAATGTGGATACACATTTCATTAGATCTATGAAATTACTAAAATACAATTAATAGCTTGTTTAGTTATTGAAGAAACACCACTAATCATACAGTTTACACATCACAACCCTATCATGTAGAAGATATCAAATTTCAGCAACTAGTCTCATCACATAATTCACAACTACAAAAAAATATGTTCAAGTACACATTTTCCTCATCTTGGTGAAAATGCAAATGAAATCAAATTTACAAATTTTCCATGGAACCAAAATTAAATGTAAAAGCAGTTCTACTCTCAAAATAGGGAAAAGCTCTGTGAAATTACTCCATAATCCACAATTTACTTGGCTACTATAGATTATACAAAAATTTATATCCACAAATTGAAAACAACTATCATTAATAGACATTAACAAGTAGGAGAAAACTACTAATACAAAGCCAAATTTTAGACCTAGTTTGAATGTTGAATGGAGGAGGACTACAAAGCCATGAAAAACTAATTAGATGCTTATGTGGAAAGAATGATTGTATTGCTGGATTGAAGATGGAAAGACTAGATGTTGGCTTCCTTTGCTATTTCCCCCACATTCTATCTTCAACAAAATAAAATCAATGTCAAACTTGAGATGAAAGACCCAAAAGCCCTAATGACAGACCAACAAAATAAAATCCTTCTCAAGCTCAAACAAAAGATGAAAAGGCATAATGCTAGATAAATGAAAGACCACAAATCCCTAAGGATAGTAAGTAGGTCAACCAAAACAAATGTTGAAATGATTATATTAACTCTCAAATGCAAAGGAAATCTCAAATTCAACATGGAAAGCCACAAATATATAGTTCAATCAAGAACAACTTTTGATTATAGAAAAGTAAACACTTGTCAAATAGAAAAATAGCTTGCACTTCCTTAGGTTGTGTATACTTAATATATAATGTTATCCATATTAGCTTCTGGTCCGAGAAAAGAAAACTATTGTCATATGCAACAATGGCTTGCATGCACTTAAGTTCTATATGCTTCACATATGCACATCTTAATGCAATTCTCCTCTTTTTCCAAATCAATTTACTCCAATTTCATTATGTATAAAATTCCAACTATAAATCCAATTTTAATTTTCTTTATCACCCATTGGAACTTTACATGATGCATGTCTTATTTTAGGAAAAGAAAATATACTCTCATCATTAAGAATTAGTTTTCATCACCAACAAAATAGGGAAAAATTTTAAAATAATTTTTTTAAACATTGTTACTTAACAACCAACACAATATGATTAACATACTAAAAGTCTAGTGCATCAAAAAATAAAAATGCATAGGAATTCTCCATAGAAGACACTGAAGCCCGCAATTATGAACCAAATGGTTGTAGGCAATATCAAACCCCCAAAGATTAAAAAAATTCTAGAAACCTCAACTGAGTGTTGTTTCATAGAAGGTGGAATCATCCAATAGTCAAGTCCTTGTATGAGCAAGATATGTTTGTTGGATACCATTATCCAATTGTGTGTTGTCTTCGATGTCACACAAATGTCATACCAGTTATCTGTTAGCATCTACCAAGCTTAGTTGGTTTGCAACATGATTTTTAGTGTCTACCAAGTATTCCTAGATATTACCTTGTGCAAATAGTGTCTACCAAGCTCACTTGGTTGTTAAAGGATTTTATGACAGAAGACATTTTTTACCAAGCTCTTAAGATTAGAGAAGGAAAGTTAGTGTTTACTGAGTTCACTTGATAACCAAAGGATTTTTCATGTTTCATAGTGTTAACCGAGCTTCAGATGGTTAACTTAGGAAATCATTTCTAGAACAGTGTTTACTAAGCAAGGTCATCCAATGATGAGATTTTTTAATTTATGAATCAAAGCTTAAATTTTTTAAGTATTATTTCTAGCTAACTATGGTAATAATTATAAGTGATTCTAACTTGTAAATGAGCTGACTTGATAATCTAAATGGTATATATGAAAGGTCAAATTGCAAAGTCTAAGTGTGAAATGAATGAGAAATTGAATGAATGAATGAGTGAGCATGCAAGTGAACTAATTTATTGAGAGAGAAAATTTTGAAGGATGGTTAGATGTCCTTGAGGAGCAACAAAGCTATATTTGATCAAGAAGGATCTAGTGGTGTAGAACAAAGATTTGTAATAAAAAATTTTAGTTGCATCTCTTTTAGGTCATTTCATTGTTACTTTCTAATCATTGTAGCAATGATTCCAAAATCTCTTAATAGAGTTGGTCTAATAGCCATTTTGTAAATCCTCTACCAAGGTGATAATTATATTGAATTATTCTAAGGACCTTTAACAAGGCCACTCCTAACAGGGTGATTAAATCCTCTAGCAAGGTCACACCTAACTGATGCAAGAGCATCTAGAGGTATAAGGGCAATCCTGTGTCACCCAAAAAAAAATGTACTTAGAATTAGTTTCTATTTCATGTCTTTACATTTTTGGATACCCATTTGGCTCAAATAAAGGTTCCAACTCTCATAGTTCAACTATCAGTGCATTTGAAAATCTTGAAAAAATAGGAGCATGCAATTTGGCCATCATTTTGGTGACCTAGAATGTGTGACTTGGCCAGATGAACGTAATTGAGATTTAGAGCATTCCAGAAAAAGAATCAGGTCAAAAGGCCCCACGGTTTGAAAGTTATTACAATTTTTTGGGTTTTGGAGACCTCCTAAGAATGCTTCAAAGTCAAGTTTGGGGCATTAAATGACCTCAAAAAGGGTCAAAAATAGGGGATGAGCAAAGCTGGTCCATAGGGCTATAGAGCGCTTCGAGAGCTTTTCGAAAATGTAAACAGTTCGTCAATCGGAGCTACGGTTCAAAAGTTATGCCTCCCGGAAGTTCGGCTACCGTTTCTGGATTCTTCTAGATTTGCACCGACTTCTAACGCGGCTTCTGGAACCTTCTGTTTTGTCGGTGGATTCCTACTAGTAATTTTTAGAATGTACTCCTAGTCCTTAACCTTCGGGGTCTATTTAATGAGATTTTTGGCATTGTAAAAGGCAGTTCAGGGTGGAGTTTGAGAGGAGGTGCTATAAGGAGAAATATTCTCCAGATCTATGCTATTGTAAGCCCGTAGGGCATGTTTTGAAGTTTATTTTCTCTACACTATTTGTACTGGCTTATTTTCTTAGTTAATATAATTCCCCTTTTTCTATTGTGTCCATTCTGTTGTTGGGTTGTGTCCCCATCAAGTGGTATCAGAGCGGGTTTTCCTGAGTGTGTAGACAGAGCGCCGACTGTGAGGCAATTTGCACCAGGACTGTGTGGTTGTGGGTTCGGGTTAGAAGATGCCTCCATGAAGAGAGCATGGCAGAAGGGCTAGAGCTATTGATCCTGAGGAGGTTAGAGCCCTCCAGAGACAGGTACAAGCATTGCAAGAGGAGCTTCGTAGAGGAGCAAATATTGCCGCAGATGACAATAGTGAGGATGACAATGAAGAGGAAGTAATGGAAGTTGATGGGGAAGTTCTGAATCCTGTAGAGGAAAGGCTTTTTAGGGCCATTACTAGGTTTGGGAAAAGACCTACAATTGAAGTGGGTATATTTTTGGGAAATTTGAAACCAGATGAGTTGATCGATTGGATCAATGAACTGGAAGAATACTTTGAGTATGAGGATATAAGGGACCCAGATAGGGTTAAGTTTGCAAAGGCCAAACTGAAAGGCCATGCCAAAATCTAGTGGCAAGAGGTTCAACTGGAAAGACTTAGAAGAGGAAAGGAGAAGATCACAAGATGGGATCGCATGATGGACAAATTGAAGAAGCAGTTCATTCTTGTGGACTACGAGCTTGATCTATTTAAGAAGATGCATGGGTTAAAGCAAGCAGGAAGATCAGTCCAAGAATATACAGAGGAGTTTTACCGACTCCTCATTAGAGCGGGGCATGCAGAAGCAAATAAGGAGAAGGTTTCTCGTTATATCAGTGAGTTGCGACCTAGCATCCAAGAGGAATTAAGTCTGGTAAGAATGACCAGCGTTGAAGAAGCATACCAATTTGCCCTACGAGTTGAAGAGAAGATGAGTAAAAGGTTTGAAGGAAGACAAAGAGGGCGCGGTCAAGGAGGAAGGGGAAGCGGTAGATCATCTAGAGGCCGCAATGAAACTCAAAAGAAAAATGAAGATGAGGGTACTAGCAGGAACCAGAGGAATGAGGGTTTCAACTGCTCCCGTGATCAAGACTTTGGAAATCAAAGAGGAAGAGGTAGAGGACATGGGCAAGGAAGAGGAGGCTTCCGTGGTACCTATTTCCATTGCAATGAAGAAGGTCATCGTGCCTTTGAATGCCCTCAACGACAAGGAAGGACAGATAGGAGAGCTGAGGGCCAAGCTAGGGTTTCTCATGTGGATGAGGATGCACAATCATCACATTCAGAGGATGCAGAAAGAGGAGAGACCTTGGTAAATGAAAGAGTCCTACTAAGTGGCGAGAATGAACCAGGACAATGGAGGAGTTTGTTCCGTACCAGATGCAAGTGTGAGGATAAATGTTGTGATGTGATCATTGATGGTGGTAGCATTGATAACCTAGTATCAGAAGAGATGGTCTCTAAGCTGAAGCTCAAGAGGGAGAAACATCCCCAGCCCTATCAGATTTCTTAGGTAAAAGATGATCATAAGGTCCTGGTAAGTGAACAATGTTTAGTAAAATTCAAAATTGGGAGTTACCATGATGAAGTTCTCTGTGATGTTATTTCGATGGATGTTTGCCATCTATTGTTGGGTAGACCATGGCAGTTCGATAGACATGCAATACATGATGGACATGCAAACACATACTCTCTGACAAAGGATGGAGTTCTCCACAAATTGAAGCCCATGAAAAAGGAAGGTGAAAAGGTATGTAGCAGTGCTAGGATTTGTCTTGTTGATGGATGGAAGTTTTTAGATGGCATGAAACATCAGCGTATGTGCTATGCTTTGATTCCTAGGAAAGATAAAGAAGGTAGTAGTGAAATACCATTTGAAGTTTCAGATTTACTAGGAGAATTTGGAGATATTATCTTTGATAATGTTCCAGATGGATTGCCACCAGTAAGGCAAATCAGTCATCAGATAGATCTGATTCCAGGAGCTAGTTTGCCTAACAAGGCTGCTAAACAGGATGACTCCTACTGAAACAGGGGAGATAAATAGACAGGTTCAGGAGCTATTGAGGAAAGGCTTGATTCGAGAGAGCCTAAGTCCATGTGCATTACCTGCAGTACTTGCACCAAAGAAGGATGGAGAGTGGAGGATGTGTACAAATTCTCGAGCTATAAATAGGATAACCATCAAGTACCGGTTTCCTTTACCAAGGATGGATGATCTTATGGACTGCTTGAGCGGAGCTCAGTACTTCACAAAGATAGATCTGAAGAGTGGCTATCATCAGATATGGATTTGAGAAGGAGATGAGTGGAAAACAGCCTTCAAGACCAAGGAGGATCTTTATGAGTGGTTAGTCATGCCCTTTGGATTGACGAATGCCCCAAGCACCTTCATGCGGCTCATGAATGAGGTACTTAAGAAGTTCTTGGGAAAATTTGTTATTGTCTATTTGGATGATATTTTAATTTTCAGCAAGACTTTGGAAGAACATTTACTGCATATTCGTAGTGTCTTTGAAAGGCTAAGGGAAGAGAAACTGTTAATTAATCTAAAGAAGTGTGTCTTTGCAAAAAGGGAGTTAGTCTATTTGGGATTTGTTATATCACCTGAAGGTCTCAAAATGGATCCAGAGAAGGTAAAAGCCATCTTGGAATGGCCTACTCCAAGGTTTGCTACTGAGGTAAGATCATTTCATGGTCTGGTTAGTTTTTACAGGAAGTTTATTAAGAATTTCAGTGGCATATGTGCACCCCTAACTGATACAATAAGAGGGGATAGAAAAGAGTTCAAATGGACTGCAGCAGCTGCGAGAAGTTTTGAATTGCTGAAGAAGAAGGTGACTAAACAGGCTGTGTTGGCACTTCCAGATTTTAAAAAAGTATTCCAAGTGGATTGTGATGCTAGTGGCAGCGCTATTGGGGCTGTATTAAGCCAAGAAGGTAAGCCTATTGCATATTTTAGTGAAAAATTGAATGATGCAAAGAAGAAGTATTCTGTTTATGATCAAGAGTTCTATGCAATAGTTCAGGCCTTAAAGGAATGGAGGCATTATTTATTGCCAAAGGAATTTGTTTTGTATACTGATCATCAGGCATTATAGTACCTAAATAGCCAAGGTAAATTGAATCAGAGGCATATGAAGTGGGTAGAATTCTTGCAGAGTTATACATTTGAGTTGAAGCATAGAAGTGGAAAATCTAACAGGGTTGCAGATGCATTAAGTAGGAGACAGTTGTTGCTTACAACAATGCAGGTTGAAGTAGTTGGGTTTGATGAATTCAAGAATTTGTACCCCAAGGATCCTAATTTTGCTGAAGCATGGAAAGCTTGTAAAGAACCTGTTGCTGTAGATAGAACCAAGTGGTTAGACTATTTGATTCAGGATGGCATGTTGTTCAAAGGTAGTCAATTGTGCATTCCAAGGAGTTCCATGAGGGAAAATCTAATTAAGGAGAAACACAGTGGAGGGATGGCAGGACATTTTGGTCGGGATAAGACCATTGCCATTCTTAGAGAACATTATTTTTGGCCTCAAATTACACAGGATGTGAAGAATTTTGTACAGAGTTGCCAGGTTTGTCAAGTTACCAAGGGGTTTAGTCACAATACTGGCCTATATCAGCCATTGCCCGTTCCATCAAGGCCCTGGGAGGACATAAGTATGGATTTTGTTCTTAGATTGCCAAGGACACAAAGGGGTAATGACTCAGTATTCGTGGTGGTTGATAGGTTCTCCAAAATGGCACATTTCATTCCATGCCACAAAACTCATGATGTTGTCCATATTGCAGACTTGTTTTTCAAAGAGGTGGTAAGACTACATGGTCTTCCAAGGAGTATAGTTTCTGACTGAGATACTAAATTTGTGGGGTATTTCTGGAGGACATTGTGGGAAAAGTTGAGAACAGACTTGAAATTCAGTTCCACGCATCACCCACAGACTGATGGCCAAACAGAAGTGGTAAATAGAAGTCTGGGCAATTTGCTGAGATGTTTAGTTGGAGATAAGCCCAAGGGATGGGATTTGATTCTACCACAGGCAGAGTTTGCTTATAATAACTCTGTAAATAGGAGTACTAGAAAATCACCATTTCAAATTTTATATGGAAATAGCCCAAGGACTGCACCGAAATTGAGGAAGAGAGAACAAGGGGAGAGAACAAGTACTGAAGCTGAGGAATTTGCTGAACACATCAAGCATCTACATGAGGAGGTTCAAGCACACATTATCAACATGAATCAAGAGTATAAAGCTAGGGCTGATGCAAGGAGGAGAAATAAGGAATTCCAAGTAGGGGATCTTGTCATGGTGCACTTACGAAAAGAAAGATTTCCAGTTGGTACTTACAACAAGCTGAAAATGAAAAAATTTGGCCCCTGCAAAATTTTGAAGAAAAATAACTCAAGAAATGCATATGAGGTGGAGCTGCTAGATGGTATTCACATTTCTCCCATTTTCAACATTGTAGATTTAACAGAGTATCATGATGATGGTGCAGATGAGGAGCTGGTTTTAGAGCCATGTCCAATTCCTGCTTCTAAGAAGGAGGAAATAGAAGACATTCTAGATCATCGTGTGGGTAGGAGTACCAGAAACAGGCAGTATGAAGAGTATTTGGTCAAATGGAAAGGACGACCGATCGAGGACTCAACTTGGATTTCAGCAGCTGAGGTTTTCCATTTGGGATTTCCTCTACCATCCATAAAGTGACAGGGTCACTTTTCAATCTACCCTGGCTGTCTGATGCAGGAGCATCCAGAGGTATAAGGGCAATCCTGTGTCACCCAAAAAAAAATGTACATAGACTTAGTTTCTGTTTCATGTCTTTACATTTTTGGATACCCATTTGGCTCAAATAAAGGTTCCAACTCTCATAGTTCAACTATCAGTGCATTTGAAAATCCCGAAAAAATAGGAGCATGCAATTTGGCCATCATTTTGGTGACCTAGAAGGTGTGACTTGGCCAGATGAACGTAATTGAGATTTAGAGCATTCCAAAAAAAGAATCAGGTCAAAAGGTCCCACGGTTTGAAAGTTATTGCAGTTTTTTGGATTTTGGAGACCTCCTAAGAATGCTTCAAAGTTAGGTTTGGGGCATTAAATGACTTCAAAAAGGGTTGAAAAATAGGGGACGAGTGAAGCTGGTCCATAAGGCTATAGATCTCTTCGAGAGCTTTCCAAAAATGTAAACGGTTCGTCAATCAGAGCTACGGTTCAAAAGTTATGCCTCCCAAAAGTTCGGCTACCGTTTCTGGATTCTTCTAGATTTGCACCGACTTCTAACGCGGCTTTTGGAACCTTTTGTTTTGTCGGTGGATTCCCACTAGCACTTTCTAGAATGTACTCCTAGTCCTTAACCCTCTGGGGTCTATTTAAGGAGATTTTTGGCATTGTAAAAGGCAGTTCGGGGTGGAGTTTCAGAGGAGGTGCTATAAGGAGAAATATTCTCCAGATCTATGCTATTGTAAGCCCGTAGGGCATGTTTTGAAGTTTATTTTCTCTGCACTGTTTGTACTGGCTTATTTTCTCAGTTAATATAATTCCCCTTTTTCTATTGTGTCCATTTTGTTGTTGGGTTGTGTCTCCATCACTAACAATGTGTTTTGTAACCTTTAACAAGGTTGGCTCGTAACAAGGCTCACTTCAGAAGAGTGAAAATCAATAGCTAGTTACATTGGTGGTTTTTCCCGTATTGGGTTTCCACGTTAAATCTGGTGTCTCATGTGTTCATGCTATTAATTTTGTGGTTGCAAGTTATTTTATGCATGTTAAGATCTGTTAAAGTTAACATTCATTGCATTTACCGAGTTATAGCATTTTTATGAATGTTTACCAAGTGACAGTAGTAAGTGATTTATTAGACATCTAAGGGATCTATGGATTTGTTTTTGTGAGAATTGATTCACCCCCAACCCACCACCCCCCGCCCCCCCCCTGCCTCTCAATTACTCCATCTACAATTCCAACAATGCTTGACGATTGAGACAACAAATTACAACACCCAATGTACGAAAAATGAAACTAGAACTCTCGTGACCAAAAAAACCAAACCTCTCATCCAAAAAGAAACTAGAACCCACATGACCAAAACAACCAAACCTCTCATTGTAGGATTAAATAGAAGTCATGATGGTAGCATTATAGGATTAAATAGACAAGTCAATTTCTTGTATAAAAATATGCTTAATGGATGTGATACCTATAATCTTTACAAGGTGCAAGCAACAAACATCTAGGTAGAAAACAATATAGATATCCCTAAGGTTGAAAGATTTAGAAAAAAATTAGTAAAAAGTATTCTCCATAGGAAAATGTTAAAAAAAGATGGAAAAAGCTACCAGATATGAATCCTCTATCCCAGGTGCACTTGTGAATTATATTTATAGAACATAATAACATTATTGTAGGGATCGTATAGTATCTTGAAAAAAAAAATGGTTGTGAAGATTAACTAACAATTCAACCCTACTTTACAACAAAAGTTTAGTCACTCATATGGAAGTATACAATTTTTTGGCAATCCTTATAAGAAATAGCTAAAAGTCTCCAATGAATCATAGGAAAATGTGACAAAGGCCTCGAATCATTGTCAAATTTGAAATGAAAAATCGAAAACTGCTAATGATAGACCAACAAAATGAAATCCTTCTAAAGCTAAAAAAAAAGATGAAAAATCATAATGCTAGATAATGAAAAACCAAAAGTCCATAAGTAGGGAAATGAAAAAAAATGTTCAGAAGAGAGAATGGTACTGACCTAGAGTCATTCAACATTAATGCCCTCTTTTTCTATTGTCTCCAATAGATAGTTTTATGTCACTCAAACAATCAGAAAGACCAAATGAGAGAGAAAGATCCCAAACTTCAAGAAAGCAAATATTTGCATAGAGTAGCCATAGGTGGGAATAACCAAAGGTAGGAAAAACTAGAGGTGGGAAAAAAATCTAAGGAAGCAAAGTGTGCTATGAAGATTAATACCCAAGAATTGAGCAATAAACAACATAGGTCATCTAGACCTCAAGAAAAAATTATTTTAATTGTTGTGCAATGCTCTTTTTGTATCAAAATGGAACTTAAATGAGAATACCACCAATTCTACCTATTTAGATGGAAGACTAAATCTAAGGTTTAGGGGTTAAATGGGTATATCAGATTCTCATTTTATCTAATTCCAATTTTGATTGTGCCGACCCAAAAAATGAATTAAAACTTTTTTAGAATTTGAAATTCTAATTCCATTCCAAATCTGGCAACCAAACAGGCCCTTATAGAACATTGGAAGTGGTTAAGCCATGTCATGAATCTTGAAGGGGAATTTTGGTAGTTAGTCCAACAATCCCCCCTTAGTGTTACTTGAGGAGATTTAAACATATGACAAAGCTTTGATACCACTTGTTACAAACTGCAGTTGTCATTGCACCAGAAAATCAACCTGTCAATGCCCAATACAACCACTAGACTTATAGAAAATATGAGGTAGTGAATCCATGTCACTAATCCTAAAGGGAAACATTGGTGGTTAGTCCAAAAATATAATTGAGCTTGAATTAGTTAAGGAAAGGAAGTAGTAGAAGAGATTTATTTGGTAAGTATTATTCATGACTATAAGGTAAATGATAACCCTACAATTGTTAGATATAATGCTAAAGTTTTTTTTGAGACTAACAATAACTTGCAGAAAGATGTATCTATTGAGCATAGTGAAAAACAAAGATCTAAACCTACTGAAGAAATAAGAGTTGAGATGTCAATTCATACTTCTAGTAGAAACATGACAAAGAATCATCCAGTAGAGTGGATCATCAGAAGTAAAGATAAAGGTGTGATGACAAGAAGTAGAATCAATGAAGAACTATGTCTGATATCTCAAGTTGAACTAAAGAATATAGATGAAGCATGTAAAGATGACTATTGGAAGCAAGCTATGAAAGATTAGATAATAAAGAATGAGACATGGAAATTGGTCCCTAGACTAGCAAAAAAGAGTGTGATAGGAACAAAATGGCTATTCAGGAACAAGATGAATGAACAAGGTGAATTTGTAAGGAACAAAGCAAGATTGGTTTCTTGGTTAAGCAAGAAGTAGGATTGTGTCTCACAAAGTACAGCAGAAATAGAATATGTTGCAACAACAAACAATTATTATCAAGTTTTTTGAATGAAGTAGATGTTAAAGGATATAAGGATAGAATTTAGTGAACCTATTGTCATACATTGTGATAACACAAGAATAGTGAATATGTCTAAGAATCTAGTGTCGCATTCTAAGAATAAACACATTTCTATCAAATATCACATATTGAGAGAGAAAATTGTAGAAAATGAAATTAGATTGGAATGTGTAAGCACCAAAGAGAAGATTGCTGATATTTTCACCCAAGCCTCTTTCCAAAGAGACTTTTGAGTACTTGCAAGGTATGCTAGGGGTTATGCCCCTACCTATGTCAAAGTAGATGATGCAAGAGTGCATTAGTCTAGTGTAACATAGTACTATTATTTTTCTAGATTGAATGTTGATGCTTCATGTATGGGGGAAGTATCTATGATGGAAAAAGTTAGCTAGGACTCTTGTTGGATGTTATTCTGAATAGTGTCTTTAGACACTTGAGCAATTCAAAGATCATTGTTGTAGAGTTTGATGTTTGCTGAAACCTTTGACATTGATGTCAATGGGGGAGAGATTATAGCATGATAAAATAGTTTGATATAGAGTACATTGAAGGGAAAGATTGCATCTGATATAGATAACATTGAGGTATATCAATGGGGGAGAATGATTGATGAAGAGGATTTGAAAAGAAAGGTTAACAGTCTTTTATAGTTGCTATTTTTGGAACTAGATGTTTTTCATCTATGTTTCCATTAATGCCAAAGGGGGAGATTTTTGGAAGAATGAATGTTGTCGATACTTATATGGGGGAATACTATAGAAATATGATTAGATCATTATTGTGATGATATGCTACATTCATGAGTGTGTTTTTCATTGATGTCAATGTTGGCAAATAGATTTGTCATTAAATAAAAGAAATAAATAAAAGATTATATCCCCAAGTCTCACAAGACAAATACAATTTTCCAACAGTTGAGGAATTTCCACTTCTTCAATTTATCTTTAAATTTTGGTAAGATTCAGGTTCCTTATTAGATTTTCAGTCACAACTACCTTTCAAATAAGAATTACTTTTAACCTAAAATTAATAAGGTTTCCTATCTATTCTTGGATAGAGGGAATGATCTAATTAATAGCAATTAAATAAACACAAATGCATATGAAAGAGAGAATACATAGTTTCTCTATCAATCACCTCCTAAAAAATAATCAAAATTGATACATATTCACCATAAAAATAAATATCCAGCATTAAAGGAATTTCAATAATTCAATATTGATTCAATACTAGATTGATATTAATTACATTCAAAACATACAACTTTAAACATTCAATCATTTCCTTTCAAAAAGAACAATATTGTTCAGATATGATATTGGAAAACTCAAAAAACTTGCATAGCTATAATATTCAAATAAAATGGTCATAGCATGATAAACATCAAAAACTACCAATGCTTAGCACTATTGAGTTTCAAACTTAAATAGAAAGCTATCCAAGAATCTCCCGATTCTTGAATAGTTAGAAGTAGTTATGAAAACCAACATTAAAAAGGGTATGCAAACCTAGAGTTAAACTTTTTAAAACATAAACTGAAAAGTTTTGAAAATAATTAAACAAAAAAGCACTAATGATCTATCGATTGGTCAAGTGGTTCCCCTTCCTCCTTATCCCTGACCATGTACCAACTTCCATGTCCTAAATGCATTCATGAAATAATTCATGGTAGTCATATTTGGGTTCTTAATTATCTTCAAATGGTTCTTCCATATGTCCTTGTCTAGCTTCATTTTGTTCACAGTATCTAGGTAACTGGGGAGTCGCAGAGTGCAGATTCTTGACATCACTTCACTTTTAGCCACCTTGGAGAAGTCAAATGATGTGAGATTGATTTTTTCTTTTATAGACTTCATGCATTCTTCATGTTGCTTGACCATGATCTCTACATGAAAAAATCCTTCTTTAAGAGGGTTAGGGAAAGCCGAGCCAATGGACTAAAAGTCCCTACTTATCTACTCTTGTAAAGTTTTGAAATCTTTTTCACAAGATTGCATCCTTGAGATCATAGAAGTATAATTGGATACCTTCCAGGCTATGTTTTTCCTTATAACCTAAATTAAACCTACATCCACATGTTGTAATGGGTTCTCTCAGAGGAATTTGTTTGGTTCAAAATCTTCCACTTCCTTGAATTGGGACACCATAACTGATAGTTTCTTGGCTTCTATTTTCCAAGTCCCAAATTGAGCATGAGATTCATCAAGTGCAATCTTGGCTAAAGAAACAATTTCATGAAAATTCTACATGAGCTAAGAAACTTGGTTGATTATCAGGTTAATCCAACTAGATACTATAGTTTTTATCATTTTTCTTTTCGTTAAATCTTCAAACAACTACTAATTTTTAGGGGTGTTGGAATCAATGAAAAATTATGACTGATTATCAAGAATTGAGCTTTGTCCTTTCAATGAATTTACATACTCATCCATTGCATTATTTTTAGCTTTTAGACTTTTCTTCTCAATTCCATCTTTTTGTGATTGTAACACAATTTTCTTTCTAGATGCCTCTACCAACTTCTATTTTGTCTTAAAGTTCATTACCCCTAAATTTGTGTGAGTAATTTCAATTTTTCTTAGGTCCAACATGTTAGCTCCCTCTTTTTGGTTGTAGGTGGCTACCTTAGCTATGCTTCTCTCGATCACACTATCAAACATTATCCTAGTTGTTCTTTTGGTCCTTTTGGGCTTGGGGATGTTGTTGGTATATTTACTCATGATATCATTGACCAAGAAGGAAAACAAAACTAGATTCCTTTTCCTATTTACCAAGGCCACAAGCCAATTAGGAATGATAGCATCACATTGCAATTTAGTAGCCTCTTTTGGGGTAGTTATAGTCTACATCCTTGGGGAAGATTAACCCATGGTCATTTGAATTCTTTGGCTATTATCAATGAGCTCTCAACCTTGTTCTTTATCCTATTTTCCATCAACCTAATCACTTGATGAAGACTTACTGGCACTAACATTTTACTCTTTTTGTTGGAATGAGTTTTCTACAAAAGAGGGGGATTATGAAGCTTTTTCTCAGAGATCCTTGATAGACTTTGGTCCACCTCACAATAGGTGTGTGATAATCATGCCCAAGGCCTTACTTAAGAATAGTATATTCAATCTAAGGATTATTATACCCACCATGAGGTGCATTTAATTTGTCAACCCAAGGATGTATACTTGAAATGGTCAGCAAAGTATGTGCACTAGGTTTCTTAAAGAGTCATAGTGCTTATGTTGTTAAAAATTAAAATGCAAGGAAGGAACCTACACTAGTGTTGTAGGAAGTTAACACACTTAACTCTCCACTAAAATAAATTCTAGAAATGCAATTAAATGCTAACTTATATTCTAATTCATTCACTATAACTATACTCAAAATGTTGTAAGAACACTCACAAAGTATGATGTTGTAGAAAGAAACTTACAACTTCTAATTGAAATACCAAAAACTACTCTAGTCTAATCTACCTCCCAAGTGGGCCCCCTTGGTTGGATTCTACTAATCTACTAACACAAAATGCATGCCAAGAATTATTTCATTTCAAAATTTCTTACACAAGAACCATACATAAGACTATACAAAAACTTACTACAAGAGTCGATAGTTTCTTTTTATAAACTTTCTTCAAACCTCCTAAAACTATCGATCCAATCCCTATAAATAGAGAATCAACACTTATTCTAAAATAGAAAAGAAAAGAAATTGACTAAAAATCTGCCAAAGAAAAAGTAGGAAACATAACAATTCATGGTACAAACAATAATGTCTAGATAACCAATTTGACACAATAGTAAATGCAGAGGGAATATAAAAACTTTTCATCCCTACATTTCTAAAACAATAGCTCTTCATTTGTAGTAGTTATGTCTCTTGATATTGTTATGATTCTTCCATCATGACTAGACTTTAATGTTCCTCCTTGAATGTTATCAACCATCTCCAGCTTCTTCCCTATTAGGCTAATTATAATGTAGAAATATTTGCAAACAAGCATAATCAAATTAAATCCAAATATTAGAACACACATTCTGATGGTTATATGAAATACTTCATTACATGTATAATATTGGAAAAATATGACATACTATCTACCCATAGGTTAATGGTTCTATTTGGACTTAATCATAAGTTTAACTAAACATAAGTTCACAAATGTCTTGGAAGTATTAAAACAAAGTATTTAAAATTGTCATAAAATAGAGGAAATAATTAGCCTCATCATCTGTCCCCTAGTAATTTTGATGCCTATCATCAGGAATTGAATCTTATAGACATTGAGTGGTAATCTCCAACTTTAGTCCTCCCTCTTCTGCTACTTTTGAAGGTGTAGTAGAATCCTTGTGTTCTCTCCCAGACTTCCCTTCTATGGTCCTTCTGCAACTTGTCAAGCCATTCAAAATTGATATCATACAGGGGCCACATGAGAATTAGTGGCTACATTGTTAGTGGACACCATAATTCTAGTCTAGTTTTCCTTCCCAATTGTATGTATTTCAGAGCTTGGTGAAGGGTTTCTTCTAAGTTGATAGAACTGTGTGGCTTTAATCTTTTGAGTCCTTCTAGTAGTCTTCCTCATCTACCTTTAACACCAACAATGGCTCTTTGAAAGGTAAAGTAAGGCAATTTATCATATTCCAAATATACCTTTTTTCTGGCCTCAAAGATTTGTTCTCTTATCTCCTTGTGTTTATCCCCATAGGTCAATCGGAACCAATCCCTAAGGTTTTCTTCTAGTTTATCACTCTTAGCTCCTAATGATAGGGGTTCTATTCTTTCCTCGTCTCTATAATTGTTAAATTGTCTATCATAATTAGCTTCATTATGCATCCAAGACATTAGGGCCCTCAGATGTATATCTCATATGTAAGGTAAAGGATTGAATTGATTTTATATAGGGATAATGAAATTGTGCACATACAATTCATAGAGTAAATTTTTCTACCAGAATGGAAGAGTTTGGTATAAACCATAGAATTCCTGAGTTGACTTGAATTCCACATTTATGTCTTTGAGGGTCAACATAAGCTGGAATAAAAGGAATTGTTCTTTTAGACAAAGAGCATAGATCCTAGGTGGTGGTCTACAAGTAATTATTTGATCAGCCAATTTGAGGGCATGATCCATCTTTTGTTTCTATTTTGCTAGTTGATCTCTCAATTCTATAATTTCTTCATCTTGATATGTTATGATCTTCTTGATCTCCTTTTTCTCCTCTTTCTATATGGCTATTCTCAATACATGTTTATTATACAACAAAAAAAGAAGCATTTGCAAGGAAATTGAACCACTTCCTTCCTCATAGTTACTTTTTTCCTCTATTCTGTCCATGATTATTCTAAAAAACTTGTAAACCATGTTCACTTGTAGGGAAGTTGGCCATTTTTTGAATAAGTTAATTGATACATTATTGGGGCTCTTTCATCTTTATGGCCTAGAGTATATTGGTGGTTTGTTGGGGAATTATTTTGGCTTTCATTCACCTCAACCCAACATTCCTCATCAAGGTTTTGAGGACTATCTAGAATTTTAGGTTGATTGGGGGAATCATCCAAAACAACTTGTAGTAGGGATTCTTTATTAGATGGTTTGGGGTGAAGTAGACTAAGTTTCTACTGACACTTTAAAAGTTTTTCCTTTCATTCTAGGGCTTCTTCACCTAGTGACATCCTCAAGCACCACAAACTTCTTCCTACTTCCTCTTTTCATCCTCTACTATAGGAGTGTTTGCTGCAGGACCAGACATTGTTTTCTTTTGCTTTGAGACTATAGGGTTTTGTTTTTCTACTAGTAGAGCCAAGATTTCTTCTTGTACTTTATGTTTCCTCTTTGTTCAAGTAGAGGTAGGTACATTGCTCTTTTGAGTTGGTAAAGGCACATTTTGTTGCACATTTCTAGTTTCAACACCTTGGGTGGTTTTCTTTGTGGTTGCATCAATGGGGACTGCATTTTCTTCGCTAGTCTATTCATTAGGGATAGCCTAAGGTTGTAGGATTTTACATTGGGAAAATTCTACCCATGACATGGGAGAGGCATCACTAAGACATCTCTCTATAAGAAATTTAATTAGGACATGCTGAGTAATAGAGTTGTCCTTCCCCTTCTGGATTTCCTAAGCACTAATGCATAACATACTGTACAAGAAATTGGGGACATTCACTAGAAAACTATGCCTTAAATAAATAAGAAAATTAAAATGATGTGCATGCAAATATGAAAATCTTCCTTCATAGGTAAAAGACCTAATAATATGTACAACCAACTCATTGTATGGTAAAGTGATTGGTTATATCCAATGGAGGGTCAGTTGGTATGACAAACTAGACCCTTGCTAACCTTGCATCATGTGCATTAGGGTTGTGTTCTCCCACTTTTGGTAAGTTGGTTACTTCTACTATCTGCTCTTCTATGGAAACAACTATCAATCCCCATACTGTTGCTTCACCTTCCTCAAACGTACATATAAATTTATTGGTCACTTCATCATCAAATTCTATTAGTTTTTAAAAATACCCTAACTAGCCACATGCATTAAATCTTCTCACTGCCTCTACATCTAAGAGTAAAACACTATGTTCCACTAGTTCTCATCGCTATAATTGTGCTCCCATTTGTACTTGCCAATTTAAATATCTTTTTTTCTTGCACTATTACCTTCTTCCCTTCTATAAATTCAGGCTTTCTTTTGTTTTTGAAAATCAGAGACCCTTTTTACATTTCACATTCCTTTCTACTAATTTTTGTCATGAACAATACATCATGAGCAATAATAATGTGGTTTTAATGAAAATAAATCATAGATATGTGAGAATTGTCCCAAAATTAAATTTGGGTCACATCAAAATTGAATTTGGGTCACATCATAGCCTGATATTGGGGAATTATTTGGGAAGAAGGGTTTAACACATGACATTTGTGTACTATGACAAATGGGTTTTGGATTTTGAGGATCTTTAATAAATGAATGGAAATTTCATTGGGAATTAGTAACCTTACCTACCCCCTACTAAATATGGACAAGTGTATTCACTTGTCATAATTGGCACAAAGTATGGAACTGGAATAACACTATAATAATACATTTAATGCAGTAATATATATGTAACTAGTAAAATCTATGTACTATAAATGAATAAATTTTTTAAAAGTTTATACTTGCTAATTGATCATTGCACATGCCAAAATGTGGCAAGAGTTGAAGCTCAACAGTGATAGCATATGTCAGCAAACTCATTGCATTATTGAAAGCATTGTAAAATGATGACGTAGACAATGGGTGAATGGTAGAGAAAGAAATGAGATGAGTTGAAAAAGAATAATTTAGAAAGTGAATGAAGAATTTGAACTTTATGTGGACATAAATTTTTTATTATGGGCATGCTTGAGGGAGATTTTATTGAAGAGTTGTAGGCAAAAGGTCATCACCTTCTATTGTAGGAAGTTTATTGGCTAGGAAACTGTGTAGTTGGAACTGCTATAGGAACTCATCTTTGGTATGTGGTTTATGATAGAGGCACAACCTATGGTCATTTAAAAGCAATTTGAAGTGGATAGGATAATGGTTGTTATTTGGATTGTTTCTTTGTCAAATACATACTAAATTTCATAAGGCCCTAGCCATTGAGTTTGTAACTTCCCTAGATTCTCTTTGAAATGAGTATCATATAAGAGGCCCTAATCTCCCACTCGGAATTGTTTATTAGTAATATGTGCATCATTCCACTTCTTTCTCTACTACTGAATGATCTTTGTTCTCTCTAATGTTCTCTTTCACATTTCATCCAGTGAGTTCAAGTGGAGAAGTCTCTCTTGTTGTGTTGTAGGAAGACTAATGTTCAATTCCAAAGCAGTGTGGAGGGTTTTATGCTGAAATTCAATATGCAACATTTCTTCTTTTTGATACAATAGTTCAAGTGGAGTAAATCTAGTGGTTGTCTTCCATGTAGTTTGGTATGCCCATATAGCTTCAGTTAATCTACTGCTCCAATCCTTCTTGTGTATGTGCACTGTCTTAGTTAGAATGGCTTCAATTTCTCCATTACCTTGGCTTGTCCATTTGCCTAAGGGTGATACAGATTAGATTTTTAGTGCCTTATGTTGTACTCTTTCATAACTTCAGTGATAAAGTTTGATTTGAACTAAGTGCCTTGATATGTGATAAGTTCCTTGGGAACTCCATAGCATGTGAATATTTCTTTGTATAAGAATTTAGCTACTTTCTCATCTCTTTCATTTTTCATTACCCTAACTTCCACCCATTTAGTTAAATAAACTATGCATACTAAGATGTAGGATTTACCATTTGATGGTGGGTAAATTGGACCTATGAAGTCCATACCCCACTTATCAAAGGGTGTTACAATAATCTATGGACTGAGTGGCATTTCATCTAACTTGGTTGGTTGACCCATCCTCTAGAATTTGTCACACTTGGTGGTATAACTTTTTGCATCCTTATGTAATGTTGGCCAATAATATCTAGTAGTAAGTACTTTTAGTGCTATCCTCTTTCCTACAAAATGGCTTCTACATGGTTCATCATGATAGGTATGTAGTATGTCATATATCTCATCCTCTCTAACACATCTTCTCATGACTTGATCTAGTCTAGTATAGAAGAGATTGTTATCTATCCATGAATAATGAAAAATTTTGTGTGCTAATTTCATTTTGTCTTTGTGAGAGAAGTGTGGGGACATTCTATTTTTAGCTAGATATTTCGTTATGTCTACATACCATGATGCGTGAGTTGCTATGTGGAACAAGTGCTCATCTGGGAAGATATCTTCAATTGGAGTTGGATATTCATTAGTAATGTGTAGTATAGATAAATAATCAACAACTATGTTGGACTTTCCTAGCTTATCAATAATGGTAATATTAAACTTCTATAACAACAAGAGTCATCTTGCCAATCTACCTGTTACAATAGGTTTGTTCATTAAGTACTTTATAGCTGAGTGGTTAGTATGAACAAAAATAGGAAATAGGATATCCAATTACATAATGTCTAAATTTGTTCAATGCATACACTACAGCTAAAAGTTCTTTTTCATTTACTGTGCAATTCAATTCAAGACCATAAAGGCTTTTACTAATATACTAGATGGAATTTTCAAGATTAGCAGGCTTTTGTCCTAATACAACACCTACAACATAGACTGATGCATTAGTATGGATATGAAATGGAATTGACCAATTAGGTCCCTTTAAAACTAGTGTTGTAGTGAGGAGTTTCTTAAGTTGCAGGGAAGCTTCATGACATGTGGGTGTCCAATTGAATTCAGCTTCTTTAGTCAATAACTTTTATACAAAGGAATAGCTATTTTACTAAAATCTTTAATGAAATGCCTATAATAGCCAGCATGACCTAAAAAATACCTTACATCCTTTGGTTTTATAGGTATGGGTAATGTTGTAATTACCTTTATCTTTATCAGATCCACTTGTATTCCTACATCTGATATAAAATGACCAAGTACCACTCCTTCCTTCATGAGCATGAAACATTCCTCACTATTGAGTGATAGATTATGTTCTTTGTATTGGATAAGAACATTTTCAAGATTCATCAAGGCATCCTCAAAGGTGACTCCAAATGCTATGAAATCATCCATGTATATTTCCATGCAGTCATGCGATATATCAACAAAATATTGTTCATAGCTCTTTGAAATGTCAATAGGAGTATTACATAGGCCAAATGGAAAGACAAAATATGCAAAAGTACTCCATGGGCATGTAAATATAGTTTTATCTTGATCTTTAGCAGCTATACTTATCTGATTATAACCATTGTATCCATCTAGGAAAGAAAAATATTTCTTACCAGCTAGAGTGTCCAAAACTTGATCAATGAAGGGTAAAGGAAAGTGATCTTTCTGGGTTGCCTTATTCAATTCTTTCTAATCTACAAAAATCTTTCATTTCCCTCCCTTTTTAGGTACTACTAACCAGAGGTGAGACCCATCTACTATCAGCTATAGGGTATATAAAACTAGCATTAAGCAACTTTTGCAATTCAGTTTTAACTATTTCTCTCAGTGTTGGATTAATCCTCCTCTGTAGTTGATGAAGTGTTAGGTACCCTTCATTGATATATATTTTATGAGTGCACAATGTGTTGATTTTAGACTAGTTTTGACGAGTGTCAACACAATTAAGACAATTACTTAGTTTATGTCAACCTAGTAATGCATGTTAAATACAACATGTAAATATCAAACACTACTAAGTGGTAATGAGTGTCAAGAAGATAGACCATGTAGAGTGATTCAAGTGCCAAGTAAACAATAGATGCCAAGTAGTTCAGGTGTCAAGTTAGAATAGTGTATGCCAAGCATTAGAGACTACATATGTTGAGTAACATAGATTGGAAATTTTTTTTTATGGCAGAAACAACTATGTAAACCATTTTTCAGCTGATCTAAGGATAGATTTCAATCTTCTAAAGATAAGGACAAATCTACATGTAGATTCCCTATGCAATTACATGTAGCCAATCAGAAAAAGGGAAGGTTTAAGTAGCAAAATGGATGAATCTCAGCCATAGATTCATACCTAACTCTAATCTTAAGGAGGATGAAACTCTAAATTTTTAACACTGTTGAGAGAATTGCAAAGGGGTGAATGATCAAATTGGAGGAACAAACAAGATAGTTTGTAGAGCATTCAAGGTGACTTAGTAGGAAGAGTGAATTATAGAATTAGTTAAGTGAAGAACATAGGATAGAAGATAAAACATTGATACATCAAATCATGAAGGATTAATCAAAGATTGGATAGAGGTGATATGTTATCAAGCAAGCAAGTGCCAAATGCAAGATCTATGCTGAGACATGTTGATAGGTGATTTTAGTTAAATCTCTTAATAGAGTAGTCTTAACGGGCTATATGAAATAATTTAATAGGGTGCTTACTTATTTGTAAGTTGAAGTCCTCTAATAAGGCATACTTCTAATAGGATGTTGAAATCCTCTAACAAGGTGGGACTTAATAGTGTTTGTAAGCCTTTAATAGGGAAAATAATTATTCATGGTTAGACCATTGTAACCTTAATTAGATACATTTTATTTCTGTAGTAGTGAAGATTCATTGGTGTCATCACCACCCTAGTTTAACATTCTCATTTGGAGGGTTTCTAGGTAATCATATCTGGTGTTAAGAGAGTGTGTTTGATTACATGTTTACATGATTGATGCATATGCCTTGTATGTTATTTCAGTATATTAATGCATGTAATGTATGAATTGTGAAATTTTTATGGGTCCAAGTTTAAACTCCTGATTCACCCCCTCCCCCCCCCCCCCCCCACACACACACACAAAAGTTTACTCCTTTCCCACTTGAAATTCCAACAATTGGTATCAGAGCTTATTTCTCTAAAATAGAAGCTTTGTAGCTTAAAGGAAAGATCTTGAAATGGAAGTCTACAAATTGGGAAAGACTATTGAGAGCCAGGAGATTGAAATACATCTTATACTACATCAACTAAATTTAGCCAGAGATGCTTTAAAGAGCTCCTTGAAGAGAAGGAAAGAAATTTCCATTATAGAGAATGACACACTATACAAAGAGATAGACACCACCAAGCCATTTCCAAATGGTAACTCTAGTGAATTTGATATAGCAGTTGTAGATCTAATGCAGGAGAACAAAATCCAAGCTGAAGAAATTAGAAATCTCAAGTTGGAGCAATAATCACAAGCTATACTATTATGTGAGCTAATTGAACAAAAGAAGAAAGCCATGGAAGATTAGGCCATGATTGAAGAAGATAAAAGAATTCTAGCAAACAGATTGGAAGAAAAGTTAATAGAGCTAACCAAGATCTCCAACATGCAATTGGATGCTCTAAGTCAAATGATGAATGCCAACTATGAACTGAATGTCAAGGACATTGAGATAACCACATTGAACCTATAGAATGAACAACTGTAGAATGACCTATAAAGATAAAAGGAATTTGATAAAAGTTTCAACACACCAAATGAAGCCAAGTACTTTGAGCAATTATTGAGATCCCCTAGATCTAACAAAGATACATTAGGATTAGGCTAAACAAGCACTAAAGAAGAAGAATCATCCAAAGTTGCTAAAGAAAGGAACAACAGAGGTAAGAATTCCAAACCTACTTGTCATAGTCATGGAAAGAAAGGACATGCTACTAATGTTTGTAGGAGCACCAATACAAATTAGAATGTTGAGCCTAAGAACATGGTTCATTGTCATAAGTGCAACAAACAAGGTCATCGGTCATATGAATGTAGAATCAAGACCATGCATAAACAAAAATTTGAAGGATATTGCTACAACTATCAAAAATATGGACATAGAGCCTTTGAATGTAGATCTAAATCCATGTGGTCATCAAACAAGATAGCAAAGGTAAGAAGCTATGGAAACTCTTATAATTGGGATTGCAATACAAGATATAGCTACTAGTATTGTCAAGAATATGGACATGTTCCTAAGAATTGTATTAGGGCGCACTTTAGTGGTAAATACAAAAGGTGGTTGAGTCAAACGACATGCTTTAGTTGTTCGAAGACTAGTCATATTAGTAAGCATTGTCCAACTAGGTCAAAGGCACCAAGATGTAAATTTGATAAAGGAAAAGGCAAGGAAAATTTTGAACATACTAGAGATGAGATGAACAAAACATGAAAAAAGAAAGATGCTTGCAGTGCATCAAATATAGAAGGGATCACTTCATCCAACATACCTCATCAAATTGAACAATCAAGAGGTATGTGGGACCAATATTTAAAGTAGTATATCATAAATTAGTTCCAAAAGAAGTTAGTACTAAAAGGACTACATTAGAATGAATGACGATGCAAGATGTTGAAAATTCAAGGTTAAATTTTTAAGCTTTCATGTTGTTGTGGAGCATGAAAAGTTTTCAATGGATGTCGAGTGGAATGCTAGTTGACGTCGAGTTGTCAACCTAGCTAGTTGATGCTGAATCTATAGTACCTGCCAAGTGATGGTAATATTAGTAGATGTCAAATGATTCTAAAATCAAGTTAATGTTGAGTTTATAGTTGTACAAGTACTAAGCATTAAATGTAAGGGTTTTTGAAGGGTATATGGTCATTTTTCACTCATTGTTCATCATTTCAAATTCAAGAAAGAGAAAATAAAGTAGAAGGAAATTTAGAAACTTGTTTGAAGTGATTGAAAAGATTTTAGTGATGATCTCACATCAACATACAGATTTTATAAGGTATTTATCACAAGCTAAGCTACGCAATTTTTATCGTACATAAACCCTAGTTTGAAAAATGGCATCAAATTCAAGGAATATAAAAGGGAAAGAGGTTTTGAATGTCCAAATAGTTAGTAATGAAGTAAAACAACCAATATTCAAGGCCATCCCTGACATAGTGTATAAAAAAGATCCCTCTAGCACACTATACATGACCCCACCAAAAGTTATTATGGTGCAAGATGTTAGGAAATGTTACAATTGCAAAATAGAAGGAATAGGAGACATGGAAATTAGAGAAGCCTATGATAGACTATGTGAAAATGGTGCTCAGAAAGAAGAATTCAAAATCATCGAAAGAAAGGGTTTGACCCATGCCCTAGACTTTCCTACTATTTTTAAGACTAAATGGATTAGAATTATGTTAAGCTAAATACATGATGGATCCTTGTGGATTGAAGGAGGATCAATAAAGATTACTAAATGAGTAATCCATAACCCTAGATCAGCCCAAGGCTCTGTGGAGTGACTCCATAGAGGTAATAGAGAAGAATACAAGAGTAAAATGGAATAAAAGAGGAATGAAAATAAACACTATAACTGATCCTCTGATAAACTTTTCCATTAGGGTAATCTCACACAAATTCTATCAATCTAGTAGATTGAATTGTGTACCATGTATTATAGTAGATGTTGGCTACAAGATTGTGAAGAAAGATCATACATATGATCTAGCAGAACTCCAACTACAACAACTAATGGAGAATCTTTGATAGTTAAGGAAAACCAAAAGTGCATAGTGCAAATTTGGTTCAATACTTATCTACATATTCTTCTATGTACAAAATGCATTCCCCTCTTTTGGTATAGTTGGATGGAAGACCAATAGGTCAATTATAGTTTAGAAAAATGAGTATATTGAATAGATGGGAGAAAAATTTTAGCTAGTCAATGAGGCAAAGGATGAGGATATCTATTTCATTGGTTGTGCAAAACTACAACAATATATTCTTTCTTGTTGATGCTGATTATACCTTTATATAGGCTGCTACACCAAGGTTTAGATGGTTAAGACCACTTGGATATGAGATCAATTTTCATGAAGCATCAACAACAATGAGTGCACTTCTAGTAGAGGAAGTGGACAAGACTGCAACAATATTTGGAAATTATGATGTGATGAAATAAAATATTGAAATGGAGTTGAAAATTGCCTCCACACTTAAAAAGAAAGATAAACTGGTAAAGAAGCTAAAGGCCAAGCTTAGTGAAGGTGTAGGTGAGGAAGAAGAGGAAGAAGAGGATGAGGATGAAGAGGAAGAACAAGAACTAACACAAGGACCTCTTGTATTGACCCAAGGCATGGGATAGGAAAAGGAAGAAGAAGAAATAAAAGATGTCAAGGAGGATAAAGTCAAGGAAGCACCTACACAAGCTAAGCCAAAGAAGAGAAAGGCTAAGGCATATCCTATGGCCAAGGCAAATAAAGTTGTTAAATCTAGCCCTACCAAGACTACTACTCCTACCACTAGAGTGAGCACACATGCAAACACACAAAAGGCCAAGGAGAAGATTAAGGTTATAGAATAAGGAGGCCAAGTGCAGAAGAAATAGAGAAGAAAATATTTTGCACAACCTAACTTAGATGAAGAAAAGACTGAATTAGATGATTTGAGTCAATTTAAAGTCGTAAGTCACAAACCACTTTTTGATATTGAAAATGTGTGTGAAAATGTCAGAAATAATGTAGATTTGTTTGGATTTAAACATATCAATTTTGAAAAACTTGAGAAAGAAGAATAAAAATTAGTGGAAGATGCGCTATATGTAACGATGTCTAAATTTAAGACTACGTCATTAGAATTTGCTAACTCAATACCTAATAAATTATATGATTTAGTTGAGCAAAAATGGCATTATTGTCTAAATTTGGAAAAACAAATAAGGGAAACTACATTGGCCCCAGTAATGCCAAAACTAACAAAAAGGTAGATTGCTAAGCCTACTAAGAAATATTGAGCTAGTTTTACACCTGAGTACAAAGCCTTTAGCATACTTTAAAACAACATTGAAGATGTGATCAAGAAATCCACCCAAATATGCAAACTAATATATGGGTTGACCACTACAAACCAAGGCAAAGATAACCCTTTTGAGGGTAAAAGTGATGATAAAGATGAAGATGACAAAGAAGATGATGTCAAACAGGAAGATGAAAATAAAGATAATATAGTTGGGGAAGAAACAAGAAAGCAAGATGATGACATAGTTGCAGCTAAATAGTAGCAAGAGGAACAGAGTGTACAAGACACACAAGTGTCGAGTGTAAGTCCCCCACATGACAATCAAGTCAACAAAAACTATTATTATCAAGGATGTTCCTAATGTATTAGCTCAGTACATCAATCCACTAACTACAAATGACTTGAATAAAATATTGGACCAATCTACACTACATGCTAAGTTATGTGATAATCTAGTCTTGTTGAGTGTAGATAAGCTCCAAAAGGAAGTAATTGACATCACAAGGGACAAGGTGAATCCCCAAGAACTACCTTCTACCATCCCTTCAATTAATTAAGTTCAACATTTGACTGAAACTATAGTAGATACACCCTCTAAGGTTGATACACTTGTGAAAGATGTTACTATTGAAAAGAAGCAGATTGAAGAAGAAAAAGATAGTGCAACTGGATAGCAGGAAGAAGGACAAACAATTTCATCTATACCTAAGGCACAAGGATAGAGTGATATTCAAGTCATTGTATTAGACAAGAGCTAATATAAAGAAGGTGAGAAAAAACCTAAGATAAAGGAGCAAGAAGCTATCTAGGCACTAGTAACACTATCAACATCTAGCTTTTCTATTACAAAAGTTCTTCATAAGCTCAGCATAGAAGCTATACCATTACAGATCTAAGTGCTAGGCTAAAGCTCATCAAAAGCTAAAAAGGTAATTCACTATGGTGATATCACTCTTGATGAAGAGATTATTATTCCAAAGTTTGATTATGATACAATGACCTTAGATCAAATATGCTTTTTGTAACAAGCTTTAGAAAAGGAGAAACATCAAGAAATGTTCAGAGAGAATACAGGTAGAAGCAAGCTCTTCAAGAAATATAAGACATATTTTTAGATGAATTTAGTCTACCTACTCCTAGAGAGACCAAGCCACTATGAGAGAAACTATCAATCATAGTGGAAAAGGTCAACAATGAAGACATTGGTACAAGTGACAAACTTTTAGAGTGGTTAGAAAAGAAATTTTAGAGTAAGGTCAATGAGAAGATATCTGGTGATATAATGCTGACTCAAGTTACATTAGCAAAAAAGTTTGAGGATGTGAAGAAGGTACTTGAGAACATATTCTCATTTTACACCAAATTGTGTGACCCTACACTCTTCACCTAAGAAAATAGATATCATATTCTAATCTGAGAGAGAAATCTCAATATATCAGGTACAAGGTTACCTCAAAACCTAGCTTAGAGTGAGAAGCATTTTAAAACATTGCTTCAAACACAAATTCAATTAGTTGTATTAATAACATAAGAGGCTAGCATAAGAGCCAAATTAAAAAGTATACATGTGTCTCTCACCTCTCATATGGAGATACTACACAAGGAGATGGGCTATGCGAAAAATTTGTTAAAGAAAGACCCCAATCTTTCTACTCTAGATGGCCTAATACATCTTGCTACCAAACTTTCCATCCAACTCAAGTCACTAGATGTTGCATGTGACAACTAGGATTCAGCTCTTAAAATTATAATAGATGTCCATAAATGATTTTTGGACAAGCACACTATCCATATATAGCCCATTTGACATAAGTGTCAAAAAGGGGGAGATAGAATATAAGGGGGAGAATATCCTATGGGGAGATAGATAAAATGAGGGAGACAGAAAAAAGGATGAGAATATCCTATAAGGAAGAGTAAAGAAAGGGGGAGTTATACATTTTTGATAAATACAATGCAGAGATAGAAATAGAGCAGAACAAAGCATGAGAAAGTATAAGTACATTGAAGTTAAAGAGTATTAGTTAGCATAGACTACATCTACTCAGAATGGAGAACAAATTTTGGATACAAAATAGACATATTGACTTAGGGGAGTTATAAATTTTGAGGTATATAGGTTATTGCAAAAAAATTTGAAAATTTTGAATTTTTGTATATAATCTGAGTCATGGATATGTTATACTCGAGAAGATAAGATTGATTATGTATACTTAATTATTTTTGACACTCATGTCAAAGGGGGAGATTATTGATCTCAAATTGGTATTTCAAGTGAGTTTCAACACACTTAAGACATCTACTTAGTTCATGCCAAACTAGTAATCCATGCCAAGTACAACATGTAAACATTAGACCATGTCGAGTTGCAATAAGTGCCAAGTCACTCAAGTGTCAACCAGATAGACCATGCTGAGTAATTCAAGTGCCAAGTAAACAATAGATGCCAAGTAGTTTAGGTGCCAAGTTAGAATAGTGTATGCCAAGCATTAGAGACTACATATTTCAAGTAATACAGATTGGACATATTTATTTGTTATGGCACAAACAACTATGTAAACCATTTTTTAGTTGACATAAGGATAGATTTCAATCTTTTACAAATAAGGACAAATCTACATGTAGATTACCTATGCAATTACATGTAGCCAATCAAAAAATGGGAAAGTTTAAGTAGAAAAATGGATGAATTTCAGCTGTAGATTCATACCTAACTCTAAGCCACCTAAGTCTTCTTAAGGAAGATGAAACCCTAAATTTTTAATAGTGTTGAGATCATTGTAAAGGGGTGAATGACAAAATTGGAGGAGCAAATAAGATACTTTGTAGAGCATTCAAGGTGACTTAGTACTAAGAGTGAATTGTAGAATTAGTTAAGTGAAGAACAAAGGATAGAGGATACAACATTGATACATCAAATCATGAAGGATTAATTAGAGATTTGATAGAGGTGATCTATTATCAGGTAAGCAAGTGCCAATTGTGAGATCTATGTTGAGACATTTTGATAGGTTATTTTAGTTAAATCTCTTAATAGAGTAGTCTTAATAGGCTATATGAAATCCTTTAACAGTGTGCTTACTTAATGTTGAAGTCCTCTAAGAAGGCACACTTCTAATAGGGTGTTGAAATCCTCTAGTAACAAGGTGGACTTAGTAATCTTTGTAAGCCTTTAACAATATAGGCCTTTCACAAGGTAGATCATGATTCATGGTCAAACCATTGTAACCTTAATTGGATACACTTTATTACTATAGTAGTGAAGATTTGTGGGTGTTATCCCCATCCCATTTTTTACCTTCTCATTTGGAGGGTTTCTGTGTAATCATATATTGTATTAAGTGTGTGTATGTGTGTGTGTTTTTTTTTTTTTTTTTTTTTTTTTGTGTGTCTGTGTGTGTGTGTGTGTGTGTGTGTGTGTGTGTGTGTGTGTGTGTGTGTGTGTGTGTGTGTGTGTGTGTGTGTGTGTGTGTGTGTGTGTGATTACATGTTCACATGATTGATGCATATGCCTTATATGTTATTTTAGTATATTAATGCATGTGATGTATGAATGGTGAAAGGTTTATGGGTCCAAGTTTAAACTCCTTATTCAACCCCCCTCTCAAAAGTTTACTCCTTTCCCACTTGTAATTCCAACACAATGTAGGAATTAACCCTTTCATATCCCCATAATTCTATGCAAAAGCCTTTTTATATTTTTGAAGAAGCTCTGTTAATTTTTTCATCTATTTGGGAGGCAGTTTGTGATTACTATGGAGATTATGACCTTTTAAAAACTCAACAATAGTTGTGAGATCAAGCATAGTAGCTTCAGAGAATGGACTTGTATTTAATTTAAATAGTAAAATTTGATGGATAATATCTAGTTCCTTAGGAAAAAATCAATTCTCATTAAATTCTTCATATGTAGTTAATTCCAACAAAGAACTGTCAAATACATCTTTTTCTACCATAGGTGTATTATTAAGAATACTCTAAATTACTGAATCTTCTTCTTGTAGCTTCAGAAAAGACTATCTATGTAACATCATAAGTTGTGCTATAGAGTTTAACTCTTCCTCTCCATCCCCTAAATCTGGCCATATGAATGTACTTAAATCTAGTTGTGGTTGTGCTGAAGGATACAGATCAAATTTCTTTGTTTCCTATCCATTTGATATGGTCATACTCCTTGATCTAAAAATTATATTTGCATCAATTGTAGCTCACCATGGTAGTCCTAAAATGATAGTGTAACCAGATAAATTAAATTTTGGGAATAGAATCATGAAATCTATTAGGTACTCTAGAGAGTTTAGGGTTACTACTATGTCTTCTATCATCCCATCACAAGTGATAGTAAAACTATTTTCACGCTATAGAATTGTGGGGAAGTTCTTAACCCTTCTATGTTCATCTTTTTCATAGTATCCTTAGTCACAATGTGTATAGCAACATCAAGATCAATCAAAGAATTTTTGACAAATTGGCCATTTATAATCACATTCACAACTAGACTTCTTAGATCAAAGTTTTTAAGAATAATCAATTTTCCTAACATAATGCTAGTCAATTCTCCTACAACATGGACTATAGTGGGGTCCTTTTTCTTTCTCCCAAGATTTTTCAAACAAGCTTCTCTAATGGATTTTCCATATATAGGAACTTATTTAATAGTTTGGAACAAAGGAATTTGGACATGCATGTTCTTTAGTTGATCAATTATATCAAAGGATTGTTCCTCTATTTGTGCGGGTTTAATTTGTATGAGTTTTTTTGGAAAAGAGGTTCAACTGCTATTTGAGTATGAGCTAAACTAGTTGTGTTGGTTGGGTGAACCACTTGTAGCTGAGAAGTTACAAGTTATGATGTTATAGGAGTGTTTGGTATTTCAGTTATGAGAGGTGGTTTAGGCATTAGTAGGGTTGTACTAGATCCCAAACGTATATCTACAACATGTAGAGCATAAGTAGGGTATTATTGAGCATCAACAGAATACATGGGTTGTTGTGGCTATTGGTTATTTGGATTTGGCTAAGGTTGTGTAGGCAACTAAGTCTACTTTTGAGGTCAAGAACTTACAGGTGGTGGCATTAGTGTAGGTTGTTGGACTAGAAGTGGTAATTGTGGATTACCAATATTTTGGTTAGGCCATTACTGAGGTCCTCTCCATTGGTTTGTAGACTGCCAATTCCCTTGGGGTGGTTGCCATTAGTTCTATTGATTCTCCCATTGATTATTTTGTTTGATAGACCACTAGTTATTTTGTTGGTTTGGCCAAAAGGGTTGAAAATTCTGAGGCCATTGAGGTTGTGGATTATTTTGCCAAGCATTATTCCAATTAGATTGTGGAGGACCTTAGGTACAACAATTTAGCTATTGATTACCATAAACATTTGAATTTTGGAAAGGATCTTGAGGCATACCTTGATGTGAGGTCCATGGTTGGCATTAAGCAATAAAGAATACTTTCTCATTCTCTCCTTCTATCTTGATGTACTCAGTTGGAAGATGCTCATTCTCCACACTAGCAACCAATTTGCACTAATATTCTTTCTTCTAGTTCCAATAGTGTGGACAATACTGAGATCATTGTCTATCAACCTCTACATGCTTCTTCTTCATAGTCATTGTGTCATGATTTGTAGTAGTATCATTTATGATTTCCTACTTAAAATCTGAGAGTGGATTAGATATCTCAAGCTTTGAAATACCCTGACTAATTCCTTTAGTGGCTATAGTTCAATGCCCTCTACCTTTCTTCCTAGTTGACCTTAAGTAGTTAAGACATATTTTCTTGAGTTCATCCAAACAAGATTGATATACATCACCACTAGTCATCATGTCTAGTGCCTCTAGACAATTATCATTCACACCTCTCAAGAAGACTAGTTTTTGTCAATCCTTTTCTAGTGCATGTTGGGGGTTCTTTTGTGTGTATACAAGAAATGTGAAACAAAGTCTTCTAATGTTTCATCCTCCTTTTGTGATATTCTAAAGATAGCATCCCTTCTTGATTCATTTGCCTTGCAATACTCTTTGTATTTCTCCAAAAATAGAGTCCCAAGTACATGTTGCATTGGTTCCTAAACCCATGAACCATCGTAAAGTTAATTCTCTAAGTGTTGTTAGAAACAACTTTAGCTTATGGGAATTAGTTTTATAGTCAAAGCTATGATAGAGTATATCAAATTAAAATAAGAAAGTATCGAGATCTTTAGTTGCAAGCCCATAGAACTTTGGAAGAGTAGCTATAGGTATATTTTTGAGATTGTCATTGGTTATGAGGCTTGGGAGAGGAAATGGAAAAGTATGTTGTGCCATTACTGGAGCTATTTGATTATGGGGCTATTGTTGAAAAGGAACATTGGATATTGGATTGTTAACAACAGGTGGATTTGGAGCAAAGCCACCAAGAAAGCTAGCCAATATTTCAGTAAAAGGTTGAAGATCACTTGTGTCCAAGGGTTGTGCTCTAGAGGAAGATTTTGTAGGAAAAATAGGGCTTACATCCTCAAAAGGAAGCTCAACTTCTTCTTCGAATTCTTCATTCAAATTAACAAACTCCCATGGAAGAAATCTACCATATTCATCTCATTTTCTTCCTCTTTGATGCATGTAATTTAATTCTTCACACTTGTAAAGAAACTTTTAGAACTAAAAATCTCTTTAAAAAAACTTAACTAAAAAAATTATGACTCATTAAAGATGTTTCAAGCTTGACACCATCCCCAACAATGGTGCCAAAAAATGGTTTTCCTTACAATAGGTTTATGATAATCATGCCCAAGGCTTTACTTAGGAATAATATATTCAATCTAAGTATTATTCTCCCCACCATGAGGTGCATTTAATTTGTCAACTTGGGGATGTATACTTGAAACGCTCGGCATAGTATGTGCACTAGGTTTCTTAAAGAGGCATACTGCTTATGCTGAGAGAAAGTAAAATGCAAGAAAGGAACCTACACTAGTGCTACAAGAAATTAACACACTTAACTCTTCACTAAAATGAATGTTGGAAATGTATTTAAATGCTAACTTATATTCCAATTTAGAACATTCACTATAATTGGTCTTGCAACTGCCGTATGAACACTCACAAAGTATGATGTTGTAGGAAGAATCTTACAACTTCTAATTGAAATACTAAAAATGTTGAAGTAAATCTACACTACTCTAGTCTAATCTACCTCCCAAGTGGTCCCTCTTCGTTGGCTTTTTCTAATCTACTAACAAAAAATGTAAACCAAGAATTATTTCAATCCAAAATTCCTTATAAAAGAACAATACATAAGACTATAAAAAAACTTACTATGAGAGTCAATAGTTTCATTTTATAAACTTTCTTCCAACCTCTTAAAACTATCAATCCAATCCTATAAATATAGGATCATCACTTATTCTAAAATAGGAAAGAAGAAAAAAAACTAACTACAAATCCACCAGAGAAAAAGAAGGAAATATAATAGCTCATGATACAAACAATAAAATATGGATAATCAATTTGACACAATAGTAAATGCTGAGGGAATATAAAAACTTTTCATCCCTTCATTCCTAGAATAATAGCTCCTCCTTTCTAGTGGTTGTGTCTCCTAATACCGTTATGATTCTTCCATCATTACTAGACTTTAATGTTCTTCCTTGAATGCTATTGACCATCTCCAACTTCTTCCCTATTAGGTTAGTTATGATGTAGAAATATTTTCAAAAAAGCATAATCAAATTAAATCCAAATATTAGAACATACATTCTGATGGTTATATGAAATACTGCATTATATGTATAATATTGGCAAAATATGACATAATATCTACCCATAGGTTAATGGTTCTATCTAGACTTAATCATAAATTCAACTGAACATAAGTTCACAAATCTCTTGGCAGTGCTAAAATAGAGTATTTAAAATTATCATTAAATTGAGGCAATAATTAGCCTCATCAACCTTCTGCTACCTATAATTGTAAGATCAACATTATAAATAGGATCAGCCTAGACATTAGCACATGTGTCTTTGTTCATTCTCAACCAAGACTTTTTCTTTTTAATCACATTGTCTATTCTTTCAAGAATATTATCTTCTTCTTTATAATTCCAATCTATAACAAGGTTTATTGGTTCAATTTCTTGGGGAACTAGGATTTCTATCCCATATTCCTCTATGTCTATAATATATATACCCAATTTCAATTGAAAAAGGTGAATTTGGGAAATGATGAACCTGGATAACCCCCTTCTTTTCACCTTTGATTCATCTGTACAATCTTCCCAAAAATCTTCCACAATGAGTATATGTATAGTCTTTTCATGAGTGTCAAATAGGCTATGGATAATTCCTTTGTTGTCAAAGCCTAGCCTAGCTTGATATGAACCAAAACCAAATTTAACCAAGTCAAAACTTATACACTTTCCATCTTCAATGCTTCTACATGTCAATTTGCCTAAATTAAGTGGGAAAATGATAACACAAGCCTCTTTGGCTAAGAATTTTTTTATCACAGAGACTAATTACAGTACTACTTCTACCAAGATGAAAAAATAAAAGGAAAAATTGGTAAGATACATAGGTTCCTCATCAAAACATCCTACTCCTAAATAAGTGAACCTTGGGAATTGGATGTATAAGCTACTATAAAATTGGATAAGTCTTTGACTCAAGTGATAATTTGTGTTGCAATGAGCTTTTCATATTAAAACACAATCTTTCATAAAAGATGTCATGAACCATTCTAAAGTCTTCCAAGACTTTATTTTTATGTAACAACAGACAATAATTATATATGGTGATATTCTCAGTCCAGGATTCATTGGAAAATGTTGCAAACACTGAGTGGTAGATAACATGTACATTAAATAAGATGACATGAAAAAATCCTTTTTCAAATATAAAGCACCTTTCAACTAATCTCTAAGAGAGCTGGCTATAAATTCTCCCAGTCTACAAGTTGTGAACCTTTTAACGCAATTTAAATGTAGAAGTACATCCATTTTTCAAAAACAAAGACATCAGGAGATCCATAAATTCTATGTAAAAGAACCATTACATATTGGACCTAAGTAGTCATTAGGCTTCTCTTGAAGGTTTTGGGTAAGCTCAAACCACTTTTATAGAAAGATTCAGTTCAACTTTTTGTTATGATATTCCTATATCACTTGCTTTCTCAAAAAATCTAGCCACAGACAAGGCCAGGGTAAGTTTGGAAAATTGATGCTCTTCCAAGTGAAACAAGCTAGATACAGTCTCCCTATTGAAATTCAACAAAATACATTCATCTTTCTTCAATATATTTCCTTTAGACACATTGTACATATGTATGCACTCTTGAATCAATTTTGGGCAAGGATAAGCTGGCAGGAAAGTGGAAGCCATGAGCAAGTTTGTGACTAACACTTTAGTGGAAAAAGGTTTGGCTAGTCTTTCACAAAATATTTCTAAAACACTTCCCAAATCAACTCCTACAAAGTTTGTATCAGCTATTATGGGAGACTTACATTGCAAACTATGAGTGTTCCCAAATAGGTGTAATGTAGACTTCATGATTTAGGAGCTTTACTTTGAATTCAAAAGCAAGGAAATAACCACAAATATGATTTGCTCAACATAAGGGAGAAAAATAACCAGAAAACAAAAGGATTACTTGAAGAGTGTGACTATTTCAACTATGGAAGAAGGCTTGTTTCCTCCATTTTTCTTGTGACTGCTTATTTTGAGCAAGAAAAGAAACTTAATGTCTTTCTTTTAAATGAGAAAACTTTCTTCGATATGTATCTTGAAAAAGAGGAATTGATCATTAATTATGTAGAAAATAATTTTAGCATGCCGTGAAGGAAAGATGATGAGGCAAATTAGGTACTGACATTAAATCAAGAGGCAAATATTTCAAATAATTTCCCTTGTTTACATGTGTCAAATCTTTATTTCTATACCTTTAAATTAAAGCTTCGGTGTGATCTTTAATGGCAATTTTACTTCAATCATTAACTTGTACATACTTTTTAGATCATGATGTAACCAATGACCATGTCAATCATGATGAGGCAACTAGTTTTTGTGTGTCTCATATACCACGTGTATATGTGGCATGCTATGTGGGTCCACCAAGGGATATTTCTTTGAAGAATGAATGAAACATTGAACTCATGAGCTAGTTCCTTTGGTACAAAGGGATGAATGTGGCTTAGTGTTCTTTGAACTTGGTACACGAGGGTACAAAAGGTTTGAGGAATACAAGGAAACTCACATGTTATACCAAGTAACCTTCTAAACCTTATTAAGATGGCGCTTTGGAATAAATTGCTCTTGGCTAAGGTTTGCTAAAAAAAGACTTGGTCAAAAACTTAGCTCAAGGGAAGGATTTACTAAAAAAATGAAGTTGGGTAGATATGAAAATGTTGGTACAACTTCATTTTTGGATTTGACTCTTAAAAGAACCAATAGTTCAAACCAAAAATTTTGAAATGAGAGTGAACCAAAAATAAAGAATAAAAATGGTGACTCTAAAAAACATGAACTAACAGTCAACATAGGAATTTTTTGTGGTATTTGACAGAAGAACAATGGTAAAGATCAAGTTCGTACAAATAGATGGTTGAGCATTTCCACTAAGTGAGTTTAAAGGGAGATAATAATAAGTGTCTAATATATGAAGCTAACCTCAAAAGCATAAGATATTAAGTCTAGAAGAAGTTATGCAAGTTTTTGTGAAGGTTATTCTAAGATAGTGTTTACAAAAGCATGTTTTGGTAAACTTATTATATCTCTTGGAAAATTTGTTATTCTGGGAAGCCAAAATTAAATATGTAAAGAAGACTTTCTAGAGATGATGTAGCTAAGATCAATCATCATAATGTCACATATACAAAAATTAATTCAATTTATAAGATGAAATATTAATGCTATCGCTAAATGTGTTCTTAATCTAGTCCTCTAATAATTAATTGAGAAAGTGTAACAACTGACTTAGGGAATTGTTTTATGGATTTTTTATAAAGGAAAGACATTTTTCTTTGTTATGTATGATTGTATATGGAATGTATGAATGATTGAAAGAAGCACAAAGAGTGCAATGTGAAGATAAGTACAGTAGAGTAAAGGTGAAGAAAACTTCATTGTTGAGGTTTTACTATGTGATCCAAAGTTTGATATTTGGATCTAAGGTTTGTGACCTAGTCTACAAGGTTTGACAGTGATTAGTCTAGTTGGAATGATAGAGGAAAGAAGTTAAAGTATAGTATAGACAATTATTCTACAAGGAATAGTTGAAAGATCAGTTGCACAGTGAATTCAATGGTCTTGCCCTAGAAGCTATTTGGACAGTGGGTCCTTCTACCTTCTACAACTCTTAACAGGATTGGCACAACTCCTAATAGGGTTGGAATATCCTAATAGGGAATCATATGTACTAAATGTTGTAATAGAATCCTAATAGGGTCCATTCTCTAACAAGAAATATTTATATTAGTACATCATCTTGTGGGCATCATTCTCACCGGGGTTTTTCCCTCTGATCAAGGATTTCCCTAGTTAACATATCTGGTGTAATTATGTATATGCATCTTAGTATGGTTGTTGTTGGACTATTATTTTTAACAACCCATGCCTTTTCATAATTGAGGGGAGGGAAATATTTAAATATTTATTTTCAAATCAATTTCAAACTGCATGTAAACCGTAAAAGTTAATTGAGATGACCAATGTCACATGTTGATGACTTGTCCTTCTATGATTATGTCATTATGAAATTAAGGACATTAAAATCATTTAGTTAACTTTTAATGATAATTTTCAATGTGTTCAGGTGATGGATCTGTACACAAACAAAAATTATGAAACTTAATGCAAGAAGGATATTATGAGATATTGTGCATTAAACTCTTCAAGTACATAATAACTTTTTTGAGATATCTAGTGTTGTAATATTGCAAACTTTGATTCAACAAGCTCTAAAACATCATGATTTTTCCAAATTATGCTAAAGCCAAAAATTGGTGGAGGTCTCCAAAGGTATAAGTCAGTCGATCACTGGGTTCTTTTGGATGATGCAACCAGTTGTGAGATGTTTAGAAGAAGGGAATGGTTGGATTACTATCTTAGTCTAAAAGGATTTGATGAAGAGGTCTCTCTTCAATTCATGAGTGTCTTAGAGGATGGAATTGCAATATTTAAGGGCCTAAGAATTGAGTTCACAGAAGAGGTGGTAGGCAATGTCACTGGACTATCCTAGGAAGGAGAAAATTGGGAAAAATATTTTTACCTATGGATAGCTAGGGCATAGCTTAGTGTACACTAGGACCCTTCACTAGAAATTGACAAGAAGTAGGGTACCTCTAGATTATCTTTTTCTATGGATTTAATCTAGCCAGTAGTGTTTATCATCTAGTACTTCACTTGTGAAGGTTGTTACATATACCTACATGCCCTACATTTCAAGATTTTGTCTCACCTACGACATGATTATAGATTGGTAAACCTTTCAAATTTCTTGTTTAACATTTTTAAGAAGCAAGTTTCTTTAGTATAATAAGGAAAGGATCAATCTATCCCTCACCATTGCTTAATAAAATTAATCATATAAAGTGATTTAAATAAGAAATAAATCGGGACATGGGAAGAGTTTTGCAGTTAAATGAGGTAGAGCCTAGGTTATTTGGCCCTAGAGGCTAGGGTGTTGGACAAAGGGGAAAAAAATCTACTAGTTTTTGTAAATTTGTCCCCAAAACTAAAAATGTTCTTGAAGCCTCTCCCTCTAGTTCTAGACAAAATAAGAAGAGGATTTACAAAGCTGAAGCCTCCATTGCTAGCAAAAAGAGAAGCAAAAATAGAGAAGTTGCTAGTGCCCTAAGACCCCATTGTCTATTAAGACTAGGTCTACCATTAGGGAAGGTAAGATAAAGCTATGGAACCTAAAGAAGAAAAGTTTGAACAACAACCAAATGATGAGAGTAACATTAATGAAACCATGCACTCGCAAGAGGAGGAAAATTAAGAAAAGTCTCCTGAAGCTTCTATGGTGGAAATTCCTATAAGCAAGAGGAAATGAAAGAATCCTCCACGCCTATCTACACCACTCATGAGGAGAAGTGTGAGGATTTATGAGGGAAATAGGGTTTCTAAAACTTCTATTCCAATAGTTAATCCTAAGTTTTCTAAATGTGAAAAGCAGTCCTCTCTGGAGGAAAAATTGCAATAAAACATAGCTAGTGAGAATGAATATAATAACTAGAGTCCACAACCTGAAATTGATCATACTATTAACTATGTGCTTATTGATATGATAAGGAATCTAGCAAGCCTGAAGTATCAGATGAGTTTCAAGAAAACCCTATTATGCAGGATGTTGGTGAAAATTCTACAGAGTTTCTTTTAGAAGACTACGCAAAATTCAGATAAGAAGTTGTTGAGAAAGTAATAGAAAAACTCGACCAAGATGGGCTAGATACATTAGCTATGATAGCTACTGAATCAAGTAAGGAAGAAAATGTAGTGACAATGCTTGATACATGAAAAGGGGAATGCTCCACACCACAAAGTGCCAACTAAATTCCTCATCCAACATCTAATTGGATAGACATTTTTAACCAAGAACCATTGCCACCACCCAATTTGTCCACACCTTTTTCTGTAAGTATTAATTTGTTTCGACAATTGTTATGGGAAAGAGCTCAATAGAAGCTAGAATAAGAAAAATTGGAACATTTTATAAATGAACAAAGTTATTAGTTGAAGCAAAGCTTAGACCAAAATGAAGTTTTAAAAAGAAGAATTGAACAAATCACAGGATTGATTCCTAAAGTAATGGAATGTGGGTCATCATCACCAGTGTATGCCTTATTTCTCAAGGAGCAGGTTGTAAATTTTAAATTGACTAGAATTTTGGAAGGTTTTAATACCTCCATTTCTATACACATGATTTTTATGACGCATTCCAATTTGTTCCCATGCCTTTGAAAAATTTATTATGTGAATTGTATCTCCATAATATAGCAATACCTAATGACACATTATGGAACTCACTCTTGTATGTACGGAATGTGCAATTGAGAGCAGTGACGTTGTGGATATAGAATGAGATAAGTAGGGAGCATCATACAAAACCTTACATGGATAGTGAAATTATAGTTCCTCTACTCATGAGACCAGAATTTCAGCACACTAGACATACATTTCTAGATTGCATTTCTATTATGGGCAACCCTATAAGAGCTAGTAAGGTGTTTTCAATCAGAGAACAAACCTTTGTAGACTAGGAACAACACTCATCTCAAGATGTTGAGAAAAAAATTGTTGTTTCAAGGCAATGATGGACAAGGATTCCACATGACCTAAAGATAAGAGAACCCCACTCTCCTCAAAATTTGACTCTTGATACTATTAGTATTCCATGATATATTGATTTGGGGAGAAATCAGTGTAAATATTTGCTTCCATTAAGGTATCAACTTTTCATTCTCCTGTAGCCAATACTAGTTGTAAATGATAATGTAGAGAATCATGATATCACAGCTGAAGTTTTGTGTTGGAGAAGGCTGAAGGTAAATTATGGTTACTTCTACTATATTAAGAATGTGAATGAGAAAGAACACCTAGTGATTAGAGATTTTAGACCTAATTTAAGAAATTCATGGTTGTTGGGGACCAGCAATAGCTCAATTGGGGGGAATGATGGGCCTCAAAAAGGCCATTATTTTGATATCCTTTTATATTGTTTTTTAGATAGTTGTCTTGCAAAAATAGTCATGACTCTATGGTTTTAAGAAAATGAACTTATGTTTTTTATGTGTGTGTTATCTATATGTTAAGACATGGAGTATGCTATATTTTCTTGAATCTATGGACTTCTATGGTATAATGAAGGAATGTTACATGATGATAAATGTTCCCTCATCCATGTTATGTTTTGTGTAGATTCCTTCCTGTAGCCATAGGATTTGCAAAGAGTGATAGTTTGAACATTACACCTTTTCTAACCTTGATGATGAAATAAATATATGTATGTGGAATTTATATGCATTCAATTTTTTGTGGGTACTTTCCACACAAGTTTAAAGTCAGAACCTTGGTGCTAAGTCAAATTTGACTAGATTGCTAAACTGCTACAAATGAGCAAGTTATTCTATGTTTTATGTTATGGCAGCGCACAAGTATAGCTCCCTCAACCTGTTATATTCTTGGAAAATTTAATAGTTGATAATGATATTTCTATTGTAAACTTTATGAGTTTGTAATTGATCCTCATTGATGGAGTGATCATAGAGTTAGGAAGTTGTTGTAGTTTCCCTTTAAATGACACCTATTGTTGCCTTGAGAAAAAAATTCCAAAAAGGAAGAGAGAATAGATTTATAACAACAATTTGTGATCTTGTTTTTAATTAGATGTAATCTCTTACCATGAATGAATAGAATACAAGGTTCAAGTTTACATCTTCTATATTGGTTGCCTTTTATGTTATGTTCACCCATCTAATGGGGCCCACTTGGTGAGTGAACTACTATGTTAGAATAGATTTCATTTCCTTGTTTGTTTATTTGCAAGGTAGAATTATGTTATTCCTATAGCCACAAATAATAGAATTAGTGAATTGTTCTTGTAGCATAGGTGCATAGATAGGTTTATTGTTTGCAGCATTACTATAAGCTTTAAGTTAAGATGTTATTTCAGGTTATAGCTTAAGTCTCCTTCATTATTTCCTTTTTTTTTTAGTTGTAATTACTTAAAGAAGAATTAGAGCATATACTTTGCACCCACCCTTTCAAGTTTACACTCCTGGGTTGACAAACTAAAATGGAGATAGTATGTCATTTTTAAAAATATGTGATTCTATATAACCATGGAATCACTGTGAAAGGATGTCCAACCCTTTGTTACTAGGGTATTAATCTAACTATCTAGGTACCACATCATAAAATATAGGAGTAATTTTAGCCTTAGTCTTTAACATGAGAACCAACTCATCTAAATGCCAAGAGGACATTGCATATCCTTTGTAAAAGATGGCAATATGAATTAAAGGAGAGTAAATGGAATTCTTTATGGAAAAATGAATTTCCCTATTCAGTCTTATAACAGTCAAGAAATATTTTGTACCCCAACTCACAAAGAGAATAATACATTTCAAGAGCTAGAGTTTCTTTTATGTCAGGGTTGCAATGGTTAATGAATACATCAAACAATTCTTGGGACGTAGATGATATTATTGTTTGGTACTGAGCTCCAATTTCACTAAGATTGTGGCTTGATGAGCAAGATACCATGATTGAAAGAGTTGGTAGCACCTACTACCAAATGAATTAGGAAATGTGAGATAGGAATTTGATCAGAGGTTTGAAATCAGAGCCTTGACCAAATGAAAGGAAATTAGAAGAATTTCATGCTTTTAAAAATGCCTTCAATGAAGTTTTAGAGGTGGATGATTTTAGTGATATAAACAAGGAATTAGGGAATGATTACAACTAAAGCAAGTACAAAGAAAAAATGGAATAATTATAGAAGTATAGTTTTCTTCCAATACAAACAAGAATAGGTATGTAGGAGATAATTTCCATAGCTAGCCAAATTGTGATATTGCTATCAGGATTTAACTTTGTGATTTTTGAGTCAAACTCATTGACCCATATTTCATGAGTAGTGATTCAACATGAATCCATATTTCATGAGAATAAATGGGACATTTAGCACTCATTGGATCTAGGTTATGCTCATAGGGGTGAAGTGTTGGGACTTCCCAAGAGGTCACCCATTCTAGTACTACTCTAGCCTGAACACACTTAACTACAGAGTTTCCTCCATGGTTAAATCCAAAGCTTGCAACCCCATTTTCAAAACCTTTACCAAGTTTTGTGCCTTATGTACCATTCATTAGAAATCCCCTTAATCTCATCAATTGATAAATAGGAGATAATTTTTGCAGCTAGTCAAATTGTGATATTGCTATCAAGATTTAACTATGTGATTTTTGAGTCAAACTCATTGACCCATATTTCATGAGTAGTGATTCAACATGAATCCATCTCTCATGAGAATAAATAGAACACTTAGTACTCATTAGATCTAGGTGATGCTCACAAGGGTGAAGCACTAGGACTTCCTAGGAGGTCACCCATCCTAGTACTACACTAGCCTGAGCGTGCTTAACTATGGAGTTTCCTCCATGGTTAAACCCAAAGCTTGCACAAAACTTGGTGAAGGTTTTGCAAATGGGGTTGCAAGCTTTGGGTTTAAACATGGAGTAAACTCTGTAGTTAAGTGCGCTTAGGATGGAGTAGTACTGGGATGAGCGACCTCCTACGAAGTCCCAGTGCTTCACCCCTATGAGCATCACCTAGATCCAATGAGTGCTAAGTGTTTTTTTTACTCTCATGAGAGATGGATTCATGTTGAATCACTACTTAGGAAATATCGGTCAATGAGTTTGACTCAAAAATCACATAGTTAAATCTTGATAGCAATATCACAATTCACTAGCTGTGGAAATTATCTCCTACTTATCAATTGATGAGCTTAAGGGGATTTATAATGAATGGTTCATAAGGCACAACACTTGGTGAAGGTTTTGCAAATGGGGTTGCAAGCTTTGGGTTTAACCATGGAGGAAACTCTGTAGTTAAGCGTGCTCAAGTTGGAGTAGTATGAGGATGGGTGACCTCTCGAGAACTCCCAGTGCTTCACCCCTATGAGCATCACCTAGATCCAATGAGTGCTAAGTGTTAAATTTATTCTCATGAGAGATGGAATCATGTTGAATCAATACTCATGAAATATGGGTCAATGAATTTGACTCAAAAATCACATAGTTAAATCTTGATAGCAATATCACAATTTCACTAGCTATGGAAATTATCTCCTACTTATCAATTGATGAGCTTAAGGGGATTTCTAATGAATGGTTAATAAGGAAAAAAACTTGATAAAGGTTTTGAAAATGGGGTTGCAAGCTTTGGGCTTAACCATGGAGGAAACTCCATAGTTAAGTGCGCTCAGGCTAGAGTAGTACTAGGATGGGTGACCTCCTAGGAAGTCTTGGCGCTTCACTCGTGTGACTATCACCTAGATCTAATGAGTGCTAAGTGTTCTATTTATTCTCATGAGAGATGGATTCATGTTGAGTCACTACTCTAAAATATGGGTCAATGAGTTTGACTCAAAAATCACACAGTTAAATCCTGATAGCAATATCACAATTTCACTAGCTGTGGAAATTATCTCCTACTTATCAATTGATGAGATTAAGGGCCTTTCTAATGAATTTTTCATAAGGTGCAACACTTGGTGAAGGTTTTTCAAATGGGGTTGCAAGCTTTGGGTTTAACCATGGAGGAAATTTTGTAGTTAAGCATGCTCAAGCTAGAGTAGTACTGGGATGGGTGACCTCTTGGGAAGTCCTAGTGTTTCACCCTTGTGAGCATCACCTAGATCTAATGAGTGCTAATTGTTCCATTTATTCTCATGAGAGATGGATTCATATTGAATCATTACTCATGAAATATGGGTCAATGATTTTGACTCAAAAATCACACAATTAAATCCTGGTAGCAATATCACAAGAATAGGTCTATCATAATTCCTTCTCCTTTTATCTTTTGGCATATTCTTTTATCTTTTTTCTATCTTTAAAAAAATAGTAAAAGATTAGAAAAGATTTTAAGAAAGAAAAAAGACAGAAAATATGAAGGAAAATAGGAAAATATAAAAGAATCCTTAGAAACTAATAAAAATTTAGAAGAAATTGACACCAACACACTAGTAGATGATAAGGTTAGAATTTGAAGTTTAAAAATTGCAAAAAAATTTCAAACACAAAAGCAGGTTTCATGTATAGAATATATTATCCTAAAAATGTGTTCCATCTATAGAATATATTACCCTATTTCTACATGAAGTGGTGTGATTGTTGTAAATATATGATAGGCTAAGTTACTGAGAGGGGAAGGGTGAATTAGTAACTTATAAAACTTAATATTTATTTACCAATTAATCCTTAATGTGTATTATGATCTAATTACATGCATGAAAAATTGAAAGCATTAAAACATTCATAACACTTTGACACACAATATGGTGACCCAAAAACTTTCCAAATAGAAAGTAAGACTAGGTTGGGGATGTTACCCACAAGCTTTAGTACTACAGTATAAAGCTAGCCTATTAGGGCTTAAAATGATCACTTCTAATGATCTGCCCTATTAGGAGAAATAAGGATTGCTAGGTCCACCTTGTGAAAGGATTTACAAAACATACAATGAAGTATGCACTCAAAAAAGAGATTTACAAAAGACTATTAAGTCTTCCTTGTGAAAGGATTTAACTATTCCACCTGTTAGGATGAACTAATGGCTAATCTCTGATCTGCAACTTGATTTGCTAAATGAGATTCCTTTAAGTGTAATGATCACCTTGTTGTGATAGATAAATCTCTACTACTCCTTATACTATTGTAGCCCTTTTACTTTGCACTTCTGCTCTTATTAAATTTGCATCATACTCATGTCATGTATTTTGGATGTGATACAATACATTACATATATACCAATCCAAATTACAAATCAACAAAGTTGGCTACAATACAAGTTTCACCAAAATACACAAAATTGGCCCAACTACAAGAACTTGGATTCTAAAGACTAACTCAGCAAGGTTCTAATACTCCACATCTATTATCAATGCTCAACATTGTCATGCACTCGATAGACGTAGAAGCTTGGTCCATACTAATCACTTCCAAGTAGTTTGAACTAGTCTACACTAGTGACTTAGTAAATATTGCAAAACTCAACATATAAATTGAATCACTCGATCCACACTACATAGCTCAGTAAATTCTATTACTACAAGATTGGTATAAACTAAATCACTTGATTCACACTACATAGCTTGGCCAATACTATTACTATGAGCTTGATATAAACTAAAGCACTTGGTTGCACCATATGGCTCAATGAACACTAGATTCATATTATTGAATCTACAAACTTGGTGACCATTGTAGAACTTGGTTTGTACTAAGAGACTCGATAAACACTATGAATCTTAGTTTACACTAACAATCACCAACCCACTAGAAACTTCTTAGTGCAAACTAAATACTATTCCTGGTACTCGATGGCAACTATAGAATTTGGTAGAGTTTGAATTACATAGTCAACATTATTAACTATACAATATGTTGGGTAGCTATTAGCTATCTAAATAAGTGTGTGTCACTAATAAAAAAACTTGACTATAATGTCAACAATCTCCACCTTTGGTATTAGTGACAAAAACACTTATCAATCAAAACTAAATTCTTAAAAAGTGTGAAACAATCTTTATTCTTCATCCTGTGTCTTCAACTTGGTAACATACTATGTTTTTGAAATTTTTCAAAATTTCTTTTGTAAGAGATGTTTATCTAAATAATGCCCCCCCATACATATATATTCAATATACATTATATACACCTTCTCATATTCTCCCTTTACATCTTCTCCCCCTTTTTGACATAAATGCCAAAGGTGTATTCTACATTGTTATTCCAAAATGTGACAAAAAATCATAATGTACCTTAAGAATTAATGACATTACCTTGTTCCAATTTTCTTGCAACATCTTACTTGCATGCAATGCAATTTGCACTTTTGCTAATAATTCTATCATGTGGTCAACAATGGAGAAGTTGTTGTCATGGATGTGGTTTTATCATGTACAATATGATTTTGCCATGTTTAGAAGAATTATTCCTGGTATATCTACAAGTGTAGCTCTTATCCTAGCTTTTCCCTTAGTATTTCTACCTACATTATAGTTAGAAATCTGATCTTTGTATAGGGAGCAAAATTGTAGCTCTAGTCAAGTGACAACTAGTGTGCACTTGTCTTTAGATCTTCATCTATCTTGGGGAGTTTACATTTAATTTCCTACATGAAGATGGATGTATCATAGAGATTACCAAATACAGAAGTCACATTGTTGGTAGAGGTCTCCAGTGAGCTAAGAATAGTAGACAAGTTGACTTGGTGTATGGCAATCTTTTGTGCTACTAGCTCTAATACTTTATTTTCAAATTTCTTTTCTGCTCTTTGCAACAATTTTTCTTGTCCATTCAAATCTTCATTGAATTTATAAACCACTTCTGTTAGTTGTGCCAATATAAGTTGAGAACTACCAACCTTAGTGCTGAGTTCCTCTGCAAGAATGTTCTTTGCATCTTTAAGCACTTGGAATTCTTTGTTCCTTTCTCTTCTAAGCCTTTAGCTTTACTCTATAGAAGCTCTCCTAGTATATTCATTTGATCAGGATTTAGATTGGAGATATCACAATTTGGGATAACTATCTCCCCATCAAGATCAATGTCTTCTTCCTTATCTTTGTCTTTGCTAAAAAAAATTGTACTCGGTTGAGGCTTTTTCTCAACTATCTTGGTACTTATTATTTACATACTAAGAATAGAAACAATGCTGAAAATAGAAGGACTAGTAGTAAAAGTAGATATTGCACTTATTAAGGAAATTCCTTGATGGTAGAGACCAAAATTGATGTGGAAGGAATCATTGAATGCTTAGTAGTTGAAGTGTTGGTCACTTTTGTCCAAGAAATACTGAGCTGAACAGGTGCAAAGATTGGTTGAATGCTTGAGTTTGCAATGTTTGACACAACCAACTTAGCAGTAGCTTTCTCTAAGCTAGATGACTTTGAAGCTTTGCTCAGAGAATGAGGAAGTGAGGCTATAATTGTTGCTACAATCTTTTCAAGGTCAGTTTCCTCAATGCTTTGAATCTCCAGGAGATTCTCCTTAGCAGTTTCTTGTTCTTGTTCCCCATCATGTATATTCTCATCATTTTTTTCTTCATCATCATTATTTCCTTCTTCCTCATATTCACAATCATCATCCTTATCGCTAACATTAACAATAAAATCACTCTTCTAATGAAGATTATAGATATTCTTCCATGTGTTGGTAGCATTCTTGACTACATGTTCAATGTCATTGATCAATATCAAGCAAGTGTTAAACTTCAAAGTAAGTTTCTCTTCATTCTACTTGATGGACTCATTAACTTCTTTGTCACTCAAGCTTGAAATGAGTTGCCTCAAGGTCCTCTCATATATGTCTTTAGTAGTTTTCTTGGTCTATTCCCATCTTGGCTTGATTTTCTCCAATAATTCACTGGGAATTTGTTGTGCAACATGGTCAAGAGAATATTTCCATTTACCCATCTTAGACATAACCATGTCTTCAACTTGCTTCTTTTCCTCTGTAGTTCTTATCTCATACCTTAATGATTTGAAATTTTCCATGCCTGCTCTAGAATCATTTTTTTTCAACTTTTCTTGAAATATGGGTGGAGGTCATTTGAAAATCACATCTCCTCCTTCTTTACCAAGTTTCTTTCTAGATGCCCTTCTTGTAAACACTATAGTAGATGTCTTGGTAGGTTTGGTTATAATAACCTTACCTTTCTTCTTGATTGGATCTTCTTCTTCTAATTTTTCTTTATCTTCTACATCATCTTCTTCTATGTCATCTCTTTTACCTTTTGTCAATAGGAGAGTACAACTGGTTTGTTTCAATTTCTCTATTCTTTTCTTCCCTTTGTTGACCGCCTAAGGGAGTTTTATCTCTAGTTCTATTCTTGCTTTAGCTTCATCATATGTGCCAAAATATGGAGCCCTTGGATAAATAGGTTCATTTAACAATGCTTCAATGATGTCCTTGCTTTCATCAATCACTAGTAAAGTTGGACCCAATTTTTGACCAATTTTGGTCAAATTTTGACCAAGCTTCATCGTTACTTTTATTGTTGAAATTTTGACCAAAATGCAGGTTGGTCAAAATTTTGACAAATAAATTGCAAGTTGGTTAAAATTTCAATGAATGTATTCATTAAAATTTTCACCAACTTACAATTTGGTCAAAATTTTGACGAGAAAAATAGCGACGAACCTTGATGTGAGGCCTCACCTCGACCCATCATAGCATAGACTTATTATTACATTTTGACATTTGAGACTTAGATGGGTAGTGAATTGTTTTATCTATAGATTTTTATACTGTAGTAACATTTTACATTATGGTATGCACTAAGAACTTGTCATTTTATAAAATGATCAAACACATATGGATGCAGTTTTAAGACATGATCCTATTAGATTTTGACACAATGCAAAATGTTAATTTGATTATGATGATTTATGATTGGTAGATAAATTTTCATTTGATTATGACGCTTTATGAGATGAATGATTATGATATGTAGATAAATGTTAATTTGATAATGATAACTTATGACATACAGATTTTGATATTTTAACATTTCAAATGGAATAATTGAAATGACTAGGAAAGGAGAATTTGTTGAATTATGTTAATATGGATTTCATAAAATTCAAATTACACATTTATGATATACATTTTATGTGACATCCTTGGACTACTGATGCTCAAGTTTAATGTGTAGGAAGTGGAACCATGGAAATTATTATTAGTGTAGTTTTTTATTTTTCCTATTTTGCTAAGTTTTTACTATAGTTTTAATAATCTCGCTTAGGTTAATAAAGCATGTCTTATTAGGTGAATGGTTGTGAGGTGTCACCTTCCTACATGTGAGCATCCATTAGCTATCTTGAGAAGATACTTTGCTATCTTTAGTCCAATAGATAGTTGCTCCTCATTGGTTGGTGTTGCCACCTCCTCCCTCTTCCTAGCTTATATAAGCATGCTACCTGGCTTGTATTTGTATCTTTTGTTTTTGCGTCCTCTTAATGCTATTTTTCTTCCAGCATTTGCATTAATCTCTTGGAGACTAACTCTATGATGCTATTTTGATTTTGTATCATTTGCATTCATAGTTTAGATATTTACTCTTTGCACTAGTTTTCTGGGTTATTAATCTTATCAGATTCTAACATGGTATCAGAGCTTTTCTATGTGCAAGAGTAGATTTTAGTTTCCTTATTTGAGAGATTCAGGCGGGGCAAATAAAATTTATTGTAGTTTTTTGAAAAATGAAGTATGCTCTTCTATTGCATCTTTGGATGATCCTGAGAATCAGAAAAGTTTTGACAAAAACAGTTTTTCTCTAGGGTTTCAATCTCAAATCTGACAACCAAGCATATTTGGAGTTTTCAATCAGTTTTACAGGTTCCAGCATGCCATTGATGGACTTAGGAAGCTAATCCAGCATTTGCATGCCATATTTTGGTTGCTGGGGTCTTTTTTTATTTTTGGAGCCATTTTTTACTATTAAAGGCATCCAATTTACACTACAGCAGCATCTTCTATACATCAAAAAGAAAAATGCTTTTTGGATTTTGTTCGCAGCCCCGAAAAACCATCTAGGTATCTTTTAGATTTTACATGCAAGCTGTATATTTTTTTGAATCAAGCATGAAATGCTACAGCCATACCCCTCTCCATTGGCAATTGTAGATTTGAATGCAGTTTTCAAATGTCTCGTTCTTGCTCATACAGACTCCGATTTTGATGATTCTTGTTATGAATTTGGCTATTTTTTTGTGCTCTATCCACTAGTGGAGTTGTTTTTTGATTTTCATGCATGAATTATTCAGAAATTGCAGATTCTCAGCCGTGACTATGCACAATTCTCATTTTGGAAACTTCGGAGGATCATAACTTTCTCATACGATCTCGTATCGAGGTGATTCTTTTTTTGAAAGTGCATGATTTTTTGAGTAGATCGCAGTGGTGCTATTTGTTTCCTTGATTATTGTGCCCAAGTTTCACTTTTAGAATATGCTCTTCATGAGGGTTTGTAATGCATTAAAATCAAGACCACTAAGTATTTCTTTCTAGTGGTAGTTGTAAACGCGCTAAAATAAAGTGCCAAATCATATTTCTTTGGGGGGGTTCTTTGATTGAGTAAAGAGGGGGGGGGGGGGGGGGGTTCTCTTCTTTCTAGCATTTCTTCATCATGGATCAAACAAATATGCCCATCCTAACTTCATAAAATTACTTTGAGTGGAAATCATGCATGAAAATTCACTTAAGAAAAGCTAGATTAAATAGGATATCTATGAGACTTGAAACTAAACCTGCTAAACATGAAGATAAGCCTAAGTGGTTTAACAAATGTGATGAGGCATTTGGAACATTGTGTTTGTTTGTTTCTCCTAACTTGCTATTTCACATTGAGTCTTTGGATACACCAAATGAAGTATGGACAAAGCTAGAAACACTATTTGGCACACAAGATTCAATGAGGGGTCATATGTTGGAAAATGAATTAATTAGTTTGAGTCCTGACAATTTCAACACAATCCAAGATTTCTTCACCAAATTGAAATCACTAAGGCTGCAGTTAAAACAATGTGGAATTGAAAAGAAAGATGAACAACTGATTCTTAGTATTCTCTCTAAGCTAAGTTCAGAATATTCTGTGTTTGTCTCCACCTTCTATGCTATTAAGGGTGCACTTGGTACTCAATTCACCATGCCATCTTTAGATGATTTTTTTGTCAATCTCACTCGAGAATAGGACAAGCTAATCTAGATGGGCACTCTTAAGTCCTCTAAGTCACATGCCTTGGCTGCCAACCAAGGCACAAAAGAACAACAAGGACAAAGTAGTAACAACAATAGTAAGGATAAGAAACAAAAGAATAGCGAGGAGAAGAATGATCAGATATCGATTTCTTCAAAAGCAACTATTGATACACCATCTTCCAAGGGCAATCAGCCTAAGAAAGAAAAGGTCAAATGTGCCTATTGTAAAAGACCTGGTCATGATGAACATAAATGTTTGCAGAAACAACTTGATCACTTGACATACATTCTTGAGAAGAATAATATCAGTGTTCCTGAGTCTATCAAACAAAGTTCTAATGAAGGGTCTAACAAAGAAAAAGAAAACAACAAGGGGAAAGGAAAGGGCAAGGCCCTTTTTGTAGTTGCTTCCTCACCATCCACTTGGGTTCTTGATTCGGGTGCTTCACACCACATGGCTTCATCTAAGGAAGAACTTGCATCCTTGGAGATTTGTACTATGCCTTCTATTTTGATGGGTGATAACACTCCTGTTGAGGTGTGTGTGAGAGGGTCTGTTGATGTGGGGGTTGGCACATTCCATGATGTTCGTTGTGTACCCTCATTTTCAACTAATCTCCTATTGGTATACCAGATCACTCACATAGGTTTAGGCAAGTGGGTTGAGTTCACTCCTGATTCAGTGGAGATATGTGAGTTGCACAATGATTCTACAGTTGCAGTTGGGTGAGCAGATCATCAGTCACGACTCTATATGTTTTCTCACTTTGTTCCTGATCCTCCTTTGACTGTTTCACTCATTCACTCTAATGATGTGAGTAGATTATGGCATGAGCTATTTGGCCATCTTAACTTCCACTACTTGCATTAGCTTAACCAGCAGAGCATGGTCATAGGGTTGCCTTCTACTTTGACATTGGAGTCACTTGGAATACATGATAGATCTTCTAATGGGTCAGATTCACTTGAGCAGTCTTCTACCTCCACTTTTGATGCAGAGAGTGATTCAGAGGACTCACCTCCTTCCTCTCCTAGTCATCATTTATAGGTTGATGATTCTTTTCTAGATTCTCCATCTTCTGGTCCACTTTGGGCTAGACAGACCTTGCAGTTTATAGGTGATTGGGTTGGGGATCCATCAGACACCAAGCAGACTCGTTCACAATTCCAGGATGCTCTACATATCTTCATTGATACTACCTCAAATCCACAGTCCTTTCATGAGGCTTCTGGTATTTTTGAGTGGGATATAGCTATGCAAGAAGAGTATAGTTCCTTGATGAGGAACCACACTTGGGATCTTGTCCCTTTTCCTAAGGGAAGAAAACTTGTTCGATGTAAGTGGATCTACCGGACAAAATTTGCAAGCTTTACTGGAGGTGCAGGATTCTACATCTTTTGGGGGGGCCTCTTCCTCTCACTTGGAGTCTTAATTTTCTTTGGGGAGTCTCTTTTCTCTCTCTTTTGGGGGAATTTTATGCACATGGGTACCTCATAAGGCTTGACTTTCCAGGACCCATTTCTACATCCACCTAAGCTTCACTTATGGGGGGGTGTTAGTGTAGTTTTTTATTTTTCCTGTTTTGCTAGGTTTTTCCTACACTTTTAATAATCTTGCTTAGGTTAATAAAGCATGTCTTATTAGGTGAATGGTTGTGAGGTGTCACCTTCCTACATGTGAGCATCCATTAGCTATCTTGGGAAGATACTTTGCTATCTTTAGTCCGATAGATAGTTACTCCTTATTGGTTGGTGTTGCCACCTCCTCCCTCTTCCTAGCCTATATAAGCATGCTACCTGGCTTGTATTTGTATCTCTTGTTTTTGCGTCCTCTTAATGCTATTTTTCTTTAAGCATTTGAATTACTCTCTTGGAGACTAACTCTATGATGCTATTTTGATTTTTTATCATTTGCATTCATAGTTTAGATATTTACTCTTTGCACTAATTTTTTGGGTTATTAATCTTATCAGATTTTAACAATTATTGGGTGAAACAAGTTTCAAACCTATGTGAACACAGTTGAACCAAGGAAAATCTTTAGAAGATTCAAAAGCCTCATTGTGAAAATATTTTTTTTCATAATGTAAGTTTGTTTGTATGAAGGAATTCTTGATCATAATATATATGCATTAAGGATATGTCATGGTGATATGGAATGTATTTTAATGTGTCACTTCACACTTGTATTTGTCTATTTTTTGATGACATGTCACCTAGAGTGTTGGTCACAAGACCACTTGATCTTAGTCCTTTCCTTTTTCTCCAATTAATGTTTAAGTATACCCATTTGGGAGAGAGTGTTAGGAAGGGTCACCATCATGTTGATTTTCGAATTCAAACTTGTTAGTGATTTTAGAGGGCCTAAATAGGGTCTTGAAGTGTCATTTTATGGATTAAAAGCTACCCTAATGGTAGTATAACATGTTAGGGGCCTAAATTCAACTATTTTAGTGATTACCTAACTTAGTGGACCCCTTAAACGAAGCCATCTTGAACCAATTCGAAATTTTGAGTTTTCCCATGAGAGTACCCTCACAACCCCACTTGGTCAACTTTCTTATTTTGGAGGAGCAACAATGTAAGAAAGGGGAGGCTTGATGTTCCTACTAAAAATGGTTAGCAGAGAGTCTTTTTAGTGGAGGGGTGACAAACTAGTGGATTGTTCACCCACTCTCTAAGTTTAGAGACAGTTAGGTTTGGAGGGAGATTAAGGGAGCTCTACTACAACTATCAATACCCTAGCTTGGACCAAGGTTGGTGTCTCAAAACATACTTCTTTTTTCATTTCTTTCTTTTAGCATAAGTGAGTAAATCTACAAGTGTGAAGGATTATTGATGGAGTATGCATTGTGGTGGAAGTCTTGCTTTGTGGATTTTGATATTGTGTTATGGCATTGTGACAAAGTGTTGTGTTCTTCTTGCATTATGGTTTTTGATATTGTGTTGTGGCATTGTGAGAATGTGTTGTGTTCTTGAAGAGTTCTTGGGTTTTCTTCTTGGTTTTTTTTTCTTGTTTGGATTGGAATATGAATGTGATCATGGGTGTGATGGCTTCACTCACCCTTGAGAGAAGGGAAGAGAAGTCTAGGGTGAAGGGTATAGTTGGGCTTGCATGATTGAAGACCTTGGAGTATGGGATCCATTGTATGTCATTTCTATTCATATTTTGCCTTGGGGTGATAAGGAAAAAAAATGGTGAAGGAAGGAAGTAAATGAAGTATGGGTTTCAAGGAAGCTAAAGTTCTTGCTAGTGTGTGGTGGATGATGTTTATGAAGCCCCGAAAGGGCATGATATTTTGGTGATATGTGAAGCCCCGAAAGGGCATGATATTTGTTGAATTGTGAAGCCCCAAAAGGGCATGAAAGTTGTTTATGGAAGATATGATATAATATGAAAAACCTCCCTGAAAGCACACCTTCACCCTATGTTCAAAGTTCCATTGGTGAACCTTTGTGAAATACCTTGGGATGGGATTGTTAAGTGTTGTGAATGTGATGTTCATGCATTTGTAAGATTGGTATGAAATCTAGTTTGGATCTTGTTTCCCTTGCTCGGTGGGTGGCTTCGTAGAAGCCTTAGTTGGGAGGTGAGCCTCCATGGTTCCTATTTTGTGTGTTATGTGCAGGTTATGTTAAGATGTATCCCTTAAAGATGTAGTGTTTCACCCTTGCCAATGCTGGGAAATCAAATGTGTAAAGAGCAATCCTTGTTCTATGTCACCTCAAAATTATTGTGGTCTCCAAGGTCCCATTGTGATTTCATTTTGATGTGAAAAAGAATGGTATTAAGGTCTTCCAAGTTCTTTTGTGTTTCTTTGTGTTGTAGAAAAGATTTGTGTCATTATTTAATATCTGGAGTTGGGAAGAAGCAGATTGTGAAGCTACATATGAAATTTGATTATAAGGAAAAGTCACTCAAAAATTTGATGTATTATGAAAAGGAATTCATGTATTAAATTTTCTTCTCATGAAATTTGTAAACTAGTTGATGAATATATTTCATAGATCAAATGTGAAAGAATATTTTGGGTAGAATTGATCAAGTCAAAATATACATGTTTCATTGCAAATTTTACATGCTATGCTTTTCATAACTTGGAGGTAAATCACCATGTTTGATAGTTCATTGCATAGTCTTTCATTCATTGATTTTCAACTCCAATCAATTTTCTAAGAAGACAACACCTTCATATCAAAAAATATATTCACCTAAATTCAATGATATGATAAAAAAACACAAGAAAAGAATTAGTTGAGAAAAGCAAACACTTAGAAAAATTTTTGATAGACTTGCCGAGGTCCACAATTCATCTACGAAAAATGTATGAGGAATGAAAAAAAAACACCTTCCCTATTACAATCACTTAAAATATTAGAAAGAATATACTCAAAATCTGATCATGAAATATTAGAAAAAAATTATGAGAAACTACAATGCAATCAAACATCTAGCCTATGAGTACTACTCACTAGGACTCACAAGAGTCATGTGACTTTCAAGTCACTATCACACTAATCCAAGACACAAAATAATAATAATAATAATAAAAATAATACCATTTATGTATATAAGCATAGAAGATGTAAATAATCTACATAGAGGAGCTAAGAAAATAAAGATAAAAATGTTTATTTTTAAAACTCTCAACTATATTCTTGTTCCTAGGTGTATCCAGCATGTCCTGCATGTTTAGGCATAATCCAAGAAAGTGATTTGGGTGGTCCCCACTAGATAGTTTCCTAATGGTTAATCCCAAAAAGTGAAAAGGAGATAATATTATTATTGGCACCTGAAATGGAGGAGGGCTTATGCATTGGAGAATGTGGGGAGTTGGAGGTTGGTGGGATCTACACCATGACAAATGAAAACCCATCATGTGCTATCCCAAACTCTTTTCTTGGGTACATTTTATTAAGTCATGTCAGATAATATGGGAAATGGAGTTTAAGGGACACATAATCCCATGGGGGCCATATAAATATATATGCATATCTCACCCCAACCAATGCAAAACACACTTATACCAAGGAAAAGACCACATTTATGATGGATGACCATTTCCCTCTCTCTCCTCCCTAGGTGCCACAAAAGGCGGGGTCGCCCAAGGACATGGGCTGACCACCAAACTTATCCTGCACGTGATTCTCCCCATTCTTTGTCTTGGGTTGCAAATTTAGGTAGTAAGAAGTTAGGGAAGGGAGTAGTTAAGAAGAAGTCGAAGTAGTTAGTTGTTCCTGAAATGTGTAGTTTATGTTTAAGTAAAGTGCTAGGGAAAAGAGGTTAGTGAAATAAGGATATGGTAAGTAAAATTAGTATTTTGAACATTCCACTAAATAATTATGTATTGGGCTAAATGTAAGGTTATCAAGTGGAAATGCTTGAATCACCCAATTCTTGAGTAACATGTGCTTCATTACTTAGACTTACATTTTTAGAAGATTTTGGAATCCATTGCTATCTCATCTATTTCCTAATGTTTTCAAGCTTGTCTTTCTTTTCGTCTTCAATTCTTCCATTTTTCATACAATTCTTCGAAAGATGACCAAGTTTTGTACAAATGAAACATCTTCTAGTGGTGTCTCTTATCCTCATGTGATGTTTTACACAATTTATTCCAATGTGTCCACATTCTCCTTAGTAATTACATCGGCACCATGTGTTGTAGTCCCAATCAAATATAGCTTTTACAATCTGTTGAACTGGATTCAATATCTTAGTTTTACATTCTAAAGATTTGTTCCCATGCTTCTTGCATTTATGACATTTTCCCTCAAATTTAGGTTTCTCTTTGCATTCATTAGCTCTATGACCATGTTGACTACAATTGTAGCATTTTCCATTGAATTTAGCTTTGTCGTTGTTCCAAAATTTGTTTGATGTGTGACCTAGTTTACCACAGTGACTTCAAGTAGGTCTTTGATTCTTTTGAGCTTCTTTCTTAGATGATTCACTTCTTCTGTATATCCAATTCCTGCTTTTCCCTTTTGTCTGTATTGGATTTTATCATTTAATTGATCCATGTCTGCTTGAGATTTCATCATCTTCTCATTGATTTTCCTTTTACTATTTAGATCATTCTGTAATCTTTCATTCTTTGATCTTAGATTCATGATCTCTTCATTTGCATTAGTAAGTTGATCAATGAAGTTTGCTTGTTGAAGGGATAGATGTTTAATTTCATTGTTCTTTCCTTCTAACTCTTCTTTTATCTTACTTTTCTCTTCTATGACTACACACAATCTTACTAACTAAATTTCTTGCTCTCTTCTTAGCTTTCTTATTTCTTCTTAAAGTGTTCCATTATTTTCTAATAGTTCTCTGATTACTTCATTTGTTCCATCTGAATTACTTTTTAAATGGATTTCTTCAATTCTTTCTTCAATTTAGAGTCGGTCATTCATCTGTACTACAATATCTTTTCTTCTTTTCAAGGATTGAGAGAGTTTCTATTTTTCTTTCTTGAGTTGCCCAATAGCCAATTCCAAATCTAGATTTTCCATTGTCAAGATCCTTATCAAGTCTGAATACCTCCATAGCCTCTTGATCTTTGCTCAAGCTATTAAATATTTCTCTAAGAACCACAAAGCTTTGATACGAATTTTTGGAAATATATGATAGGCTAAGTTACTAAAAGGGGAGGGGTGAATCAATAACTTATAAAAATTAATCTTCATTTACCAATTAATCCTTCATGTGTATTCTAATCTAATTGCATGCATGAAAAACTGAAAGCATTAAAACATTCATAACACTTTGACACACGACATGGTGACCTAGAAACCTTCCAAGTATAAATTAAAACTAGTGCGGGATGATACCCACATGCTTTACTACTGTAATATAAATTTGGCCTATTATGGGTTACAATGGTCACTTATGATGATCTATCTTGTTAGGCACAATAAGGACTGTTAGGTCCATCTTGTAAAAGGATTTAAAAAACATACAATGAAGTATGGACTTGATAAAGAGATTTAAAAATACTGTTAAGTCTACCTTGTGAAAGGATTTAACTATTCCACCTGTTACGATGAACTAGTGGTCGATCTTTGATCTACAACTTGATTTTCTAAATGAGATCCTTTGATTGTAATAATCAACTTGTTGTGATAGATAAATCTTTGCTACTCCTTATACTTTTGTAGCCCTTTTATTTCACACTTTACTCTTATTAAATTCACACCATACTCATGTCATGTATTTTGTATGCGATACAATTCATTACATATATACCAATCCAAATTACAAATCAACAAAGTCGGCTATAATACAAGTTTCACCAAAATACATAAAGTCGGCCCAACTGCAGGAACTCTAGTTTTGAAGACTAACTCAGTGAGATTATGATACTTGACATCCATTGTAAATGTTTGACATTATCATGCACTTGGTAGATGTAGAAGCTCAATCCATACTAATCACTTTCAAGTAGTCTAAACTCAGTCTACACTGGTGACTTGATGAATACTATGAAACTCAACATATAAATTGAATCACTTGATTCACACTACATAGCTCGATCAATGATATTACTACAAGCTTGGTATAAATTGAATCACTTGATTCACATTGCATAGCTCAGTCAATTCTATTACTATGATTTTGGTATAAACTGAATCACTTGGTTGACACTGTATGGCTTGGTCAACACTAGATTCATATTGTTGAATCTATGAACTTGGTAACCACTGTAGAACTTGGTTTGCACTAAGAGACTTAGTAAACACTATGAAGCTTGGTTTACATTGACAATCACCAACCTAGTAAAAAATGCTCAGCACAAACTAAATACTATTCTTAGTAATCGATAGCAACTATAGAACTTAGTACAGCCTGAATTACTTGGTTAACATTGTTAACTGTACAATACATTCAGTATTTGTTAGCTATCTGAATAAGTGTGTCTCACTAATAAAAAAACTTGATAAAATGGGCTTGTAGAGATAAATAGAGATACAGATGGACAACATAATGGTAGACATTACACTATCACACAAAATTGGACATATTGAAGATAGACTATTCAATTAGGGAGACTTTGGTTGACAAGAAATGCCCTAGAAATAAAATTTGAAAATTGGTTGAAATATAAATGAAACACCATGAAAAATTATCTATTCATTATTTACTTTTGATCAAATGTCATAGGATAACACATGGTAAGATGTGGGAAATAAACACGACTAGCTGTAGGACTAGGTGTGTAAACTCTTCAATTTCTCCTCAAATGATTAGGAATGCTATGTTGAAAGAGACTAATTAATTTCCATATGTTATGCATTTTATTTCTTCCCTTCTAGTATTTCAAGAGGGTTTGGAGAGACAATGGTGATTGGTTTTGAAATATTGGTGTGTGACCAACAGGGGACAAAGAAAACTAGGTAATGAATATGACCTCAATAAACATTTTCAGTTCTCCATAATGTTAAGACCATGAAATAAGAGGATGATTGGAAATGGTTGTGAGAGAAGGGGTTTTTAGTTATCAAGCTCTATTCATAGGGTTTCAAATTTTTTAGTTTCTTAAATTCATGTTTTTAGTTATATACAGTGTTTTAAGATCCAACATTTCTCTATGAAAAAATGTTTCATAAAAAGCATATTCTTATTTGGTGTCATGTTTCCCTATTTGTCCATATACTATCATTTTTTGCATTAGAATAGATTGCTCCTTTCGAGAGTAGGGGTTTTTAGTTGTTGAGCTTTATTTCTAAGGTTTCAAACTCTAAAGTTTCTTAAAAGAAAGGTATCAATTTTATATAGATTTTGAAGAACCAACATTCATTTATGAATGAATATTTCATTAAATATATATTATTTTATAGTGTCATGTTCACCTTTTGTAACACCTCACTTGGGAACCCAAGAGAAATAAGTATAATATGTTACAAAGTTTACTCAACTATTTTTTTAAAGTTTAAACAACATCAAAGTAATAATGCAGAAGCAATATACACAAACACAACATTTACACAATTGCAATTACAATATAGATTTCATTCCTGAAGGGTTCCTTTGCATTGAGTCACATTTAAAAATTTTCATTAATAGTTTATGTCTTAATTACAATGTCCATAATCATAAAATGAATAAACACATACATAATCTCATACACACATACATAAAACCAATTGATATGATCAAGTATATTCAAATAATATCATCCACTATACATTTCATAGTGTTTTCAATTATAAATACAAGTACATCAACATATAATACATATCATATGATCTCAACATACAAGAGACATAATACGTGGATGTTGTTAGTCCTCAAAACTACTTTCCCATTTTGAGCATCTAGGTCCAAGGTTGAGAATCCATGCAAGAAAAAGAGCAGATCTCCAAGGAAAAAAATAGAGGCCTCCATAGCTATGAAAGGAGAGGGAACCTACAATAGATAGAAGAAAAACCCATAGAAAAGAAGAAAAGCACAGGGGTTTTGCATTAAAATACTTAATCCCACATTGGTTGTGGGTTGAGGTTTTTAGTGTTTAAATATAAACTCATTGAATGTGCATAATGTCGAAAAGACTTGGGCATTTTGTAATGATGAAAAGGGCCCCACCTTCTAACTAGATGGCATGTAGTTCGCAACAAAATTTTGAATGAAGATGTTGACATCATCAATGACATGGAAAGCTCAACAATTGGGTGATCAAATGATGTTGTGTGGCTGATCCTTTGGTAGGTGCTATGTTGCCAAGTGAAAATGCACACTAGATTACCATGGTGACATACCAATTAGTCGGGTGGAGCTAACATGGTGATGAGTGGGTGTAGAGGTGGTGATGACGTGGTCAAAAATGAAAGTTTACCAAAAAAGTTAAGAGTGTCACCAGGAAAGTGAAGGATTCCGATGGTGGCCATGTCATCACTAAAAAATGGGATGGTCTCACCAATAGCGACATGGAAACCTCCTAGGAAATTAGAATTTTGGCTCAAAAAATTGAAAATCTAATGGAGTAGGGGATGCCATGGGGCCACTTACTAGTAGACACATGGTGCATTCTAGAGGCTCATCATTAGTTCACAAAGAGAATAGGGAAGAACCTCTGATTGTATGCCTAAAAAATGTTACAATCTTGTTGTGTGGTTAGAAGCTAGATTCCAATGGCCTCTATTGCTACGATAAAATAGGATGTCGTGAGATCGGGTTAGGAAAGATTATGGTTTTTGATGTTATGTGAGGCCAAGGGATTGGGATCTCAAATTTAGAGGCATACGATCCTATGAATTTTGTGGGATCATAGAAGAATTCTCAAATGTTTGCAATGTTATGAAAATGGGGCTAGTTGTGAGATCACTAGGTATAGATATGGAGGTATACAGTGCTACGAATTTGTCATGTGATCAGAGAAGTAGGCTTTGTCATAGGATTCAGGGTCTGAGATTGAAGTTGTGCAATCATACAATAGTTTCATAGGATCATGCAAAAGGATAAATGGGCCTCTAATATTATGAATTTTGTAAGGTTGGGAATGGTAATATTAAGGTCTTCAATGCTATAAAGGGTCGATTATCATAGGATCGTAAAAGAAAAATTTATAAGCAAAGATGCTATAGGGTAAAAATTGAAATATTTCAATAATATAAATGTGGGCCCTGCTAGATAATTGACCAATGGAGAATCGACATGTGACATTTAAGGACAATGAAAAATGAATAAAAATTAAAAGTTCGGAGATATTCAATGCACAAATGTTGAAAGGATTATAAATTGAATAATATTATATTGTTTCCACTATATAGTTTTATTTTTCATTTTATGCTCTGTTCATGGTCCGAGAGCTGTAAATTTCCAATTGATCTTAGGGGCATGATTTTTATCTGAAATGTGTAGTATAATATGCCAATGGAATTGAGAAGAAGTGAATTTTCCATTTTTGCCATCAGATTTTGTGCAAGTATTAATTAGAAGTGGCTACAAGAGGTTTTGTGTTTCTAGGGGCTTCTCAACAAAAATTATAGACTTGTGTTTCTAGTTTGAATTGAGATCAGAGATAATGATATTTTTATCATATATGGTTTCATCATCAGTTGTAAGGATGAATTGATTACTTTAAAGGCAGTGGGAAGTAATCAAGTGTTTTTCTCAACAACACAAGTTGATTTTCATAGCAAAAAGCAGAAGTGACATGCTAAGATTAGATTTGAAGCTTCAGTACAGTTTGTGATGAATTCCTAATATTTTCTCCATGAGATATTTTGCAAACTATTAAAAGGGGATATATCAAATATTTTGGCATCATTGATGGTTTTAATTATAGGCAGTTGAAAGAAGATCAGTTTCAACAACTACAAATTGAAGATTATTTCAGTATGATACATGTCAATTTCATATTACAGACGTAGAAATATCTTAGATCTTCTATATATTCTTCCTCTCTACTCTTTTTAAGGGTTCCAATTCTTTGTAGATTTTTTGAAAATTGTGAGACCAGTCTGGTTCCAATTTCCTGATATTTTTCTCATAGTTTTGATACCATTTTCTCAATGTTCTTCTATTACGAATAGCATACCGTATTTCCTTTGAAGCATTTCATGTTATATAATCATTCATTTTGTATTTTTTGAATCTTAACATACAGATGGTCTATTGGTTTCAAGGAAATTAATGCAAGAGTTTAACCTTCTTAGTTTCATTCTGATTCTCATCTCCTTCTTCTGTTATCTGTAATGTTTTATGTTTGAGAACAAAGAAAGCTTGAACTCATTAGCAATCCCTTAAGGTTGTATTTCAGGGTAAATTTGTTGTTGGAACAAAGATCCATGTAAATGCTTGTTTACATTGGTAGGGTTGCAGGTTACACTAGAAGGATTTCATCATAAGTATGAGAGCTATTAGGAAGTTTGATGTCTATTTGCAAGTCAAATAAATAGATCAGATGTCTAAATATATGAGTATACTTTAGGTATCCATCTGTATGTAAAGATTTAGTTGATGCCCAATGGATAAGGGACTGGTCAGCTTGAGGGTTACATGTTCTATGTTGTTGCATACTCAGGTTATGCTTGGATCCAAACTTTAATTAAATATATTTCCCTTTATGTTTAAGAGCTAAAGAATTTTTCCTCACTTGGTTTATCATGTTCATGTACTCTATTATTAGCTATTTTACCCATGAATTATTGCATAAACATAGAATATTAAGGGGTTTTATCTGTCTTCCAGATTCAGTAGTATGCCTTCACACTAGTACCATATAAAGAATCTGAGGTCCACTTGCCTAGGTCTAATAGACCCTAAAGAAGAAGAAGGAATTATCCTTATAGTTGGCCCAAGACTATAGTCAAGTGCATCCATCATAGGAATTTTCTAACCTTATATGTATTGGTCTAGTTTCTTGGTTGTTTTCAAAACTATTAATTCAAGAGCCAACAAAATGGTGACTTTACTAGGGATTTGTAAAGTAATTCACTATTAAAAGGACAAGAATCTCTGGTGTAAACTTATATATTTCAATACTATTTTTTGGCATGGTTTTTCCCATCCAAGTCACGAAAAAAATGGTGACTCTGCTAAGTAGTATTGCAATCTAAAGGTGACTCAATACAAATACAAGAAAGGCATGTGTAAGGTTTGTTATCAGTAGCAAGGTTGTGCTGAAGTTTCATGCCTCCCAATGATGTTTTAACCAGGACCGCAGTAGCTTTAACGTTTGAAGAAAGATTGTATTGTCACTAGTGTTTCCATCATTAGTCAATTCAGCTTGAAAGTATTTTCAAAGTGTTGTAGTGTTCAAAGTCAAGAATGAACAACATGGTTTGTTCATTATTTTTCAAGATTTTAAATCTATAAGAGTGGTTTGATGATCTATGTTTTTTTTCCTACCATTGAAAGTCTGGTTCAAATTTTGTCAATTAAAAAACCTTGTTTTATTTCTCATATTTATAAGTGTTGAATCTCTTTGCGTATATGTTTGAAATTTGAAGGACTCTCAGTTGTATGGGCAGATTTGAAGCTCTTGATAGTTTCTTGGAAAAGAAGTGTTTCTTGATTAAAGTTCAATGTTGTTGCTTCTACTATTATAAAAAATCTAAGTGCTCAAAGCGAATTACAGTTGTGATTTATTTGTCCTTTTAAATAAGGTGGTGGCTCTACAATGGCTTCATCTATGGTATGAGGAAGTTCATGTCAGCACCAGTGCCATAATCAATAGAGGAAAGTTTGCATCAACACTAAAGGTATTCTACTTTTCATGAGTTTAATTTTCATGAAAGTTTAATGTTAAAAATCTATACCTCTATTTAGTGATTTTTAGCACTAGAGAAAGAGGTGAAGTTTTTATTTTAAAATGGATTCAGACATCAGGTCTGAGGTTAGTCTACAATTTTCTAATAGTTTGAAAACTGTGGCTAGTAATATTGTTATGTTGAATAAAAGAATCCACAATATGGTTGTTAGTATAGTCAAGGGGAAAATGGGAAGTCTTCAAGGTCTAAATGTTCAATAAATTTTATGTAAAGTTTAACTTAGTAATTAGAATGATGCCCTTGCATTCTAGACTAGAGGAATCTTCCCTACCAAGTGCTTTCCTGGATATTATAGTGCTTGATTCAGTCAATTGAACAACAGCTATAAGGTTACAAGAGCTTTTACAAGCTGACAGATTCATTAAGAAAATGGAAAGTGATAATGATATTGTTCATAGTGTCTCTCCTAATGATGATAATACATGTGTTGAAATTCAAGGTAATCATGAATGTAAAGAATCCATAAATAATGATAATCTATCTTCCAAGCATGAAGAGATGGATTCAACTTTTAATGAATCGAAAGATTGCAACCAATGTAAAGAAGATAGATATGAAATTGAAAATGAGTCTTGTGACATTGAATGAGTTTGAGGAATTTTGTAATAGCAATGCAGGTGTTGATTTTTAATAATGAAAATGAGTATTATAATGATTTTGATATTTTAGATTGTTGTACTAATGTTTCTATTGTTGTAAGTTCTTCATATGATGTAGAAAATAATCACAACAAAGAGAAAATTAGTGAGGAAGTCTTCTTGACCCCTAATGAGATTTCAAATTTATTGGCTCGTGAGTTTGAGAAATATGTAAGTACTTCTAAGGATATATGTATTCTCCCTCATATTTTTTCTTCATTTAGTAAAGCCACTTTCCCAATATTTGATGTAGAAAAGGATACAGAATCTAAAAAATCTTTGTCAAACTTTGGAGGTGCATATAGTAACACCTTAAGTGAATATGCACACGATGACTTGATAGATGCAGGGGATGTGTTTGAGGGGTAGTTTGCTACTATCTTAATTTTTTATCATGCTGGTGATTACAGTGAAATATGTTTTGATACTTTAGATGAGGAGGAAAACATTGAAAATAATGTTGTTGATTCTGATTTTCCATTTTATACGGCCAAGTCTTGTAATGATCAGCCTGATGGTAAGTTTATAAAGTTCAATGTTCCCTCTAATAGTATGTTAGATGAAGACAAAAATTGTAATTAGCATATTTTGGATCAACATTTTTAGAATAGTTTTCTAGATTTGGTGACTAACCAAATTTTTTAGTGTGAAGAGTTTTCAGCAAGTGGAAAATCTGATGTGATGAATAATATGATTGCAAAGAGGTAGGACTCAGATTTTACATACCCTTCACACCCAAATACACAAGGTCAGTTACAAATTGATTCATTTAACTTGTTGAATGAAGTGGAATATCAAACTTTTGTGTTTTCAGTTGAAGGTATCCATGAGTCAATTAGTTATTATCAATTTTAGTTTGATATCAGTTGTTATGATCACGTTGATTCATTTTTCATAGTGAGCAAGATGAAGAAAATATGTATAGTTTTTATATGCACTATGAAAGTGATGATGACAATTTTGATTTTCCTAATGAATTAATTGAAAGTACTAATGTGTTGGGTAAAACAAAGGATAATGAAAGTTTTAGTTTACCTCAAGAAGATGTTAATGAGAATTAGGTGTATGATAGATGGAAGAAAGTTGAAGAAGTTTGGTGGCTTGAGGTCACCATCTATTATAGCTAGAGTAGGTTTCATGCTTTCAATTGTTCGAGAAAATTTTGAATTGTTTTCTTCCTCCAAAGATCTAATTCCTTGCCATGCCCGCAAGGGGCATGCATCCCAAGATAGAGCCTATGTTATTCCTCAAAATTGCTTTCCCATTTTGAACATCCAAGTCCAAGGCTGAGCACCCACCCAAGAAAAATAGAAGATCTCTAAGGAAAAAAATAGAGGTGTCCACAACTACAAAAGGAGAGGGAACCTACAACAGATAGAAGAAAAACCCATAGACAGGAAGAAAAATGCAGGGGTTTTGTATTAAAATACATAATCCCACATTGGTTGTGGGTTAAGGTTTTTAGTGTTTAAATATAAACTCACTAAACTTGCATAATTTTGAAAAGACATGGGCATTTTATAAAGCCACATTGTGATGAAAAGGGCCCCACCTTACAACCAGATGGCATGGAGTTTGCAACAAAATTTTGAATGAAGATGCTAACATCATCAATGTTGTGGAAATCTCAATGACCAAGTGATCAAATGATGCCATGTGGATGGTCCTATGTAGGCACTATGTCACCAATTGAAGATGCATACCAGACAACCATGGTGACATAATGACTGGCCAGGTGGAGCTGACATGGCGATGAGCGAAAGAAGAGGTGGTAATGACGTGGCCAGAAATGAAAGTTCACCAAAAAAGTTAAGAGTGTCACCAGGAAAGTGAAGGATTCCAAAGTTCATCATGTCACCACAAAAGAATGGGATGGTCTCGCCAGTAGTGACATGGAGACCTACCAGGAAATTAGAATTTTGGTCCAAAAAATCAAAAATTTGGTAGAGTTAGGGATGCCATGGGGCCACTCACCAGTTGACACATGGTACATTCCAAAGGCTCATCATGAGTTCACAAAGAGGATAGGGAAGGACCTTTGATATTACGCCCAAGCGATGTTATGACCTTGTCATGTGGTTGAAAGCTAGATTTCAATGGCCTTCAATACTACAATGAGACATGATGTCATGAGATCAAGTGAGGAAAGATTATGGTTTTTGATGTTATGTTGAGGTTGGGGGATCGGAATCTCAAATTCAGAGGCTTACGATCCTATGAATTTAATGGGATCATAGAAGGATTCTCAAATGTTTACAATGTTATCAAAATAGGGTCAATCTTGAGATCGCTAGGTGCAGATATGGAGGTATATGATGCTATGACTTTGTCATGTGATTGGAGAAGTGGGCTTCATTGTAGGATTGGGGGTCAAAGACTAAATTTGGTTGATCATATGATGGTTTCGTAAGATCATGTGAAAGCATAAATGGGCCTCCGATCTTACAAATTTCGTAAGGTTAGGAATGGTAATATTAAAGTCTTCAATGCCACGAAGGGTTGCTTGTTGTAGGATCGTAAAAGAAATATTTATAAGGAAAGATGCTAGGTTATAAATTGAAATATTTCAATAATATAAATTTGGGGCCTATTAGATAATTGACCAATGGAGAATCGACATAAAAGTTTAGAGATATTCAACATGCAGATGTTGAAAGGATTATAAGTTGAATAATATTATATAGTTTTGAGTATATAGTTTTATTTTTCATTTTATGCTCTATTCATGGTCTAGGAGCTATAAAATTCAAATTAATCTTAGGGGCATGATTTTTATCCAAAACGTGTAGTATAATATACCGATGGAACTAGGAAGAAGTGAATATTCTATTTTTACTATTAGATTTTGTGCAAGTATTAACCAAAATTGGCTACAGGAGATTTTGTGTTCCAAGGGGCTTCTCGGTGAAAATTGCAGACTTGTGTTTCCAACTTGAATTGAGATTAGATATAATTATATTTTCATCATATATGGTTTCATCATCATTAGTAAGGACGAATTGATTATTTTAAAGGTAGTGCGAAGTAATCAAGTGTTTTTGTCAATAGCACAAGTTAATTTTCATGGCAAAAAGTAGAAGTGAAATGTTGAGATCAGATTTGAAGCTTCAGTATAGTTTGTGATGAATTCCTGATATTTTCTCTATGAGATATTTTGTAGATTATTAAAAGGGGATATATCAGATATTTTGGCATCATTGATGATTTTAATTGCTAGTAGTTGGAAGAAGATCAGTTTCAACAATTATAAATTGAAGATTCTTTCAGTGGGATACATGTCAATTTTAGATTATAGTCCCAGAAATATCTTCTCTTCTATATATTCTTCCTCTCTACTCTTTGTAAGGGTTCCAATTCTTTGGAGATTTTTTGAGAATTGTGAGACCAATCTGGTTCTAATTTACTCACATTTTTCTCATAGTTTTGATAACATTTTCTTAGTGTTCCTTTGTTATGAACAACATATTATATTTCTTTTGAAGCATTTCATATTATACATTCATTCATTTTGTATTTTCTAAATGTTAACATATAGACGGTGTATTGGATTCAAGGAAATTAATGCAAGAGTTTAACCTACTTTGTTTCATTCTAATTCTCATCTCCTTCTTCTATTATTTGTAATGTTTTGTGTTTGAGAATGAAGAGCTTGAACTCATTTGCAATCCCTTAAGGTTGTATGTCAAGGTGAATTTGTTGTTGGAACAAAGATCCATGTAAATGCTTGTTTACATTGATAGGGTCGCAGGTTACACTGGAAGGATTTCATCACAAGTATGAGAGTTGTTATGAAGATTGATGTCTGTTTGCAAGACAAATAGATAGATCAAATGTCTGAATATATGAGTATAATTTAGGTATTCATCTGTATGTGAAGGTTTAGTTGATGCCCAATGGATAAAGGACTGGTCAGCTTGAAGGTTACATGTTCTCTGTTGTTGCATACTCGGGTTATGCTAAGATCCAAACTTTAATTGAATATCTTTCCCTTTATGTTTAAGAGCTAAAAGAGTTTTCTATCACTTGGTTTATCAGGTCCATGTGCTCTGTTATTAGCTCTTTCACCCATGAATGCTTGCATAAACATAGAATATTAAGGGATTTTATCTGTTTTTCAAATTCTGTAGTATGCTTTCACACTGGTACCATATAAAGAATCTGAGATCCACTTGCCAGAAGAAGGAATTATCCTTATAGTTGGCCCAAGACTATAGTCATGTGCATCCATCATAGGAATTTTCTAACCTTAGATGTATTGGTCTAGTTTCTTGGTTATTTTCAAAGCTATTAAATTAGGAGCCAACAAAATGGTGACTCTGCTAGGCATCTATAATGTAATTCATTGTTAAAAGTACAAGAATCTTTGTTCTAAACTTATATATTTCATTCCTATTTTTTGGCATGGTTTTTCCCATTCGAGTCACCAAAAAAATGGAGACTTTGTTGGGGAGTATTGCAATCTAAAAGCCATTCAATACAATTAAAAGAAAGGCATGTATAAAGTATGTTATCAGCAACAAGGTCATGTTGAAGTTTCATGTCTCCCAGTGATGTTTTATCTAGGACTATAGTACCTTTGAAGATTGAAGAAAGATTGTATTGTCATAATGTTTCCATCATCAGTCAATCTAGCTTGGAAGTGTTTTCAAAGTGTTGAAGTGTTCATAGTCAATAATGAACAAAATGGTTTGTTCATTAATTTTCAAGATTGTAGATCTATAAGAGTAGTTTGATGATCTATTTTTTTTCCTACCATTGAAAGTCTGGTTCATATTTTGTCAAGTAACAAATCTTGTTTTATTTCTCATATTTATGAGTGGTAACTCTCTTTGTACCAGTATATCCTAATTAATTTCATGTTTAAAATTTGAAGGACTTTCAATTGTATGTGCAAATTTGAAGCTCTTGATAGTTTCTTGGAAAAGAAGCGTTTCTTGATTAAGGTTCATTGTTGTTGCTTCTACTATTATAAAAAAAATGAGGGCTCAAAGTGAGTCACAACTGTGATTTATTTGTCCTTTTAAAGGAGGTGGTGGCTCTACATTGATTTCATATATGGTGTGAAGAAGTTCATGTTAGCACCAGTGCCAAAATCAGAAAAGGAAAGTTTGCATCAACACTAAAGGTATTCTACTTTTCATGAGTTTCATTTTCATGAAATTTTAATTTTAAAAATCAATATCTGTATTTTGTGACTTTCAGAACTAGAGAAATAGGTGAAGTTTTTATTTTAAAATGGATTTAGACATCAGGTCTGAGGTTAGTCTGCAATTTTCTAATAGTTTGAAAACTGTGGCTAGTAATATTGTTATGTTGAATAAGAAAATCCACAATATGCTTATTAGTATAGTCAAGGGGAAAATGTGAAGTCTTCAGGGTCTAAATGTTCAACAAGTTTATTTAAAGTTTAACTCAGTAATCAAAATGATGCCTTTGCATTCTAGACTAGAGGAATGTTCCCTACCAAGTGTTTTCCTAGATATTATAGTGCTTGATTAAGTCAATTGATCAGCACCTCTAAGGTTACAAGAGCTTTTACAAGCTGAGAGATTCATTAAGGAGATGGAAAGTGATAATGATATTCTTCATAGTGTCTCTCCTAATGATGATAATACATGTGCTGAAAGTCAAGGTAATCATGAATGTAATGAATCCATAAATAATAATAATCTATCCTCCAAGTGTGAAGAAATGGATTCAACTTTGAATGAATCAGATGATTGCAACTAGCATAAAGAAATGGATATTAAATTGAAAATGAGTCTTGTGATAGTGAATATGAGTTTGATGAATTTTGTAATAGTAGTAGAGGTGTTGATTTTTATGATGAAATGAGTATTATAATGATTCTAATATTTCAGACTGTTGTACTAATGCTGTTGTAAGTTCTTCATATCATCCAGAAAATAATCATAGCCAGGAGAAGATATGTGAGGAAGTCTTCTTGAGCCCTGATGGGATTTTAGATTTTTTTGCTCATGAGTTTGAGAAATATGTAAGTACTTCTAAGGATATATGTACTCTCCCTCATATTTTTTCTTCATTTAGTCAAGTCACTTCTCCAATATTTGATGTAGAAAAAGATACAAAATCTAATTTTTTTTTGTCAAACTTTGGAGATGCATATAGTAACACCACAAGTGTATATGCATATGATGACTTGATAGATGTAGGGGATGTGTTTGAGGGGAAGTTTGCTACTGTCTCAATGTTTTCTCATGCTAGTGATTGCAATGAAATATGTTTTTATACTTCAAATGAGGAGGAAAACATTGAAAATAATTTTGTTGATTCTGATTTTCCTTTTTATAATGACAAGTCTTGTAATGGTCAGATTGATGGTAAGTTTATAAATTAAAGTTCAATGTTCCCTCTAACAGTATTTTAAATGAAGATAAATATTGTAATCAACTTATTTTGGATTAACATTTTCAGAACACTTTTTCAGATTTAGTGACTAACCAAATTTTCAGTGTGAAGAGTTTTCAGCAAGTGGAAAATATAATGTGATGAATAATATGACTATAAAGAGGTAGGAATCAGATTTTACATACCCTTCACACCCAAATACACAAGGTGAGTTACAAATTGAATCATGTAACTTGGTGAATGAAGTAGAATATCGAACTTTTGTGTTTTCAGTTGAAGGTATTCATGAGTCAATTAGTGATGATTAATTTTAGTTTGATATCAGTTTTTATGATCAAGTTGATTCTTTTTTTGATAGTGAGAAAGATAAAGAAAATATGTATAGTTTTTATATGCACTATGAAAGTGATGATGACAGTTTTGTTTTGCCTAATGAAGTGATTGAAAGTATTGATGTGTTGGGTAAAACAAAGGATAATGAAAGTTTTAGTTTACCTTAGGAAGATGTTAATGAGAATTAGGCGTATGATAGAGGTAAAAAATTTGAAGAAGTTTGGTGGCCTGGGGTCACCATCTTGTATAGCTAGAGTAGGTTTCATGCTTTTAGTTGTTTCTGAAAATTTTTGATGGTCTGCTTCCTCCAAAGATCTAATTTCTTGCCATGCCCGCAAGGGGCATGCATCCCTAGATAGAGCCTATGTTAGTCCTCAAAATTGCTTTCCCATTTTGAGCATCTAAGTCCAAGGCCAAGCACCCACACAAGAAAGAAAGCATATCTCCAAGGAAAAAATTAGAGACATCCATAGCTATAAAAGGAGAGGGAACCTATAATAGATAGAAGAAAAACCTACAAACATGAAGAAAAATGTAGGGGTTTTACATTAAAATACTTAATCCCACATTGGTTGTGGGTTGAGGTTTTTAGTGTTTAAATAGAAACTCACTAAATGTGCATAATGTCCAAAAGACTTGGGAATTTTCTAAAGCCGCATTATGATGAAAAGTGCCCCACCTTACAACCAAATGGCATGGAGTTTGCAATTTTTTTTTGAATGAAGATGTTGAAATCATCAATGATGTGGCAAGCTCAATGACTAGGTGATCAAATGATGCCACGTGGATGATCCTACGGTAGGTTCTATATCACCAAGTGAAGATGTACACCAGATAACAATGGTGACAAAAAAACCAGCTAGGTGAAGCTAATGTGGTGATGAGTGAGTGTAGAGGTGGTGATGACGTGGTCAGAAATGAAAGTTCACCAGAAAAGTTAAGAGTGTCACCAAGAAAGTGAAGGATTCCGATGGTCTCCATTTTGCCACTAGAAAATGGGATGGTCTCATTAGTAGCAATATGGCAACCTCCTAGGAAATCAAAATTTTGGCCCAAAAATTTGAAAATCTAGTAGAGTTGGGGATGCCATGGGGCCACTCACCAATCGACACATGAAACATTCTAGAGGCTCATCATGGGTTCAGCAAAAGGATAGGGAAGGACCTCTAATGTTATGCTTGAGTGATGTTATGATCTTTTCATGTGGTTAGAAGCCAAATTCCAATGGCCTCTAATGCTATGATTAGATAGGATGCCATGAGATAAAGATTGTGGTTTCTGATGTTACGATGAGATCAAGGGATTGATATCTCAAACTCAAAGGCTTACGATCCTACAAATTTTGTGGGATCGTAGAAGGACTCTCAAATGTTTACGATGTTATGAAAATGGGGCTAGTCATGAGATCTCCAAGTGTAGGCATGGAGGTATACGATGCTATGACTTTGTTGTGTGAATGGAGACATGGGCTTTGTCATAGGATCGAGGGTCAAAGACTAAAGTTGTTCAATCATACAATGGTTTCATAGGATCGTGCAAAAGGATAAATGGGCCTCTGATCTTATGAATTTTTTAAGGTTAGAAATGGTAATATTGAGGTCTTCGATACTATGAAGGGTTGCTTGTCATTGGATCATAAAAGAAAAATTTATAAAAAAAGATGTTATAGAGTAAAAATTGAAATATTTCAATAATATAAAAATGGGGCCTGCCAGATAATTGACCAATGGAGAATCGAATGTAGCATTCAGGGAGAGTGAAAAATGAATAAAAATTAAAACTTCAAAGATATTCAATGCACATATGTTGAAAGGATTATAAATTGAATAATATTATATAGTTTCGACAATATAGTTTTATTTTTTATTTTATGCTCTGTTCATGATCTGGGAGCTATAAATTTCAAATTGATCTTAGGGGAATGATTTTTATTTGAAATGTGTAATATAATATAACAATGGAACTAGGAAGAAGTGAATTTTTCATTTTTCTATCAAATTTTGTGCAGGTATTAACCAAAAGTAGCTACAAGAGGTTTTGTGTTTCCAGGGGCTTTTGAGTGAAAATTGTAGACTTTTATTTCCAATTTGAAATGAGAACAAATATAATTAGATTTTCATCATATATGGTTTCATCATCAGTTATAAGGATGAATTGATTATTTTAAAGGTAGTGGGAAGTAATCAAGTGTTTTTTTTCAATAGCACAAGCTGATTTTCATGGCAAAAAGTAGAAGTGACATGTTAATATCAAATTTGATGCTTTAGTAGAGTTTGTGATGAATTCCTGATATTTTCTCCATGAGATATTTTGTAGATTATTAAAAGGGGATATATTAGATATTTTGGCATCATTGATGGTTTTAATTGTAGGCAGTTGAAAGAAGATCAGTTTCAACAACTACAAATTGAAGATTATTTAAGTGGGTCACATGTCAATTTAATATTATAGACCCAGAAATATCTTCTCTTCTATATATTGTTACAATTCTTTGGAGATTTTTTGAGACTTGTGAGACTAGTCTAATTCCAATTTTCTAAGATTTTTCTCATTGTTGTGATATCATTTTCTCAGTGTTCCTCTATTATGAAAATCATGTTGTATTTATTTTGAAGCATTTCATTTTATACAATCATTCATTTTTTATTTTTTGAATGTTAACATATAGATGGTGTATTAGCTTCAAGGAAATTAATGTAAGAGTTTAACCTTCTTAGTTTCATTCTGATTCTCATCTCCTTCTTCTATTATCTATAATGGTTTGTGTTTGAGAATGAAGAGCTTGAACTCATTGCAATCCCTTAAGGTTGTATGTCAGAGTGAATTTTCTATTGGAACAAAGATCCATGTAAATGTTTGTTTACATTGATAGGGTTGTAGGTTACACCACAAAGATTTCATCATAAGTATGAGAGTTGTTATGAAGATCGTGTTGGAAATAGAGATGGAGGAACTGAGAGGGGAGGGGTGAATCAGTTACCACAAAAATATTTCTATAGACCCTTAGATGTCTTATAACTGTTGATGACACTCGATAACCACAAAAATAGATCCTGAAACTTGATAGATGTTATGTTAACTTTATTAAGCATTTAAAGTGATTAACATGCATGCATAAATAAATAACATGAACACAAGAGACACCAAATTTAACGTGGAAACCCAATTTGGGAAAAACCACCAAGTAACTAGTTACCAGTTTTCACTCTTCTGAAGTGAGCCCTATTAGGAGCCAACCCTATTAAAGGTTACAAAACACACTGTTAGGTGTGACCCTATTAGAGTATTTGATCACCTTGTTAGAAGTGGCCTTGTGAGAGGTCTTTAAAACAATTCAACTGAATTGTCACCTTGTTAGAGGATTTACAAAATGGTTGTCAAACCAACTCTGTTAAGAGATTTTGAATTACTGTTACAATTATTAGAAAGCAACAATGAAATGATTTGAGATATATGCAACTTATCTTTGCTGAATACAGATCTCTGTTCTACTTCATTAAATCCTTACTAATCGAATGCAACTCTATAGCTTTGTAGAGATGATAAGTTCTTCCTCAACATTCGTTCATGTAATTGCTTATATATTCGCACTTTTATGCATCCACACGCTTATCCCTCTATTGAATTCACAACTTGATCTTTCATATATACCTTACAGATTGTCAAGTCAGCTCAATTACAAGTTTACAACAACTAGAAAAATATAAATCAGTTGGCTGCACAAAAAAATTAAACTTAATTCTTTGGAATCATAAAATGCTTTGCTACCCGATCCAGCTTGGTGACCACTGCTCCAAAATGGTTTCTCCATGTTAACCAAGTGAAGCTCGATAAACACTGCAAACCTTGCAACTTCCTTCGAAGATCAAGTTAACTCAGTAAATACTAACCTTCCTTTGTTTATCGAGTGAGCTTGGTAAAAGCTAATTTTTCTTCACTTACTGAGTGAGCTCAGTAAAAGTTAACTTACCTTTGCTTTGCTAACCATCTAAGCTCGGTAGACTCTGTCTGATGACTGATATGACATTTGTGTAACATCAAAGACAATACACAATTAACAATTGTATCCAACAATCTCCCTCTTTGGCATTGATGGCAACACAACATGTCATAGCAGAAATGAAATTTGAAAACAAGTCTTTTACTTATATGGCAACACAACATGTCAATATGGCAACACAACATGTCAATATAACAATTCTCCCTCTAAGATAGAAAAATCTTCCTCTTACAGTAATCTCCTTCTGTTTTGAACAAATTTTAGAGAGATATGATAGTAATAAACTCTCACTCTTTGAAAACACATGCCAAAGACAATTCAAACTCAAATGAATTTTAGTGTACCTTTAGTACTGATTCATATGCAATGTTTCCTGGTTATGTTGCATCAACTGATAAATCTTCAATCTAGTATGAGTTGATGCATCACTAGAACTTTATTTTAGTAAACTTTGGATAGGGCAGTGAGTCCTAACTTACCTCTTAGATACAAGAATGCATCCTTAGGTAATGGTTTTGTGAATATGTCAGCAATTTGGTCCTTTGTATGAATATATTCCAATCTAATCTCCTTATCTTGCACCAACTCTCTGACAAAATGATATTTTATTGCAATGTGCTTGGTTTTGGAATGCATCACTGCATTTTTAGATATGTTGATTGCACTTGTATTTTCACAGAACATAACAACAGGTTCTTTGATTTCCATCTTCATGCCTTCCAACAATTGTTTAACCAAACAATGTTAGAGCAGTTTACTGCTGCAGCAACATACTCTGCCTCTGATGTTGATTGAGATGTACAATTTTGATTTTTTCTTGTCCAAGAAACCAACCTTTTTCCAAGAAATAATGCACCTCCACTTGTACTTTTTCTATCATCAAGGTTTCCTGCCCAATCAACATCAATAAATACTTTCAAATCCAAATTTCCTCCAAACTTATACCATAAACCATACTCTTTAGTTCCTTTTAAATATCTCATTATTCTTTTGATTGCCATAAAGTGGGTTTCTCTTGGTTTTGCTAAAAATCTTGCTACAATACCAATTGCAAGAGCAATATCTGGCCTTGTATGAACTACATACTGCAACTTTCCAATCATAGATCTATACAATATTTGATCTAATTCCTTTGATTCATCTTCCTTGGTAAGTTTTAATCCGATACACATAGGAGTCCCAACTGGTTTACAATCTTCCATTCCAAACTTTTTCAATATCTCTTTGATGTACTTTGATTGAGTAATGTAGATACCATTTTTATTTTGTTGATTTTGAAGACCAACAAAGAATTTTATGTCACCAAACATGGACATTTCAAATTCCTTGTTCATTTGTTCTGAGAATTCTTTGCACAGATCATCATTCCCTGTGAAAACAATATCATCTACAAATATTTCTGCCAAGAGAATCTTATAATCTGGTCCTTCCTTAATATACAAGCTACTGTTATCATTAGTTCTTTGAAAACCAATCTGAATAAGATAGTTATGAAATCTTTCATACCATGCTCTAGGGGCTTGTTTTAGACCGTACAATGCCTTGTGTAATTTTCAGACCATGTTCTTCTTATCTGGATTAACAAAACCTTCAGGTTGTTCAATGTAAACCTCTTCATCTAGTATACCATTGAGGAATGCTGATTTGACATCCATCTAATAAACTTTGAAACCCTTGTGAGTAGCATATGCTAGTAAGGTTCTGACTCCTTCCAATCTTGCAACATGAGCAAAAGTTTCTCCATAGTCTATTCCTTCTTCTTGAGCATATCCTTTGCATACTAGTCTAGCTTTGTTTCTTCATACCTTACCATCTTCATCCAACTTGTTTTTGAATATCCACTTAGTTTCAATTACATTTTTGTCTTTAGGTATGGGTACAAGAGTCCACGTCTTGTTTTTCTCTATTTTCTCTATTTCTTCATTCATAGCCTCAATCCAACTATCATTTTTCAATGCATCTTTAACATTTTTAGGTTCAAAATCAGCAAGTAAACAAGTACCTTTCAGCTTATTCCTTGTCATGGTTCCTTCAGAGTTATCTCCAATGATCTGATCTACTAAATGATGTCTTCTGACATACATGGCTAATATAGGTTCCTTTCCTTTTGAATGGATTTCATTATTCTCCTTTTGAATTTCAACTTCAGGCTCTTTCTGTTCTGGCTCGGTAGATATTTTCTCGATAAATACTTGCTCGGTAGATACTGAGTTTAACTCGATTTGCTGTGGTTCAATTTGAACTTCCTGTAACTCGGTTACAAATGACTCAGGAGTAGAAGTTTCTTGATTCTCTGATGTAACTGGTACTGTATCAGGTTCACTGAAGACAAACCTTTTATAATCTTCTAGTTCCCTTTTGCTTTCTTCTTTAGTCCGTTCTACAAACTTGTCAACTTTCACATGTGCACTTTCTATGACTTTGTGAGTAGACAAGTTTAAACATCTATATGCCTTACTTGTGCATGAGTATCCAAGGAATATACCTTCATCACTTTTTACATCAAATTTGCCTTTTCTAGATTCTTTCTAAATATAACATTTACTTCCAAATACTTTAAGATAACTTACATTAGGTTTATAGCCATACCATAACTCATAGGAGGTTTTGAATGAGTCTTTCTTCAGCTGTACTCAATTCAAGGTATAGACTGCAGTGTTGATTGCTTCCTTCTAGTATTTGATAGCAATGCTCTTTTCAATCATTAATGTTCTTGCACAATCCATGATGGATCTGTTTCTTCTTTCAGCTATTCCATTCTATTGGGGTGTTCCACGTGCTGATACCTGTCTTTTGATTCCTCTTTCAATGAAAAAGTTATTGAATTCTTATGAAATGAATTCTCCACCTTTGTCTGACCTCAAGGATTTTAATCTTTTTCTTGTTTCCTTTTCTACTCTGGCCAAATACCATTTGAACTTTTCAAATGCTTCTGATTTATTTCTTAGATACATGACTGTCATCATTCATGAGTAATCATCAACAAAAAGAATGAAGAAATTTTCTCCAGTATAGCTTTCAATTCCAATAGGTCCACATAAATCAGTATGCACAATTTCTAATATGTCTTCAAACTGATAGTTTTTACTTTTAAAACTAGTCTTTCCCATCTTTCCAATTTGACAATTTTTGCATAGACCGACTTCAAGTTTCTTTATGTTGGGAATGCCTTTTACTTTTCTGAACTTGCTTATCTTTACCAGATTATCAAAGTTTACATGACACAACCTTTAATGCCATAACCAACTTTCTTCAACTTGAGCAATGAAACATGAACATTTACCTAGTTCAAGATAGAACAAGTTACCTTTAGTTTGAGTACCTGATCCAATCAGTTTTCCTTTCCCATCCAACAGTCTTGTTTTACCATGCATGAATTCTACTTTGATTCCATTATTAAGTAGCTATGCCACACTTAACAGATTATGATTTAGTCCTTCTACCCAATAGGCATTATCACATATAAGTTCTTTGGTTAGAGGGATTCTTCCTCTTCCTTTTATACAACAAGGTTCATTGTTACCAAATCTTACACTACCACCATCATAGTCTTCAAAGTATTCAAACTTAGTTTTGTCGCCAGTCATGTGATGAGAGCAACCACTATCTATGATCCATGTATCATTTTTTCTCATATGAGAAATGAGTGTCATTTCTTCATCACTATCAGATTCATCTTTCATAGCAATATAGACACTATCATCTTCTTCTTCATTATCAGAGTCATTAGAATCTTTAGCCATAAAACATGTTTTCTAACCTTTTTCCTTGAATGATTTGAAATCTTTCTTGCCATTCCATTTTTGATCATTTTCATCTTTATTCTGCTTGTTTGGACATCTAGTAGCAATATGACCAACTTCTTCACATGAAAAATAGATTAGGGGTACTTTACCTTTGTATTTTCCTCTGCCTCTAGAATATTTCCTTGCTAGAAGGGGTTCAATTACTTCAAGATCACTGTCTGAACTTTGGTTTGATTCATCTTCACTTTCTGACTGAGGTTTCATTTTTCCTTTCTCCTTGAGTGAAAGTTTGGCTTCAAATGCTGATTCAATGTTTTTGGAAGCTAGAATATAGTTATCAAAGTTGTCCAGTTCAAATGCAGTCAATCTTCCAACTATAGCCTCTAGATTTATCTTATGATTTGCTTCACATCTTCTTTCCTGAATTGCAGAGACTCTGATTGCATAAATGGGAAGGAGAGTTCTGAGAACTTTTCTTATAACTGTCTCTTCACTGATATATCCACCAGAAGCTTTGATTGCACTAACACATACTTTAACTCTTTCAACATATTTTGCAATGTTTTCATCCTCTCTCATCCTCATTTGATCAAATTGTCCTCTCAAACTTTCTGCTTTGGCTCTTCTAACATTATCATCTCCTCCATATATCTCTTTCAACTTTTCCCACATTTCAAAGGTAGTTTTGCAGTCCTTGATATCATCAAATTCTTCATAACTCAGAGCAGATGCTATATCTATCATCATAATGTTATGAGTCTTCTTTTCAGCAATATCATTGATAGATAGTGTACCGGTTGGTTCTGCATACTTTTCATCAAGGTACTTTAATCCTGTATCACCAATAGATGCTAGGTGAAGTCTCATCAGTCCTTGCCATGCTGAGAAGTTATTTCTGTTAAGTATTGGGATTTCCCTTTTGTAAGACATCCTGATCTTTGGCTTAGATCCTTGAAATCTTATCCTGCAAGCACCAAAATCTCTAATACCAATTGTTGGAAATAGAGATGGAGTAATTGAGAGGGGAGGGGTGAATCAGTTACCACAAAAATATTTCTACAGACCCTTAGATGTCTTATAACTGTTGATGACACTCGGTAACCACACAAATAGATGCTGAAACTTGATAGATGTTCCGTTAACTTTATTAAGCATTTAAAGTGATTAACATGCATGCATAAATAAATAACATGAACACAAGAGACACTAGATTTAACGTGGAAATCCAATTTGGGAAAAACCACCAAGTAACTAGTTACCAATTTTCACTCTTCTGAAGTGAGCCCTGTTAGGAGCCAACCCTGTTAAAGGTTACAAAACACATTGTTAGGTGTGACCCTGTTAAAAGATTTGATCACCTCGTTAGAAGTGGCCTTGTGAGAGGTCTTTAAAACAATTCAACTAAATTGTCACCTTGTTAGAGGATTTACAAAATTGTTGTCAAATCAACTCTGTTAAGAGATTTTGAATCACTATTACAATTATTAGAAAGCAATAGTGAAATGATCTGAGATATATGCAACTTATCTTTGCTAAATACAAATCTCTATTCTGCTTCATTAAATCCTTACTGATCGAATGCAACTCTGTAGCTTCATAGAGATGATAAGTTCTTCCTCAACATTCGCTCATGTAATTGCTTATATACTCGCACTTTTATGCATCCAAATGCTTCTCCCTCTATTGAATTCACAACTTGACCTTTCATATATACCTTATAGATTGTCAAGTCGGCTCAATTACACGTTTACAACAACTGGAAAATAATAAATTAGTCAGCTGCACAAAACAATTAAACTTAATTCTTTGGAATCATAAAATTCTTTGCTGCCCAACCCAGCTTGGTGACCACTGCTTCAAAATGGTTTCCCCATGTTAACCAAAAGAAGCTCGGTAAACACTGCAAACCTTGCAACTTCCTTTGGAGACTGAGTTAACTCAGTAAATACTAACCTTCCTTTGTTTACCAAGTGAGCTCGATAAAATCTAATTTTTATTTGCTTACCGAGTGAGCTCGGTAAAAGCTAACTTACCTTTGCTTTGCTAACCATCTGAGCTTGGTAGACTCTGTCTGATGACTGATATGACATTTGCGTAACATCAAAGACAATACATAATTAACAATTATTTCCAATAGATCGATGTCTCTTTGCAAGTCAAATAGATATATCAGATGTCTGAATATATGAGTATACTTTAGGTATCCATCTATATGTGAAGGTTTAGTTGATGCCCAATTAATAAGGGATTGGTCAGCTTGAAGGTTACATGTTCTTTGTTGTTGCATACCTGGGTTATGCTAAGATCCAAAATTTGATCCAAACTTTAATTGAATATCTTTACCATTATGTTTAAGAGCTAAAAGAGTTTTCCCTCACTTGGCTTATTAGGTTCATGTGCTCTTTTATTAGCTATTTCACCCATGAATGCTTGCATAAAGATAGAAGATTAAGTGGTTTTATCTATTTTCTAGATTCAGTAGTATGCCTTCACACTAGTACCATATAAAGAACTTGAGGTCCACCTGCCTAGGTCTAACAGAGCATGAAGAAGAAGAAGGAATTAACCTTATAGTTGGCCCAAGACTGCAGTCAAGTTCATCCATCATAGGAATTTTCTAATCTTAGATGTATTGGTCTGGTTTCTTGGTTATTTTCAAAACTATTAAATCAGGAGCAAACAAAATGGCAACTTTGATGGGGATCTATGAAGTAATTCACTATTAAAAGGACAAGAATCTCTATTGTAAACTTATATATTTCAATCCTATTTTTTGGAACGGTTTTTCCCATTCAATTCACCAACAAAATGGTGACTCTGTTGGGGAGTATTGCAATATGAAGGCGATTCAATACAATTACAATAAAAGCATGTGTAAAGTTTGTTATTAGAAGCAAGGTCATGTTGAAGTTTCATGCCTCCTAGTGATGTTTTATCTAGGACTACAGTAGCTCTGAAGGTTGAAGAAAGATTGTATTGTCACTAGTGTTTCCATCATTAGTCAATTTAGCTTGGAAGTGGTTTCAAAGTGATGTAGTGTTCAAAGTCAAGAATGAACAAAATGGTTTGTTCTTTGTATTTCAAGATTATAAATCTATAAGACTTGTTTGATGATGTGTGTTTTCTCCTACCATTAAAAATCTGGTTCAAATTTTGTCAAGTAACAAATCTTGTTTTATTTCTCATATTTATGAGTGGGAACTCTCCCTCTATACCAGTATATCCTAATGAATTTCATGTTTAAAAGTTGAAGGACTTTTAGTTGTATGGGCAGATTTCAAGCTCTTGATAGCTTCTTGGAAAATAAGTGTTTCTTGATTAAGATTCAAGGTTGTTGCTTCTACTGATATAAAAATTTGAGTGCTCAAGGTAAATCATAGCTATGATTTATTTTTCCTTTTAAAGAAGGTGGTCGCTCTACAGTGGTTTCATATATGGTCTAAGGAAGTTCATGTCAGCACCAATGCCAGAATCAGTAGAGGAAAGTTTGCATTAGCACTGAAGGTAGTCTACTTTTCATGAGTTCCATTTTCATGAAAGTTTAATGTTTAAAATTAGTACCTCTATTATTGATTTTTAGCACTAGAGAAAGAGGTGAAGTTTTTATTTTAAAATGGATTCAGACATTAGGTCTGGGGTTAGTCTACAATTTATTGATAGTTTCAAAACTGTGCTTAGTAATATTGTTATGTTGAATAAGAAAATCCACAATATGGTTGTCAGTATAGTCAAGGGGAAAATGGGAAGTCTTTAGGATCTAAATATTCAACAAGTTTATGTAAAGTTTAACTTAGTAATCAAAATGATGTCTTTGCATTCTAGACTAGAGGAATCTTCCCTACCAAGTGTTTTCCTAGATATTATAGTGCCTAGTTTAGTCAATTGGCTAGTACCTATAATATTACAAGAGCTTTTACAAGCTGAGAGATTCATTAGGGAGATGCAAAGTGATAATGATATTTTTCATAGCGTCTCTCCTAATGATGATAATACAACTGTTGAAAGTCAAGTTAATCATGAATGTAATGAATCCTTCAATAATGATAATCTATCTTCCAAGTGTGAAGAGATGGATTCAACTTTTAATGAATCATAAGATTGCAACCAGCATAATGAAGACAGATATGAAATTGAAAATGAGTCTTCTGACAGTGAATATGATTTTGAGGAATTTTGTAATAGCAGTAGAGTTGTTGATTGTTATGATGAAAATGAGTATTATAATTATTCTAATATTTTAGATTGTTTTACTAATGTTGTTTCCATTGTAAGTTCTTCATATCATCCAAAAAATAATCATAGCCAGGAGAAGATTTGTGAGGAAGTCTTCTTGAGCCCTAATGAGATTTCAGATTTATTGGCTTGTGAGTTTGAGAAATATGTAAGTACTTCTAAGGATATACATATTCTCCCTCATAGTTTTTCTTCATATAGTCAAGCCACTTCCCCAATATTTGATGTAGACAAAGATATAGAATCTGAAAAATCTTTGTCAAACTTTGGAGGTGCATATAGTAACACCTCAAGTGTATATGCACATGACAACTTCATAGATGTAGGAGATGTGTTTGAGGGGAAGTTTTCTACTGTCTCAATATTTTCTAATGCTAGTGATTGTAGTGAAATATATTTTGATACTTTAGATTAGGAGGAAAACATTGAAAATAATGTTGTTGATTTTGATTTTCCTTTTTATACTAACAAGACTTGTAATGATGATATCCTCTCATGAGGATGATGAACAACAGCCATACCTCTCACTAGGTATCATCACATTCCCATCCTCAGACTATATGAGCATTCAAGGCATGTACAAAGCAATATCTCTAACTTATCATTTTAATGTGTTTCCCAAATATTAATTATCATATTATCACTTATTACATAACTTACAATGAATTATCCTGCCAGCCACTTTGGGCTCTAGCCCCCATTGCAAGTCCCACCCATCAACATGCACTTAGACTACCTTCCCAAAAATTACTAATGTGACAACCAATGTTGCTTCTTCCCCAAGATATTTTAGGGTCTCCTTAGGTTATACACTTGACCAAATAGGTCTTCTACTCACCTTATTCTCCTTAAGACTACATTCAATAGTTCTTAAACTATTCAATTGGTGTACATCAACCAACTAGAACAAACTTGCTTGTTAACTCTCTATCAACACAAGTAACTCCAAATGTTCATTAGACTTCCCAAATGGATTCATAGTCATCTAGGAATATATTTGGACTCCCTTCAAGGTCCTCAATCAGAATCAATCATTAAACCCTAATCAAGCTCCAACTACTATGCAAAAATGCATTCAAATGCTTGAAATAGGGCTACAAGAATTAGCCCTCCAAATGTAGTAAAACCAAATTATCTTACAAAATTTCTTAACAATGGGTCCAAAAAATCATCATTAGAAATACCCTTTTTAGAGACCTTAAGGATTTTGGGGTTATAGGGTTCCCAACTTATCTATATTGTATGGGCACAATTCTAGCCTTAAAATAAGGGTTTGGCATTTTGTCTAATGGAAACAGTATTTGTCCCTCCTTAAGACTTCCACCAAGGCTTCCCATTTGTATTGGGGTTACTCCATAACACTTTCTAGCATACTCCAGGCTCTAGTTGAACTATTAGCAATGTCCAACCTCTCCAAATCCACTTGCTCTACTCTGTGATCCCTAACCAAGTTACTAGGACTTGCCTAGGGCATCATTACAATAATATCTCCTTAGCATTTGAGGGACCCATCTCAATTGTACACAATTTACATGGATTAATTTTCAAAATCCCAAAATACTGTATAGGTACTATGGTGGGAAGTGGCCCTATGACTCCATTTGTGCAAACAACCTATTTCAGAACAACAAATTGGTAGGGAACAAAACAATTATTTCCAACACTCAAAACCTTAAAAAATGAAAAACTAAAACTGTACAAAATATTAAACCAAGCTACTCTAATACCTACAAAAAGAAAGTCCCAAATCTAATCCATCTACATGCCAAATCAACTCCAAAAGCATAAAACTGTTGAAGAAACTTGATGCACAATTTGTACAATGCAATAACCAACTTCACCAACCCCTTGAAAAGGCTGAGAATGACCTCATATAGGCTTACCATGAGTTCTCCTAATTTTTTCAAATAGTTATCACCTCTTCTTGTAAAAGTTGTGCAAAATGCAAGAAAATTTGTTAATGTTGTCATTGACAATATTGACAACAATTGAGCAACTTTTACTTCTTGTTGAGTTAGACCCTAAAACTTCCTCCAAAAGGAATGAAAGCTTGTGTAATTTCCAAATAGGACCTAAAACAACCAAATAGGACCTAAAACACCTAAATATGGCCTTAAAACCTCTACTTAACCAATCTAACCTTTTAGGCCTCAAAACACCTAGTTTGGCCTAGTGAGCAACTAGAAGCAACTTGACCTATTTGGGATTGTTAAACCTATTACCTTACCTTATTAGGACTACACGAGTCCATTTATTCACTTAGTGGTGTGGCTAGGACCACTACAAGAAAAAATACCAAATGGAGCCCTAGGTCTTCCTTAGCCCACCTAGGTGCCCTTGCACCAATCACAAACTACAATTGTGTCTCATACCACAAAAGTAATTTAATGATCAAGTTTAATTCCTTAATAAGAAAGCCAAAAATAACATTGGTTCTCAAAACCCAAGTTCTCATAAAGGCTCATCAAAAGATATCTCATAAAATAAATCTCAATTTGAATAATAAAATAGATCATGACATCCAATCAAATAATTATAAAATTAATCCCAAAAATGCCTCTGGTGCACATCCTAACTTGCCCAACTAAACAACCCACAAAGAAAACCATCACGAAAATAAACATCACAAGACTATAAATAGAATATAAGAAAATACATAGTTCTTAACCATATGATTTAATTCCATCAATTTCTCTTGTTTGGTTTGGGTCACAAGGATGTGTTTAGAAATAAAGTAAGAATATACATGTTAATGTAAATTGTTATGCTAACATACTTATTTAAATCAACAAGTATTTAAATATCAAATCTCTTTGTGCATATAAAATATCATTCCATTTTATCATATTATTAATTTAAATAATCTAAAATTGTTAGAGTAAAGGGTTAATGTAATTTCATTTATTAAATTACCTTTACTCCCTTCTTAAGATTTCACTTTATGCATATACATTTTTGTTTAATAATTAAATAGTAATTATTAAATATCATTTACCTCTTAGGGTTTCCCTATTTAGGTTTTACGATCTCCTTCTATAAGGATTGATCAATTGTAAATTTCATTCATCCTCCAATCTAATAATATTTTCTTTTCAGAGCCAAACCCTTGTCTTCTCTTTATCTCAAGTTCTTACATGTAGGTATTCTTTGGGTTTTGTAGATTTGTGTTCCTCAAATATTTCATAAATCATAAATGATTTAATTAATAAAATAAATTATAAGATTAAATATTAATATCAATTTCATTTCTAAAATATGAATTTGATTTTATTTAAGGCCAATAATTTTATTTTTTTGGCAAAAGTGGACAAGCCACTAGATATTTATATATATAAAATGAAAATTGGTTCAAGAGCTCAACTAGGAAAGAACCAAAAAGAAAACCCAGCATAGTAGCAATATTTACAATTGGGTAACATTGATATTTACAAAATTGACTATATCAATTAACCATCAAAACTTGAATTGTACATTTTCACTTTCTTCACACAACAGGCATGGGGACCTCAAATTTAGTCAAAACAAGATTTTTGACAATTTGCAAGAAAAACCTAAAGTGTGGAGAAAAAAACCTAAAAAGGCACAAGAGAATAATGCTCTGCTACCTTTCATCCATATCCTTACTGGTGGCACCCAATACTGAAAATCCCATCCAAGATTTGGGCAAGATAAGGGAGCAACATCCCACCCCAAAATCAGGCCCTCAAAAGCAACATTTGAAGGGCCAACAAGAAAACCAGTGGGTGATAGCAAACCCCAAATGCTTGAGTTGATGGCATCTGGTTATAGATGCCGAGTAGGATCAGTAGAGACATGGTGATCATGACCAGGATCTTTAAAAGCTAAGAAAGACTAGGTACTAGGTTCACTAAGTGTATTGGGGTAGCCTAAGGTGTCCTCTCTTGTGTAGCCTTTTCACAAGTATCAGCAATTGGGATCCCCAAAATGTTAATCAGGGACAAGGTAGCTTTCTTTACCTCCTCTATCAATTGGTACCCCAAGGCATGTGTTATGAGTTACAGAGTCCTAGTAAGGAGCTGAGTATTGTGCTTTTCAAAAGTTTTATGCATCACTTCAAAGGTCAACATGGCTTCATGGCTCTTCATGAGTATGGTTCTCAAGAATATTCCACCAAACAGAGCATTACCAAACTACAAATCATAATTTTGCATTGCACATTTCAATTTATTATTAGCCCAGTATTCTGGCCAAACAACCTTAATGGCAATTATTTCCAATCTCAATGGAGATTGAAGAAGATCCATGGAACTGGACAAAAAAATGGAGGCCAAGGTAGAAGGAAATAAAACATTCCTTACTGATGCAGAAAAAAGGTCCTCCCCAATTATGGTTTGAATTGCACGTTGAGTATTCTAAGAATGCATGATGAACATACTATCCATAATGACATCCTCAAGAGGGTGATGAAACACATCTTCCTCCAAGGCCAGATGAAGTTTGATTCTAAAATTCTTTGGCAAGATGCTATGATGGAACTGATGACATTAATCACATCTTACACATGCCTCTTGAGGAGACGACATTTTGCAAGCAATTTGGATGACAGATACAACAAATTGAATAGAAGAAGATGTGGATTCAAATCCATTATGCATATTTATATTAATTCCTCAACATATGCACACCACACACAAGGAGTGTAGTACCTTCAATCATTCATGCAATAAATAGGGTAAATCAAAGACATTTGCAAATTAAAAAGGAAAAAGTACAAATCTGGCGTGTACAAAATTGAAGAATGAACAAATTGATCTACTTTTGTATGTGTTGAATTTATTTTTTTTCATTTGAAAGTACCACTCAAATGATGTCATCCAACAAACTTCTGATCAGAATAGAAGATTTAGTGTGATTTGATGATATTTTACCATAAACTCACACATGTGAGTTTGATTTATCAAACCATCCATAAATGTTCAATACCCAATCTGTATAATGTGTAGTGACCATCAAATGATGTCATAATGTTCACTACCTCTTACTCAGCACATACAACTCAGCATCTATCGACATCAAATATAACTCAACACAAAAAGATCCACAATCCATTCAACACATATGCTGAACAACATCACAAGGCACACTTGGCATTTAACAATTGAAGTAACTCACCATCTGAATCGACCTCAAAATACTAGCTCGAAAAAGCATGCTTGACACCTGAGGCAACTTGGTACCTTTTTGACTTGGCTACAAAAATAACTCGGCATATATATGCATTCTGGTTTAGTATTTACTGTAAAGCATTTTACTCAGTGTCATCTATGACTTAACAACTCGGCATATATTGGTATGCTTGACACAAATTGGCTAGCTCAGAATATGAAGTATTTTACTTGGCATTATCTATGACTCAGTAGCTTGGCACATATAGGCTTACTTAGCATATGAGGCTTAATACTCAGCATCAGCTATGACTTGGCACTTACTTGGTACATGAGGTCCACTTGGTGCCAACTGTGACTCGACACTTATGAATTGGCACTTATAAGTTGCTTTGTTCATGAGATCCACTTAGTGCCAATCTGTGACTTGACACTTATGAATTACTTAGCATATGAAGTTCATTCAACTCCTAGCAAGACTTGGCACATATGTAGCACTAGACACATGAAGCGCACTCGGCACCTAAAGTAACTCGACACTGGAAAAAGCTCAGCATAAACGATGAATTCTGCTACTAAATACTCAGTACCAACTGTGACTCGACACTTATGATTACTCGACACATATGTAGCACTAGAAAAAGCATGGCATAAATGATGAATTTTTCTACTATAGGTTAGTGGCCATTATTTTCTACAAGTCTTTGTACTACTCCATAAATATAGAAGGTTTTAGCGTACAAGTTATAATCCCATTACACCCTAAGTTATAGAGATAATCTACCAAGTTTTACCTTCCCTATATGTGTGTGAAACTCTGACCTCCTGAAATTGATCAATAATGTTCCAAATTTGTTGTAGCACATAATTGAGCTTCCAGGAAGATAAATTTCTCTTAATACATGCAAAGATTATAACTTGAGAATCACCTTCAATATGCACTTGATGGAAATTCCCTTTCTTTGCAAGGATTAGTCCTAACAACAATGATTGAGGCTTAGCCATATTGTTAGTTCCTATAGGGAGGGGAGCCATTGTAATTGCAAGGACTTTACTAAAGTAGTTTCTAATGCAAGCTCCTAGGCAAGAGTTGCCTCTAGATGCTCCATCAAAGTTGAATTTGACAAAGCTAGATGAAGGGGGTTTCCATTTGACTATAGATCTATCTTTAGGAGTTTGCAACTTGGAAGGGCCAGTTCCAAATGGAATAAAAATTGATTTCCATTCCCGAATGATACTTCCATCCCAAGGAGTAATAACTAGATTAAATCTACATCTGTTGACACTTGCATCCGTAATTTTAGAAATCAAATTTTCAATGATTTGAAGTACTTTCTCTATTGGTGAAGATTCTTTTCTAAAAATCCTCTTATTTCTTTCCCACTAGATAGCCCAGATTACTAATGCAGGAGTACATTTCTAGATCCCTACAAAAAGGACATTGGGATAAGGGACTGGCCATGCGTGAAAGATATCCCATATGTTATTTTGTAATGGAGTAAATTAGTTTAATTTGTTTAGTATAAACATCCATCATTGGTATGCAAATTTATAGTTGGCAAACAAATGGTCAATTGACTCATCCTCCTCATCACATAAAACACATCTAAAAGGAGAAGTAATACCTAACCTAACCAATCTGTCACTTGTTAGAATTCTATGCTTGATAGAAAGCCATGCAAAACACCCAGCCTTGGGTAGCACTACTTTATTCCAACAGAACTTGAAAGCTCGAGAGGGTCTCTTTGCCAATTCAATTTGTTGGAGAAGTTTATATCCTTCCTTGATTGAGTAATTTCCATTTTTAGCTAGAATCCACTTTAATCAGTCTTCAGCCTTTGATACAAAAGCCTATCTATCTGAAAAGATAGATTGAAGTTGTCTTTTGCATTAAGAATCTAAGGGGAGTTGATCTAGATCTTTCCTAATAACTTTCCTTGAAAATATGCAAATGGCTTCCATAAAATGAATAACAAGGTTACCCCATTCTACTTCTGTAACTAAGATAACATTTTGAATGTTTGAAAGTGAATTTAAAGGAGGATGTCCATTCCATGAATCTAAGGCCAATATTAATATTTACTTTTCCTTTAATTTATATTGCAACCAAAGATAACTCAAATTTGAAAATTCAATTTTAATTATGTTATATACAATTTCTCTCATAATATTAAATATTCATAACTAGATGATATTATAGTGAACTCCACTATAACTTCTCTTAAAATATAATTAAATCAAAATTATATATTTATTAATTTGTAACTCCACTTGCATTAATATATTTATTTTGCGGCCCTAATTATATTTTCATCGGCGGCCATATTCCTACCGGCCCCGACATTCACAGCGAAAAGGCAGCTCTAAATAACTGGTAGCTGACAAACACTGACAGCTCTACGAACATTTTCCAGTGCAAATTTCTCAGCCAAGCAACTCTTTGTATGCTCAGCGCGGCCTATCGGTTTTAAAAAGCATAAAAGCCAAGCCCAGAGTAGATGTGGGACTAATAAGTCCCTCGCCAGAGTTAATCACTGGTAACCACTGCCATAACCTTTCGTCAGAGGCCATCTGCTACCATCATTCCACCATGTAGCGAAACACCAGTACACATGGTCCGTCAACTCTACCAGTAGCATCCCAGTCAATAGACTGCAATTTGCCTTTTCAGCATCTGACGCGACATCCACGTCAGCCTACCCTGTCGGATTTTCTATACAGTCACCATCCAACTCAGTCTGTATAGTCAACAAATCCATACGATAGGTCAGAGGACACGTGTATTTTTTGTACTACTGATGTCATCATTTGTACAAATGACATCACGCTGATGTCATCAGTGGGACAAGTTTTTATTGATGTCATCATCTCATGATCTTAAAATTAACGCCCATTTGGACATCATCACAAACCACTTTTCAACTGCTATGATGGCCATTTGACCGTCAAATTTAACTTCACAGTTTCTCCTCTAGACCCCTCTCCAGATTTCTTTTCAGTTTGGCAACCTGACTTTGCAAGCTCGTAACTTGCACATCTAGACTCTGATTCAGGTGCAATTTTTTTTGAAATCAGGAAGAATTTCTTGAATTTTCTAGTAGTGGTGTTGTTTTCTAGTTTTGGTGCACAGATTTTGCAAAATTTTCATTTTTTGGCAACTGTACCTACATAATCCTACCTTTTGCAACTTTACAAGCTCCGTATGGGCACATCTGGTCACCTTTTCAGGTTCTATTTTTTTTGAAAGTGCATATTTTTGTCTATTTTCCAAATCTAAAGTCATATTCTAGGGTTGTGTGGACAAATTTCTCACTTTCAGAATTAAGCCTTCTTTGGCATTGTAAAGCTTTGATTATTTTCAGACTTGTTGTAAATCTAAGCTACAATGGTTAAGTGACAGATTTCAGCCTCATAAGGCAGTTGTAAAAACAAAATTAGAAAGTCCACTTTGTTCATTTTGACAAGTGGCCCATTGTAAATGCACTACTTATAAAGTGCCAACAACATCTTTTTTTGCGGGGGTCTTTTGATTGAGTGAAAAAGGGGGGTGTGTACAGTGTTTTTGTGTCTCTACTTTGTGCTCTTTCATTTCTGCATCATGGGTTTTAAATGTCCTCCTCTAACTTCACACAACTATTCTACATGGAAAGATATTGCATGGAGTAGAGTAATGGAAAAAGGATATAGTTTATATGTAGATGGTACAATTACCAAACCTACTAATGCTAAAGAACTCATTGATTAGACAATTCATGACCGACAAGCTTTAGGTGTTATCAGGAGTTGTGTACATGGGGATCTTCTCTTTCACATTAAAAATTGTTCAGAATCCAAGGAAGCTTGGGATAAACTTGAACAACTGTATGGTAAAGTGGATGAAGAAAAGGGATTTCAAATTGAGGATGATCTACTTCTCTTGGATCCTAAGAATTATGACACAATTCAGGATTATATCATCAAATTCAATGAGTATAGGGCACTTCTAAATGATTGTGGAAATCCCATGAAGGATGATAGGTTGATACATCACATCCTGAAGAAGCTACCTTCTGAGTACGACAACTTTGTTTCGAGTTTTAATACTCACAAGTTAACCATGGGATCTTCTTACCAGAAACCTTCCTTTGATGGATTTGCAGATATGTTGATTGTTGAACAATCTCACTTGGTGGATTTTGGACTTCTCAATTCATCTAAGACCAAAGCCTTGGTGGCTAGTGATGCTCAAAAATCAAGTCAAGGGGGAAAAAGCAACAACAAGAAGAAGCAGTGGAAGCAAAAGACACAATCTGAGACACAACAAGACTCCTCTCAACAAGGTGGTTCTTCTTCAATCAAGAAAGGAAGTAATGAAAAGAAGGAAAAAATCTTTTGTGCATACTGAAAAAAGCCAAATCATGACGAGCATCATTGCAAAACAAAAAGAATCGATGAGTTAGAAAATCTACTCAAGAAGAATAAGATTCAAGTGTCAGGTACTTCCAAGGATTCTACTCCTAACTCTTCAAAGGGTAAAGGTCAAGCACTTATGGCCAACACAAGTTCTTCTTTGCAATGGATACTTGACTCAAGTGCCTCTTACCACATGGGTTCTTCAAGGCAAGACTTTTCTTCATTGAAGCAGTCAAAGGTACCACACATCTTCATGGGAGATGATGCTAAAATGGAAGTTGAAGAAAAAGGACATGTTGAAATGCAAGATGGGGAATTCAAAGACGTTCTCTATGTTCCAAATCTAAGCTCTAATCTCCTATTAGTTTACCAAATCACTCACCTTGGAGATGTTCATAAGGTTGAGTTCCTTCCCAATTCAGTGATGGTGCAAAGTCCCAATATGATTCATTGGTAGCAGTTGGGAAAGTCAATGATGATAGGAGGCTTTATTCCTTCTCCCATTTTGTGCCTAAGAGTTTTTCTCAAGCCTTGTTAACTCACTCACATTCAAACATGCAATTATGGCATGAGCAGTTTGGTCACCTTGACTTCCGCTCTCTTCAGCAACTTTGCTCCAAACACATGGTTAAAGGTCTACCTAATATCAGCTTTTCTAAGGGGGAGTGTTCATCTTGTTTAGTTGATATGAATCTCAAGGAGATGTATGATAAAGGGAAGTCTTCTCAAGCTCCAGTTGTTCTTCAACTTGTTCACATGGTATTAGCATGACCATTTGCAGTGACTTCAGTTAGCCAAGGCCGCTACATACTCGCATTTGTTGGTGACTTTTAAAGGTTCACTTGGGTCTTCTTCCTTCATCACAAGAATGAAGTAGTTCATAAACTTCAAGACTTCAAGACTCATGTTGAACACAAGTCAAGGAAAGCCATCAAATTACTAAGAGTGGACAATGAGAACAAATATGTTGACAGGAGACTTAAGAACTTTTGCAAAATTGAGGGGATTGAGCTTTAGAACTCACCAACATTCAATCCGCACAAGACAGATGTTGTAGCCATGAGGATTAGGACTCTTAAGACCATGGCAAGTTGCATGATAAAGGCCAAGTCTCTTGATCCTACATTAGAAGTTGAAGCCATTAGTAGTGCTACTCACATACTTAATAGGTCTCCTCATCTAGCCTTAGATGGCAAGACTCCTTTTGAGGCATGGTGCAGCAGAAAACCAATTGTGAGTCACCTTAGATTCTTTGGTTGTCTAGCATGGGAAAACCTATCTTCCAGGAGTTGCAAGGCACCAACACGTAGGCCTTGTACCTTTATTGGTTATGAAGACAATCTGAAGGCTTACAGACTGATGGATCCAGAGACACATGAGATCTTTGTGGAGAAGGATGTTCACTTTGAGGAAAGTTCTCCCCACTTATCCTCTAATCCTCTCCGCACTTCATACATAGTGGAAACTGATAGTGACACCAGCGATAGAGCTTCAACAAATTCAGATATGTGGGGTTCTGTTGATAGTTGCAGTGAGAGGTCAGATCAGTCTAGTCCACGTGCTTATATTGCCATAGTGAAAGGTCCAACACTACATGGTACATCTTGTCTTCCAGCTCCAGCTTCATTTGACTTGGGAGACAGACTTGAGGACACACGTCTTCTCATTGATGATGATACTTCTACAGTTGTTGCAAGGGCTCACTATGACCCTCATGTCCATTCTCTACATGATCAATCTTTCGAGGTTGATGTGATTGTGGATCCTTATGAACAGCAATTAGTGGAGGCCTCTTTGTCAGTTGAGGAGACAGATGGTTCAATGGAACAGGTTCAACAGACATCCTTGACAAATTGTATTCATTCTTTTCAACACAATTGGAAGGGGTGAACTTGAATATTAGCACAGGGATACTTGAGCAGGTTTCCAGGCCACCACACATCTTCAGGACTATACCTTGGCATTGTTTCTTCCTAAGGGGAGGAACACCATTCTGCATTCTTGGACCAGCTTCTTCATCAGAGTAGCTTTCACCTGTTGGCATTCTTCTTTTGAGGGGGGAGCCTCTTCTATCTCTCTTCCTTCTCTCATTCTCTTTTGTATATACTGGATGTATTTCATAATGGGGGGGCCTTGATTACTCCATTCATCGATGCATCCTCTTCTATCTCTCTTTTTGGGGGAGGGTTTTTCCCATGAGGTTTTCCCTCTTTCCCTGCTTTATGGGAGATTGCATTTTCATTATGTACATGGGTACCTAACATGGCCTAGTAGCCGAGACCCATTATGCATCTTCATCCTAGTTCGTAAGCTTAAAGGCATTCCCCTAAGTTGCACTTAAGGGGGGGTGTTGGTGTAAATAAGTACTTTACTATTTACACTTACTTAAGTTTACTTAGGTTAATGCATTATTTAATTATATTGCATTATTTTATTATTTTTATTTATGAGACACTTAGGAGTTTGTGCAACCTTGTGAATTGTCATGTTGACAACACAAGAGTATGCACCTTTATTTGAGCACATGGTGTCTACAACACTATTTTACGTGCTCCACCCTTCTAGGCTTATCCTCTCATCACCGCACTTACTTCCATGCTTAATGGAGGATAATCCATATCTGGTGGACATGTGCTTGGTTGTATGACACATCATGATGCCAACTTCTATGCATTCTAGAAGCTCTCTTGTAGCCTTTATATTCAGACACTCCTAGTGTACTCTAAGCATCATGTTATTGAATAACAATTACATTGTTATTCTGATCACACTCTCTCCATTTTTGGTCTACAGTTGTGCTTGTGTATGAGTTCTTGGTTCTTGGGTGAATTTTTCCCTTAGGCAAATTCTTACAATATATATTAAATTATATCCCACTAAGAGTTTTAAAAGTAGTTGATATTAAAAAATCACTTATAAGAAAATAAGTAGTAGTTATTTATTTAATTTTTAAAATATAAAATATTTTTGAAATTAATAATTAATAATAAAAATTCTTAAATAAATCTAAAAATTATATTATATTTTTTATAAAATTAAAATAAACATGTAATTAGTATTTTCGAATGTCTTTGATCTCTCAAGTCATGCACCCATAATATACTTAATTTTTTTATCTTTAGTATATTTGGTTTCACATGGATGCATAAGTTTAGTTACAACATTCTTTCCTTTCAATCAATATTTTGTTTTTTTCAGTAAATTTTGCAATTAAATTATTTTAGATACAAGAAGAATATTTATCTTTATTTTAAAAAATTATGATAATCACGTAATTATAATGAAAAATTTAAAGTTGAAACCCTAGTTGTTCGATTCATTATTTCTCTTCCAATTTTCTATATTTTTCTTAGAAAGGATTTTTAAATTATACAATCATAATAATTTTCTAGTTTTTTTCCTACTATTTTCCACAGCCAAGTTTTATTGATTAATAAGTTTTCCTTTTCAAAATACACAACATAATTATTTATTCAAAATCAATACAATAAATTTATAAGCATTATGCAAGCACCCAAGAAGAACGAAGTAGACAGATCTTTCTATAAAATTCTACAATGGATTTTCAAACCATACCTAAAAATAATAGCTAAAATCTAAGACAGTCTGTGAATGCATTTAAATCCAAACCCTCCAATAATTTCCACAATTCTTTTGCTCTAGTTCTAAATTTTTCTCCCTAAAACCTCTATCCCTTAGATGTGTTGGCTCCTAATTTAACAGTTTTGAAAATGACCAAGAAACTAGACAGATGCATCTAAGGCTAGCAACTTCCAATGATGGATACACTTGACTGCAGTCTTGGGCCAACTATAAGGCATAACTCCTTCTTCTACTTCAAGCTCAGCTATGCCTAGGTGGGTAGACCTCAGATTCAAATGATATCATACCAATGCAAAAACATATCCCTGAATCTATTAAGCAGGTTTTACCCTTATTTCTCCTAATGACTCATGAAATGACACAGATCTATAGTAATTAAATGCAAAGCTATGAATCTCATAAGCTAAGTGAGGGTTAAACATTTAGATTCTTCAACATGAAAGGGAAAGAACATTTGATTTATAATGTTGAATTCAGCAAACCCCTAATATGTAGCGATAAGACTTTAATGATCCTGTAGCTAACTAGTGCCTAACCCATTGTGCAAATCCATGAATCAATGCATACATATGGATATTTGATACTTATGCATATATTCAGATATACAATCTATCTATTTACCTTGTAAATAAACATCTGTGCTCAATCCAAACCTCATTCTTACATGATATCCTTCTTAAGAAACCTACAACCCTGCTGATTCACTAAAGCATTTACATAACCCCTTGAGTTACAAGCAACAATAAGACAACATACAACCTTAAGGGACTGCAACTATGATCTAGGCTCTTTGTTCAAATATCATAAAACATTGAAGCTCACTGAGATAGGAGACAAGATTCAAGATGAAACTCAACCTACTGTTCTTTGTATTATCTTCTTTGAAACAATAAAACCATATGCATGAAATGAAAACATGAAAACACTAATAGATCTAAACTATTTGTATTATCCTTCCTAATTCTATTCATACAAGAGAATTATGCTAAAATTTTGGTGTCACAGTTATGGGAACACATCAAAAATTGGAAACAAAACCTAGTATCACTGCAGTGAGTGATTTTTTCTCCAAAAACTGAAACCCTTACAATGGATGAAAGAAAGAAAGATATAGGAAGAAGATGAATCCTAGATTTGTTATGCAACTGACATCTATCCACTTGGAATTCAATCTTTTGCAACTGAAAAACTTCTCTCATCTTTCCACACATTGATCCAATTTGTTTTCATCATTACATTGTAGTTTATTTGAAAATATCTATTTCTGAATGATAAAAACCTCTTTCCTACCAAAATATCTAATTTGCCTTATGAAAAGCTGGTGAAATCGCCATTTAACTGACTTAAACGTGACCCCAACTACATTTTCATTGTATGGTACTGATATTCAAGTCATTTTCATGTTATGAAACAGTTGTAAACTTCATTACCTAAATATAGTTGCACAATAGGAATTTTGAAGAAAAGCTCTTGTAGCATGAACAAGTTGCTTCTTGTGCAAAAACTAACTCTGTAATTGAAAAATTCATTCTCTCCCAGTTCCAACGATATATAATATCGCATATCTAGCCTCTCAGAAACCTACAGGAAGTCCATTTGAAAATTACTCCCTCTGCTATAAAACCTTGGTTTACAACTTTAAATACTTTCAAAAATTCAAAATTTCCAAAGTTTAAACTTTAGAAAATAAAATTTTGAATTTAAAATACCTTGTACATCTCTCATTTAAAAAATAAATTTAAAAGACCTTTCAAAATTATTTTACTTTTTCCTGGGTCAATCTTCCCTTGATCGGGCCCTGACATGTGCCACGTGGCATGCTACCATTGGCTACCCATTTGCCACATCATCTACTAACAAGGCACACCCCATCACCTCTGGCCCCTGACTGGATCATTACTTTGGAATGCATCCTGGACCCACTACGATGTGGCCCCCGAGCTCATTCCCACATTACTTAAACTCAGAGAACTTTATTAATGTGAGAATGCACTAACCATAGGATGTGCCACGTGGCACAATCCTGTGCATTGGTGTCATATCGTCATTTAAGCACCTTCATTTAAAACTTTGACTTTGGCGACCTGCCAACAAGTGACCATAGGCCCCACCTTGTTTCACGTGACTTACAAAAGCTTTTGGCTTTAGACACTAAGCATTCTATAAGGAATGGTATTTAAACTTTTATTAATCCCAACTCCCATCGAATGTGGGATAAAGAGTTCTAAGATTTTCTTTATTGAATGTAGACTTTCTCACTTTCTTTGACCGTGGGTGGCTTTGAAGTGGCCTGAACCTTCTTTTATGCAAATGCCACGACTTCAAAACATGGAAATCCTCCTAGACTACGATGTTCACATTTTTCTCTATCTTTATGTGTGAGGTTTTATGGAGGCTCCCCTTTTTTTATCTGTTGCGGCTTCTTTTTATGCAGGTTGGCCTTTGTGCTTTCCCCAGTGTTTGCTCATTTAATGGAGCCTCCTTTATTATGTTAGCCAGCTTGGTCTTCGCATACAACTAAGTCTTTGAAATCTCCTATGTTTCATTGCATTAACTATTCTCCTTAATGTGTTTAGTGTGAGTTTGGAGCTAGATGTCTATTACTTGGCAGCTTCTTTGCTCCTCTCTATGGTTTTTCTTTGAACTAGCGTGGGATTTTTCTTTTTTATGCCATGGCCTAGCTAACTTCAAACAACTTCTTGCTACTTGTTGTGGATACTGAAGCTACTTCCTTTAGTGTGAGTTGGTTTTAGATTGGTGGCTGGTCTTTTGATGGTGCAAGCTTCCTTTTCATTGAGCGGCCCTCCTCTTACCATTCCCATGGGTGATCTTGTCCTCTTAAATTGTGCATCACACTGAAAATGCCTCCTCTACTATTCCAACAGCCACCCCTGCTCACATGTTTGTTTTAGTTTGTAGCTTCCTTCTTACATTGCCCCTGCGTGAGTTCTTATGGTGCAATGTAGGCTGATTCGTCTCTGTTATTTCATTCTATTGCCTTTGATTTGGCTTCCCAAATGTTGGCTTCTCAGCTGGTGAAATTTGTATGCACAGTATTTGGATCTTGTTCTTTTTGTTCATCATCAGACTTGCATTACTGCCTCCAAGCAGTGGATTGGCTTCTTTTTCATTTTTCTCAAGTCATGGCATCTCCTTCCACGCTATATCCTCTACTTCTTGCTTTTACCTCTTTTCCAATGCATAAGCCATCCCTATGATTTTAATTAGATGCACCAATAGCTTCAACAATAAAGACTCTTGGGAGATGGGGTTGACCCTCATTTTCTTTAGCACTCACCAAATATCTTGATGTATACCCTGGAAGAAACTTCATGAAGAGAGTTGTAGAACTTTCTTGAGTAGAGTCTATTAAATCATTGGTAGCTGAGTGTGGAGCCTCTTTTGATGAAGTAGTGCCAGGAAATAAATAATATCATTTAGCTTTCTCACCCTTTTGGATGGAGTAGAATCTAATGATCTTACACGACGCTTTGTTTTTTTTTTTTATAGGTATTTTCCCTGTGATTCAACCCTTTTCCTCTTCCTTCTTACCTGATGGCCCTTTGGCCTGGAAGCAACTACTGTATCACTCCAATTTGACTCATCTGAATCATCAATGCTCAAAGACACTTGGAATATTTCCCATACTCCCAACATTTACTTTTTTCATGTCCTCAAATGTCTCCTCAAGTGTTGGATCTACAAACTTTATGATAGGAGGAAATCCAGACAACTAAATCGCTATCTTTCTTAAGCATTCCCCAATTTTCTTTAAGTAATTATAATGATTAAAAGAAGCCATTATAATACTCATCAAAATTTCAATCCACAATGTCTATTCAATATGCAAAAATTAGTCGGGCCCAAAGTGGGTCCGACTAAAAAAAAATTCGTTTTCGAATGACTAACATTGCAAAGTAGCCTATTGACCATCCAGCACTGATTTAAAACAAATTTGACCACTAAATAATCAAACAAAACTCAGTCTAAACCTCTTTTGCAAACTGTCAATTTGATGTTAGGAGGTCCTTTGACTGGCCTTAAAAACTGATCCAAACACCTGACCGAGCTCTAAAAACTAGCACACTGAATCTCTGTTCTGCATACTTGTACCATGTCAAATCTCATCTCATGAAGAATTTGGGATCAAAAGATATTCACTGTCAAAGTTGACCTTTCAGAACTTCCTGCAATAAAACATGTCAGAAAACAATAAATTGGGTTTGGATTTGGCTTGGAAAAATAGGTAAACTGACACTTGGGAGAACGAAACTTAGGGTGTTAGTTCTCTGTCATGAGGACATTATGGATCTAGGATTTGGGCTCTTGAAAAATAACAGGACGCAAATGGCAAGCGGTCAAAGTAAGCTACTTGGGTTTTGCAGATTGGAAACACTGATAGAAAAGCATTTTTTGCGAATGGAATTGACTTGGGAAAGTATGCAAATTGATTCATCAAGATGTGAAAATTGGCACACTTAAAGTATTTTTAGAGTACAACATAGTGGTAAAATTCATTCAACCTCACCTATCATGGATTAGGAGTTATTATGCCACGAACAAGAATACTGAACAATCTACATTTTATGACACCAGTAAAAAGATAGAAATTGGATTTGGAATCGTGTTCAAAAACTAATCAAACAGATTCTTCATAAGTTGAAACTTGAAACATAACAAGTCTCTGATGTCTACAATGTGACACAAAAGGATATTTGGCATTTTGGTCAACTAGGTCAAAATTATTAATTGTCAAACAGGGCTTCCCAGAATTTAGAAATAATTGCGAAAGCATGAGAACAATAATTGACCAATTTTGAGGGGTTCGAGACCTAGTCAAACAAATTTGAAATGACTCAAAATTTGAAACATAGGTTCTTAGGTATGGATATTAGATACTGCCAAAGTGGTGAGTCATGATACAATTCTAGGTGCGAGATATTCACATGCAAACACAACCCCCTGAGGCTGTTTGACACTAAGGTGAAAATGCAGAATTGACACTTGCTCAAATTAGGACTTCACAAAATGACTGAGAATGATAATTTATCATCATAGAATAAGTGGATGAGCTGAATGGAAGTTGTTAGAAACATTAAACACCTCTTATGCTTCAAATGGGCAGCCGGTTGCATAGGCATCAAAAAGCGTTTATATGGCTTAACTTTCTCAATGGTGCTCAAAATCAAGGCTGCAATTTTGAGCACCAACAAGATGAACTACAAATCCTCTAACATAGAAAATAACCTTAACTAACATTTCTACTACCCAATTACTGAAAGCATTTAACTTTATTAAATAATGATTACTTCATTTATTTAATCCTTATATGTACACTTTTAAAAGAAAATTAATTAAAATATTCTTTTAATTTCTTTTCCTCCAAGTTATTAATTAGTGCAAGCACTATTTAAAGTGTAGTTTATTATTTAAATTAATAATAATAGTTAAATTTCGTTATGAAATGAAACTCTAATTTTATTCTTATTAATTAAATAATTATAATAAAATAATATTAAATCTTTAATCTTTTAATATTCCAATTCTTTTTTAATCCAACTTTTGAAATTAGATTTTTAAATTAAATCTTTTAAACTAAAGCACATTTGACTAATTTCTAATTGATTAAATATTCTTATATTTTAATATTTTCTTTTTAATAAAATAATATTTAATAATTCCTAATATTATATGATTTAATCCAAATGTTATAATTAAATCATTTACCAAATAAATCACATAGCCAAATCCACATAAAAGAAACACCACCAAAACTCAAAATTAAACAACATAGACAAAGATAAACTCATGGGTTTAAAAAGGGTGGAAAGTCAGATACGTTTCCTCCTCCTCAAGAAAAGTAATTAGGCTATTGCTCGAATTAGACCTACAAATTATCTTTATTCTTACCATTGAGTTATTGCGATAGGGCACACTCTTCTTGGCAATTTGGGGAAGTCGATGCCCAATACCTATAAATCTGTATAAAATGAAAGTGTGTACATGTGCATATATATCTAAGCTAAATAGACAATGGCGGGGAGTGGTAAATCACGTAGATCCCAACTAGAAGGTGACTATGACTCCCTCCCTCAACCATACCAGCCACATCAAAAATAAATGTAAAATAGGCACACATACGCCATACACATGCAGGTATGGGCTAAGTATAATAGTGAATCCTAAATATAAATAACATCATATTCTAACATGAACATCTCATTAACATGAAGACATTATAAAGATATTTTTAAAACATGTCATATGACTATTGATATATGATTGAAAATATTATTTAAGTAGAAAGATTAATATTGATGAAGAAATGTTTTCAATCATTGTTTTGTTGCTGATGTCAAACCTGTTATATGTTGGTAAGACAATTTCTTATATGTTTCAAGCACTATCACTTAGGTGATTGATGAAGAGGATTTGATCAACCTAGAGGAAAGGTTGATTTATGATTATGTATTGAAGTTCAAGAATTAGTTAGGTTAGTGATAACATAATATATTGATGATCTACTTGAGGTTACAAAATGATTGGCTACACTTAAGAAAGTTCAGATGAAAAAGATTGTACAAAGTTCATTTGCTAATCTTGACCAAGTTGATAGAAGGTGTCAAGAAAAGTTAGTGCAAGCTGAGAAAAAAATTAGTTGGAGCCAAGTGAAAGTAATTTCTACTGGATGCAGAGCAAACTAATAGGTGTCAAGAAAGTTAATAGATTCTAAGTGATTTTTAGTATGTGTCGACCACCAGTTAAATCCAATTGATGCTAAGTGATTTTACAATAGATGCTGAGTAATACAGTATGTGTCAAGCATGAGTAAATTGATAATGGTGAGCTACTACGTTATGAAAAAGATCGAAGATTTGTCAAATCAAAGCTGACAAGTTTGTTTTCTTGGAACTTGTAAATCAGGAGGAAGATAAGATTGATGAGATAGATGTACAAAATCTTATGTAAACTATTTTGGAGGCAAATTCAAATGCATTTAAGGAGAAGTTTCTAGAGAAGACAAGATATGGGGTAGATACATTGTATCCTACCTAATCCATCAAAAACTCTAATTTTTGAGATGGATAATGAGCGGGAAAAAGAGTTCTAATTCTTTGAGTAGGGATGTCTATTCATGAAGCAGAGTTAGTTGGAGGTCAGAGAGATTTTGGATGCAAAAATTTGATAAGGTGAAGAAAGAGGGTTTGCTTCATCAAGTGACCCAAGAGGAGAAGTTTGCAAATGAGCTAAGCAAGAAGGCTAGAGAAGGATGAATGCTTGAAGGGTGAACAAGCTATCAGAACTACAAAGATTGAAATCCAAGTAGAGTTAAGGACTGAATAGTGATCTATAATCTGCAAGAAAGGTTTTAAGTTGTATCAGATAAAACTCTATTGTTACTCTCTAACAATTGTATCAGATTAGGTTAAATCCTTTGGAGAAAGGTTGACTTAACAATCATTGGAAAATCCTTTAACAGGGTGGCATTCCAAGTGAATGGCCTAAAGTCCTCTAACAAGGCTCATTTTTAATAGGGTGATTGAAATACCTTAATCGGGCCACATTTAATAGTGTGTGTTGTAACCTTTAATAGGGTTGGCCTTTAACAGGACATCACTTCAAAAGACGAAAAAGGAGTAGCATGTTACTGGTGGTTTTTCCCAAATTGGGTTTCCACATTAAATCATTATGTCAAGTGTACTGATGGATATGTTGTGTTTTACCTCTCCATTTTTGCATGTTAGTTTAATAGTAACATATCAATTTTTGTGTAAACACAATGAATGCATGCATGGTTAAGAATGTTATATGGGTTCACTAAATTGTGAAAAAGTTTTATTTAGACATCTGGACCATGATTAACCGATTGACCCCCCCCCCCCACCCCCCCCCCCCCCCCCCCCCCCAACCCCCAGTTAATCTAAAAGAATTCCAACAATGACAACATCATAAAAGTAATTTTATTAATTAAATAAGAGAAATTAAAGCACCATCACTACAAGTACAAAATTGCTACAACCTGACATATTCAATTGCTCAGTATATCAAAGTATTGCATTTTAAATGTCAAATAAGGGCTAACACATCTATAAAAGTCATATAAAACTGTAACAACTAAGTCTACAATGATAGAAAAGGAGGGGTATTACACCTTTTATACATGTACCATGTCATATTTTGCATCAAAATAGATGACTCCTTTCTAGGGTAGGGGTTTTTAGTTGTCGATCTCTATATCTAGGATTTTAGACTCTAAAGTTTCTTAAAACCAAGGTATCAATTTTATATAGCCTTTGAAGATCCAACATTTCTCTATGAACTAATGTATCATAATAAGTGTATTATTTTCTACTATCATGTTTTCCTTTTGCCCATGTAACATGTAATTTTTTGCTTCACAATAGATTAATCCTTTCAAGAGTACATTTTTTTAAGTTATCAAGCTCTATTTCTAGGGTTTCAAACTCTAAAGTTTCTTAAAACCAAGGTATGAATTTTTTCTAGGGTTTGAAGCTCCAACATTTCTCTGTGAAAAAATATTTTCAATAAATAATGTTTTTATTTTTGCAGGTTTTCCCCATGTGCCATGTCATTTTTTGTAGTAGGATGGATGTTTTTGAGAATAGAAGTTTTTAGTACTTGAGCTCTATTTGTGGGGTTTCAAAATCTGAAGTTTCTTAAAACCATGGTATCTATTTTTCCTAGGGTTTGAAGCTCTAACATTTAGATGTGAATGAATGTTTCATGAAAAACATACTATTATCTGGTGTCATGATTTCCTTCATGCTTCTATTTTAGGGTTTTCCACTATCGAATTTCTAGTTTTCCCTTTTGTTTTATTATGTCATCTTTTCCTATCTTGCAAATTTTTTGAAAAAAAACACACACATGTAGTGAAACATTGCTCATATTATTTTGCCTCACATTGTGTTGGAGATTACAATCTTTATTTATCTATGGTTGTACAATTGTGTAGTAGTAATTGCCAGATTTACTATATTATCTAATTCTATGGATCAATACATTTTAAGTCCATAAACTACCATATCAAAATCATAATGGATTTTTTTCTATCTCAAGATTTTATCATGGTTCGGTTTACAAACACACCTTGCATGAATGTTCAAGATTGTATTGTTGAAGTCATCAGGGAACACCTTCTTTATGTGAAGAGGTGATGCATATATCCATTATAGCATGTGTCTATCTTTCTATCATGGTCCATGAACTTGTTGCAATCCAGTTGTAATCTAAGAAAAATTGCAAAGGCTTATATTGACAAATATTTCCTACTAGGAAATACTTGTGTGGACATTATCAAGTCATACAATGTGTATAGTGACGAGGAATATGGAGTAGGAATTTTCCCTTATTCAATGATGAAGAAACAAAATGGCAATCATATTGATAACATTTATGTGTGCAATAGTAGATAACGAGGACATACTTGACACTATATTTGATATACATGGGTTAAGAGTGTCATTGTACTGTCATGATGATTTAGAAAATATCTCAAGTGCAAAAACATTGTTATTGTATAATTCAAGTCATTCACACTCCTTAGGTGTAGAATGCACATCCAACATATACAAGAGGGAAGATCCATTTATAGTAAGCGATTAGCATGCGCAATGATGAATATTGGTGCTAGGTGTTTTTCATAATTGTTCATAGTATTTTGACCTATATGCTTGGGAGGAGGTTTAGTTTTATAGAATTTATTAGAGACCTTGGTTTGTGTATTAACACAATCTTATATGGAATTTTTGGTGTCTTCTTTTGTTTAATAAATTTCTAAATAAACTTCTTTTTAAATCCTTGAACCTTTAGGAGGAAAAATGTCATTGACATTTTTTTTGAATGTAGATAGTGTAGCTACATAGAAAACAATCAACACTTACATCAAATTTCAATTTTATTGCTTACCATGAATTGTGTCATTGTCATTAAAAATGGTTCTAGAAATGCTATGTCCCCATTTCTAGAAAATGTATAGTTTTTTTTTCATAAAACACTAGTTCCATCATAGTTTCATAAGAGAATTATATCATAAATCTAAATTTACATAAAAATATGGATGTTACAATATTCAACTTGACAATTATAAGAAAAATTTGAAAAAGAAATCGAATCTTCATTGTGTGTTGTTGGTTTAAGGATTCAATGCGATATTGATACAAGGTCTCTTTCTTGGGGGGTATTTTCCTTTGTTGTACCTACCAATAGATAAGAATGTTGTTGGCTGCAATATATTTTGAATGGTGATACTAATTGTAGACACCTAAAAATTGGCAAAGACCTAAATCACACAGTTCTAATCAATTAGTCAAATTAAAGAGAAAATTAGAAGAAACACAAAAAAATTTCAAATTAAAAGGTTACATTAGGTCATTAATCATCTATCAACTTAATAAGACCTAAATCAACTTCAAAAGAGGAGAAAAATAATTCAAAATTATAAAATGAAATTCAAAAAGGAGAGGGAAAAGACAAACTTTTGAGAATAAATGGAACTTTTGTTAAATCAATACATACATTTATTCTCACAAAATGAAAATCGTCTTTTTATATAAAGAATTGAAAATAAATCCAAATTTAACCACAAATCATGACTTTTTGGGCTATTCCTCTTGTCTCTCATGAGACATTTTTGTTGAAAAGAAATCCAAATTTAGCCATAAATCATGACTTTTGGGCTCTTTCTCTTGTCTCTCATGAGACATTTTTGTTGAAATAAAGGTCACATTTAGCCACAAATCATGACTTTTGGGCTCCTCCTCTTGTCTCTCATGAGACATTTTTGTTGAAATAAAATCCACATTGAGCCTCCAATAAGGACTTTTGGGCTCCTTTTCTTGTCTCTCATGAGACAATTTCAATTTCACTTCTATCCATCAGTGAAAGGTAAAACCCAAATTCTTACCCTAACCCCTTCTAAAAATCCTATAAATAGAAGGAGAATTCAAGAGAAAAGGGACCCAAGTCTTAGGCATCTGCACTATGGGCACATTTTGATTCATCATCTTAGCATTTTCATAGCATTTTAGCATTATTTTGAGTTATTTAGCATCAATTATTACTTGTTAGTTCATTGCATATTCATCTTAATAGCATATAATCTTCATTTATATCATAGATCTTGCATGTATCCAATGTAGATCTATATTTTAAGCATTCTCCCATTTTAGAACTATCACTAAGATGTTGGTCTGAGAGCTATTTTAGTAGTTGTAGTTAGGGAAACATGAGATTCTCATAGAGGTTACATTCTGATGATGATATCTTTTGTTTAGTTTAGTTCATCGTTAGTCTATTTGCATCCTATACTAAGATTTCATGAATACATGATTACAACATGTACAAATTGGTGCCCATCGTGGGACTTCATATTAAAGCCTCTCTGTTCTTCAAGTTTTCTTGCTAATCTATTCTTCTTCTTCTTTTAGATCTGCTTTCTTCCCTATTTTTGGTGCAGATTTAATCTTTTGTAGGTTTTATAGCATGTGAGAAGCTTCATGAGATCAAAAAACTTTCAAAGATGTTTCCAAGCTCACAAAGATCAGATCTGCCATTCCCCTGATGCAGCAATACTTTTACACACTATTTTAACGTTTCCACCTATTCTTTTAACACATTTGAATCATATGTTGTACATTTGCACATTCATATAGTGCATATGGTCGTTCTTATAGTGCATTTAATCTTATAGCACATTTCATCATTCTTATATCATTCCTAGAGCACATTTTATTATTCTTATAGCACATTTGATTATTCTTATAGCTTGTTTGATTGTTCTTATAGTGCATTTGATCATTCCTATAGCGCATTTGATTATTCTTATAGCTCATTTGATTATTCTTACAGCATATTTATCATTCTTATAGCACATTTGATCATTCTTATATTGCATTTGATCATTCTTATAGTGCATTTGATCATTCTTATAGCTCATATACCATTTCCTATGATGCATATGTTGTTTTCTATTATACATCTAATTTGATCTATTAACCTTCACATCTAATGTTCGAATTTGATTTTTGGTTGTTTGTAGGCCTCATCTAAGTTGTGAAGAACTCTCATGCTGCTAGAAATGTGCGATGAGAATGAAGACCCTCAAAAATGTACTTAGCCTTTGCTACCTTTGAAACAGGTAAGTAGGTTGGAACCCTTGTGAATTAGATTGCGGCATTTTTTTAAAAGTCCATAATGTACTCTAAGTAGTATGTTTGACGTCACTGATCTAATTAGAAGTAGGCCTCTGCTCTCAAATCATGAGATTTGATTAGAATGCCAAACCTTCTGTGAGGGTTAGTAACAGTCAAATAGGGAAAGAACAAACACATATTTTAACTAGGAGCCCCTCTGTCTGTAGTAGTGTAAGGGTTGGTAATCAATACTTCGTGTCTGTTGTGTTTGGGAAGTCAAAATAGGAGGAATATTCTCTCGCTCTCCTCGAGTGATCAAACTACTAGACCTATCATGATTTCCACTTCTTGCATTACACTAGGTAGAATTATCTTCCTATAGAAAGGCAAAAAGGCTACCTCTTGAGTTTCCTTAGCAGGGTCAGTGAGAGGGATTGCCTCCCCAGCTTGCATTCCCAATCGAATGCAAGCCACCCATGTTCAAAACATAGTCTTCCACTAGTAGTCTCATAAAGGATTGCACCAAACCTCCCTAGCATTGGTGAGAAGCTCTCTTACCATAAGAGAGATAAATCCAAACATAGATGGTTAAACACTAAAACCCACTAGTCACCAGCCTTTAGATAACCTTGTCAGGAAGCCATTTTCTTCCATTTTCTAGGTGCGTGCAATTTTTGCATTTTGCTTTCAATCTTACTACCATTTCTCTTGGAAGTGCTTTAAAACTTAATAACAAACACCAATCTGAATCATAATCCTTTCAAAAAGAAGAACTTCAAACCAGTATCGAGAAATAAAGTTCAAAACCAAGACATTGTTGAATTCTTTTGAACATTCCTATGATGCTTTTGATCTCTATTATGATGCATATACGTCTAGAACAACACATTTAAACCTTGAAATAGTGCATCTGAATGATAAAACAACGCATCTAAATTATAAAATAGTGCATCTAAATCATAAAACAATGCATATAACCAATAAAATAGAATATTTGACCCAAAAAATAGTACATTTGATTAATCTTGTGATGCATCTGACAAAAACTCAAAACAAAGGCCATTTGGGTGCATAATAATTGTGAATAAATGATAAATTTGGATACCCTTTTCCTTGCTAGTATTTTACAAAATCTGAGAATTTATGTATCTGACTGAAGACATCTTTTGAAATAGGCAAAGCTATGAATATCATCATTAACCCAACAGTTACCATTACCTCACTTTGCACATCAAGCTAGAGATGTTTAGAGACACACCTCCACTAGAAAACATAAATTATGGTGGAGGAACAATAACAAAAATACCACAAATGATGGGGTAGTTGAAGCCAACCATGTCAAAACTCAAACTCAACCCCCTTTAAATCAACGGGGTCCCACTGTCACACCTCAACAAAATAATGCATTCCAATTTTACTAACATAACATGAAGACTTCCTCTATCTCTAGTCAGGAAGTTGCTTATAATCAAGCTCCTCCCCCAGGAAGATATCAGTCTTTTGATATACGTAACGACTATACACCCATAGGGGTGTCTTATGAGAATTCTTTACAAATTCTCTTGGCTGATGAACTCATCGTGTTACCCAAGGCCAAATCATATGAACCCCAAGTCAAGATGAAATGGTGGAATGACAAACACATTTGTGCCTATCACCAAAATCAGGGGCACTTAACAAATAATTGTTTTTCCCTTAAGGTGTTCATCCAAAAATTAAGAAATGATGGAACTATTGAAGTAAACAATCTCAGCAACAATGAGGACCATATGGCCTTCAAGAACCCCTTCATGAGTCATGAAAAAGGGGAGTCTTCCAAGGCCAATCAGAAGGCACCTCCTCATGATAAATTTAATTATGCACATCACTACGACAACACCATTGACATGATCTCTGGATTTGATGACACTGTAAATGTCATCATGAATAAGGATAAAAACAAGAAACAATTATCAAATGTTGTTACCTGAGGCCAAGCCTCTAAAGTCATTTTACTAGGACTCATGATAAATTCTAACCATGTAACTACAAGTTCCTCCTTGCCTAAATACAACCTGGTCAACTAGTTGCTTAAGACTCCTGCTCATATCTCCATTTTTGAGTTGTTGCAAATCTTGTCAGAGCATAGAGAAATCCTCACCAAAGCCTTAGTTCCAATAAACTATATGTGAGTAGGTTTCAAAACATGGTCAGCAATCCTATGGCTCATCATTGTGTCCCTTTTTCAGCTCAAGATGACATGTTTGTCATCTAGCCAAAAAATTCCCCTCTGCATATTGAAGTCTTTATCCATAGAAATAGAGTTAAGAGAGCACTAGTTGATGGTGGAGCATGTCTCAATATTTTCACATTAAATTTAGTGAAATCTCTATGATATATGAAAGATTTTTTTGATCCAAGGAAGAAAATCACCATCAAAGCTTATGTTTTGAGGAGAGATCCTCCAAACGCATGGTTATCCTACCAATTAGGGTTGGACTAGTTGTGAAAGAAACCATTTGTCAAGTCTTAGACTTGCATTTAACTTATAACATCTTGTTAGGAAGACTGTGTATTCATGAAATGCAAGTTGTTCCCTCTACTTACCATCAATGTCTTAATATTCCATATATGGGTCAAGAGATGACAATATCAAGGGACCAAAACTTTGCACAATATTGTAATTCCCTTGTTCCTCATAATAGAGAATACACTAGTGCCCCAATAGATGACATTATTCAATCCACATCGATAGACACTTCATGTTCTACTAGCCAAAATAACATCCACTCATCTACATCAACTAAGGATAAAGAGAAAGTTGGTTGTTCAAGTTCTTCCCATCCTTCACCATCATAATCAAAGGACCCTAAACAAACACATTGTGGAGAAATGGATAGGTTGATGAAGGAGTTTGAAAAGAAGTGTAAACTACAATGCAGAGGGGTAGGTGAGTACTCAGTCTCCTTATTTGATCCCCCACTCTCTCCAAGATCTCATGGAAAACCATCATCCACCACTAAACAATATCATGTACATTTTTGTCAAGGCAAGTGGAGTACCCCCAAGCACAATAGACAAAATCTATAAACAAAGTATTGACATTTCCCCCCATCTACATGGAAAAGGTTTTGATCTGATGAAAAATATGGGATATACAAGAGATGGTCTATTAGGGAAAGGGAAATGCATTGTTGAACCTCTTGTGGCATAGTTCGGATCCAACAAATCCAAAATAGGGGTAGGGTATGGTAGACAAGACAAGGCACAAACCTCTTCTAAAGCTCACCTAAAGAATGATGATCCTTCTTTTATCTTGATGTGGGTACCTAAACAAAAGGACAGCTATACCCTAGCAACAACTGACATCATAAATGTAAATTTGTCCCTCTCAAGTTCACATTTCACAAAACAACCACCCATGAATACCTCCAATAATGAAGATGATGATGATTCTGCTAAATGAGAATTTGAGTCCCTATCCGAGGAGTCTCTTCACAATAAAGAATGTGATGTTGTCCACATACCCACCCCTGATAGTTTGGCTACACAAAGAACAACTCATAGTTCAAGATCCACTTCATCGAGAAATAGAAAACATCAGGGTGGCATAGAAGATGATGAACACATTGAAGGGGTTCAATTTCAAACCTTATTCCCTGACTCCTTTCTAGTAGAAGTTGAAGATGATTACTATGAGCCTCCTGCAAGCTCTACTTTTTCTGACACTCTAAAAGAAGCCCATGTCATAGATCTAAAAAATACAACATATGAGCCATCCAATGAAATTATTTCTTTAAATCCTAATGAACCCTTTCCATGTTATGAATCGCTTTCCCTAGTCCATCCCAAAATCATTAACTAGGATAAAATTGAGCCTCATCACATCCCCCATTTTGACACTGAATGTGAAGTTTTCATCTACCTTAACATGGTTGAACCATTTCATCATTTAGTTGGGTCTAGTATCAATCACCTCAATCATACTAGAGCAGGGAAAGCATCCTACAACCTTAGTGACCACAACCAAGTTGTGGCTAAGCTTGACAAACAAATGGAAACAAATATAAGTGGTGCATCCCAAGGTGAAAACCCAACTGTGGCACCCATATATGGGGTAATTGATACCTTGCTTGAACATTCCAAAGAGAGCTCTTCTATTTTGATTGAACTGATAGAACTAGTCAACATCGGCACAGAACAAGAACCAAAGGTCATTTATTTGGCACAATCCTTGAGTATAGAAGAAAGGAAGGCATTCATTGAATTCTTCAAAGAAAGACACATAACCTTTGCATGGTCTTTCATGGACATGCCCAACTTAGACCCGACCTTAATCCTCCACCATCTTAACATTTCTCTAGAGGTCAAGCCAATTAAAAAAAAACTTAGAAAGATGCATCCCCATGTAGCTTTATTACTCAAAGTAGAATTCAAAAAATTAATCAACAACAATTTCTTTCGGCCCCTAGCACATACATCATGGATATACAAAATTGTCCCCATATCGAAAAAAAAATGGTAGCATATGCATCTGTATCGACTTATGAGATTTAAACAAAGCATGTCCCAAAGATGAATTTCCTCTCCCCAATATCGACACCATTGTCGATATCACAGCAAGTCATTCCATGTTTTCACTCATGGATGGGTTTTCAGGGTATATTCAGATCAAGATAGCACCAGAAGATTAGGAGAAAACAACTTTTACTTGTGCATGGGGCACATTTTGTTGGAATGTGATGCCCTTTGGTTTAAAAAATGTTGGGGCCACCTATCAACGGACCATGACTACTATCTTTCATGATATGATGCACATCTTTATGGAAGACTATGTAGATGATATCCTTTCCAAATTCCATACTTGAGAAGAACATCTCCCTATCTTGGACAAGAAATTGACCTACTTAGAGGCATTCAAAGTTATGCTAAATCCAAAGAAATGTGCTTTTAGCATCAAATCTAGCAAGCTTCTAGGATACATTATCTTAGCCAAAGGGATAGAAGTTGACCCTAAAAAGGTACATACCATAGTTAACATGTAACCACTAAAAAATCTGAGTCAAGTCCATTCTCTCCAAGGAAGGCTTTAATCAGTATATCATTTCATTTCCCAGCTAGCAAAGAAGTGTGTGCCTTTCACCCACTTATTACACAAAGACATAATTTTCAAATGGGATGATCAGTGTCAAACAACTTTTGATTTACTCAAAACATAGTTGATGAATCTGCCAGTGTTGGTGCCTCCAATGTCACACAAACCATTATTGTTGTATATTTCCCTAACTAAAAAATCAATTGGAGCCCTCTTAGCACAAGAAAATGACCAAGGAAAATAAAGGGCCATTTATTACATTAGTTGTACCTTGGTCAACTATGAATTAAATTACTCCTTTATTGAAAAGGTATGTTTGGCTATAGTTTTTTCTTCCCAAAACTATGCCATTATCTTTTAGCACATAAGGTCAAGATCATTTCCAAGATTGATCCCCTCAAATATCTTCTCAACAAAACAACATTAACAGGTAGGTTGGCCAAGTAGGTGATGATCCTAAGTGAATTTGATATTGAGCATGTAGATAGGAAAGCAATAAAAGGATAGGCCATTGCTGACCAATTGGTAGATGCACCTATAGAGAGTTCCAATCCTATGTTAGTTGACTTCCTTGATATGCACATTCTTCAGATAGAGTTGGTAACTTGGAAATTCAATGTTGAAGGTTCTTACACACACCATGGTTCAGGCGCCAATATTTTTTTCATCATGCCACTAGGTGTTACCATCCCCAAATCCTACAAAATACTTTTCCCCTATACCAACAATGTGGCAAAATATGAAGCTTTGGTCGTAGGACTCAAGCTAGCTTTAGAGTGGAAACTAATAATGCTATAAGTTTATGGAGACTCCCAATTGGTCATCAATTAGGTCACTGACACTTACCAGACCAAGGATGAAAAATTATTTCCTTATAAACATATAATTGACACACTTAAGGTGTGTTTTGTTCACATTACTTTTGAACAAATTCCCAAAGAAAATAATAGAGAAACAGATGCTATGGCCACTTTGGCCTCTTTACTCCAACTCCTAGAGTAGCATGAGTGGTACAAATTATTAGTAGAATAGGTGGTTCAACTTGTGTTTACTTGACCTAACTCCCTTATCATTTCCCACTTAAACACTCCTGATTCCCTTTGGTATAACCCCATCATTACCTGTCTTCATGATAGAACCATCCCATATGACCTTTCACATAGCCAAAAGAAAATTTTCATTTGAAAAACCTCACGCTACTCCTTGGTGGTTGATATTAGAATTCTTTAGAATAACTGAGAGGGGGTGAATCAGTTATTCAATGTCCAATAATGTCCAATTCAAACTTTTAATGAAACTATAATAGGCCCATGCATTCTACTATTCATCCAAGCTTTAACCTTTATCTTAGCAAGCTACTATAAATCAACATGCAGTAATGAGACATAAAGAATCAACACATAACACAAGGATTTACATGGAAACCCAATTTGGGAAAACCACCAGTAACATGCTATATTCTTTTCTCACCCTTGTAAAGTGATGCCCTGTTAAAGGTCCGCCCTATTAAAGGCTACAACACACTATTAAATGTGACCCTGTTAAAGGATTTCAACACCTTATTAGGAGTGTACCTTGTTAGAGGACTTAAGAACATTCAACATGGAATGTCACCCTATTAAAGGATTTACATAAGGCTATTAGGTCCACCCAAATCCATGGGACTTTCAATCACCTTTTCAAAGGCTTCTCCACCTAGCTGTTAAACTAACCTAGCAATGTAGGATTTCAATATCTAATATAATGGTAAGAAAGTATTAGAGAGCTTTTGACCTGATATAGATTGCAACTCAAACCTTAAAGATTTCAGATCACTCTTCAATCCTTCTTTGCTTGGATTTACCTCCTTGCAGTACTGACAACTTGTTCACCCTTCAAGATTTGTTTCCTTGAGTCTTCTGCTCATTATACCAATGCAACTCACACTATGGTCACTTGATCAATTTAGAGTCACAATGCTCTATTCTCACTGTGTCTTTCTCTTGTCACTTCATTCTTGCCTTCTCTTGGCTACTTCTCACTTCTGACCACATTTGACTCTTCTCCTCTCTCATGTGTGTACTTTGATCTCTGACCTGTAACTCCTTATAAAGAAGTGTTTTTCTTCATTTCCCGCTCAATTCTTGACTTGAGAAAATGATATTTCTTTCCCTCCCATTTGTTTCTCCTAGAAATATTAAGAGAAATTTATCTATATTTTCTTAGAATTAGTTGACATAGAACTCTGTGATACCAACTCATCATCCTTATCATTTTACTAGATCACAAAAATCAATGTAACAAACTTATCATTATTGATCTGGAAAACCTTTGGACTTTTCAAATAATGTAGCAACTCAACATCATTGGATTACTGATGCTCAGCACTTACTGCGTTACTCAGCTCCAACTGTATTTTACTAGTGCTCAACACCTGAACAATTTTTCTCGGCATCCACTACATTTTTCTAATGCTCAGCATATGCAGACTTTTTCATTCAACTCAAGAAGGTTCCTTGGCACATACTATTTTCTAGGTTTGCTCGGCTTGAACTGAGAATTTTCTCAACTTCAACTAGCTTGCTCATCACTCACATATGAACTTAGTTAAGCTTTACAAATTGACTTAGTTAAACCTTGCACTTCTAATGTATCTGATTGTGTCTAACCTTTGTTTCTTAGAATATGTCATCAATACACTATTTCATCAATGTCTTAGCTGATCCTTATACTTCATTACAATAACATAACTTCAACCTTTCTCTAGGTTCTCTAGTTACATCTTATTGATTAACTTCTCCTTGTTAATCAACTAAGTGATAGTACTTGGATCACTTAAGCAATTGTCATTCTTGCAAGTTAGCAAGTGTGACATCAATGAAAAAACTATGATTGAGAACATTCTTTACCAAATCCATCAATTTTCAATCTATGATCTTTTCAATCATTTCTAATAGTTGATACGCTATATAGGAAGGGTCTTGATGGTACTTTATTTAGATATCTTGAAAAGGATGAGTCTAGAGTCACTCTACAGGAAGTCCATTTAGGGATTTGTGGGTCACACTCCAATGGGTTCACATTAGCAAAGAAAATTCTTAGAATGGGCTATTTTTGGCCAACCATGGAAAAAGATTCTATCGACTACGTCAAAACTTTCAAAAAATGTCAAATCCATGGTAATCTTGTTCATGCACTAGCCCAAGAACTCAACCCTTTGGCCCACACCATGGCCTTTTTATCAGTGGGGTTTTGATTTGATCGGAGCCATCCGTCCACCTTCCTCTAGTGGACATAAATGGATTATCACCACTACCAAATACTTCACCAAATAGGTCAAAGTGGAAACACTTGTTGACTCTATGGGAATTTTTTTTTTTATCCTTCATCCTAAACTATATAATTTTTCAGTTTGGCATAACCCATTCCATTCTCATGGATAATGTCCTGTATTTTAAAAATCAAATAATTGATGAATTATGCAAAAAAATTCACATTATACACCACTCCTCATCAATTTATTATCCCCAAGGCAATGGCCAAGTAGAGGCCACCAATAAAACCATTATCAATATCCTCAAGAAATTCATCAACAATATTGGTCAAGATTGGCATTTATAGCTGAACCCTGCCATCTGGGCCTAAAAGATGAATGTTAGAACACCTATAGACATTACACCTTTTTCCCTAGTTTATGACTATGAAGCTATTCTCCCTTTAGAGGTTGAGATCCCATCCTTGAGAGTTACCCTTCGAGATGTCCTATTAGATGAGGACTATAGAGTGGCCCATCTAGAATAGCTAGAATTGTTAGAAGAACATTAGCATGCAACACATGACCACCTCAAAGTGTATCAGAATAGGCTATCAAGACATTACAACAAAAAGGTGAAACCCCATGTCTTTCAGATTTGTGACCTCATGCTTAAAGAGAACCTTAAAAACCAAGTGACAAGAGAAAAGAAAGGAAAATGGGAAGCCAATGGGATTGGTCCCTATATTATCAAAAATACCAAAAAAGAAAAAGAAAAAAAGAGGACACCACCTTTGGTTTGAAAAAGGGGCGAGAGACAACAAATTTGGACTTCCTTGCACAACACAAGTCCTTCAATGCCGAAAAATAGTCAAGACAACCCTCAAGAAATTGTCTCTAGACAATTTTTTCTTTTTTCAAGCACCATTGAGTTAATTTCATGCATACCCATTTGAGAAACACGTGGGTTACCATTTCGGGGTCTTTTGACATCAAATGTGGTTCACAATAGCAAAAATAGCCAGTATGACAATAGTAGTAGAGCAAGGAAAATAGAGCCCATAATAGCAATAACAATAACAATAACAAGAACAAATCAACGCCCTTTTCCTTGATTGAATGTACACCCACAACTCTTAATGCTCATGCTACAACCCCTGTACATGCAAAGAAGCAAAGACTGAGCTAGAACTACAAGTAGGAGTAGCAAGAATTGAGAAAAACTTGTGGGTTACAACTTTGTGGTTCTTTGGCATCAAATACAGTTCATAGTAGTAGACATAGTCAATATGACATCAACACAAAAATGGAGGGCAACAGGGAGTCAGATTATGTATTGAGATACAATAGACATGAATTGCAAGAAAATCAATGCATATCTCAGCTATCCACCTTGACCAATGCTCACCACTATTTATTTTGGCCTTCCTTTGACCCATTTGATATCCAACACTCCCCTCGCATCCCAAACATAGTCATTCATGCCCATGCTTCAACCTTTTGGGCCCATTTTAGTCTCCTTACCTCTTTAGGTGCCTCATACGATCCTGGTTACACCTCGTATTCCAATAAATCTCACTCACATCCTCACTCCATTCCCTGAAATTCAAAAATCTCCGAATAATATCAAAATTATCAAAAAAATTCAAAAATCTTCCACAAATATTTTTAAAAAGTCCAAAAAATGTTTAAAATTATCAAAAAAATTCAAAAATCCTCTAAAAAATATCAGGAAAAAAATCCAAAATTTGCCAAAACTAACCAAAAAAAATTCAAAACTTGTCTAAAATCATTAAAAGGAGTTCACAAATTGCCCAAATTTGCCAAAAATGTTTGAACATGGTCATAATTGCCAAACATAGCCATAAACACTTGAAAATTTAACAACACCCCAAAATTCCTATCAATTCTTGGTTCACTTTAACCCACATAAGGTATACACATATGAAGCACCTCAATGGTATTAAGAAGCAATGTAGTAATGTCTTGAACCATTTTGCTGGGCTTGGAAAATTTTATACAACACAAATAGCGCAAGAGGCATCGATGGCACCCCACTTTCCCCTCTTGTAAGGAACAACAATTCCCAATGGATCATTCATCTTATTTATGTTGCATGGTCATGATTGGTCTAGCCCCCTTCAATGAATATATCAATGCTATCTTGAAAGCCCAGATATTTGTTGGACTCTTTCATCCTCACTTAGTCGAGGGCACAAAATAAGCAAGCATAAGTGTATGAGTCTGCCCCCCCCCTTCAAAGCACCTTTTGTAAGGCCCAATTTCCTTTTCAGACCCCTCCAGTGCCTTTTTAGGCCCAAAGTGCCTTTTTAGAACCTTCAAGCACCTTTTTCAAGGCCCAAGTGTCCTTTTCAGACCCATCTAGCACTTTTTTAGGCCTAAAGCTTTAGGCCCCTCAAGCACCTTTTTCAAGGCCCAAGTGTCCTTTTCGGACCCCTCCAGCACCTTATTAGGCCCAAAACACCTTTTTAGGCCCCTCAAGCACCTTTTTCAAGGCCCAATTGTCCTTTTTGGATCCCTCCAGCACCTTTTTAGGCCCCAAGCACCTTGTTAGGCCCCTCAAATGCCTTTTTAGGCCCAGTTTTGCCTCTTTCAAAGACCTCGATGTCCTTTGGGCCCCCAATACACCTTTTTTGTGTTAAAGTGCCTTTTTCAAGGTCCCTATTTCACATTCTTGAGACCCAAGTATCCTCTTTTGGGCCCCAAACACCTTTTCGTAGGCCTCGAGAATGTCTATCTCATCACATACCTAGAGAAACATCCCTACATTCACCTTATTATTGTCTGTCACGATTGTTAATCTACACACAAACATTCTTTCTTATGAGTCACAATTACACTTACTCTATGGATTGTAGTGTTCCCACTTTTACAAGAGTCAAACCATTCCAATATTTATCACAAAAACCCAAAAACATTCAAATATATATCAAACATCCCAAAAACATTTAAATATTTGACAAATAAAATAAAATTCACATATCTATTAAACATCCCAAAAACATTTACATATTCCACAAAATCCCAAAAACAAAACATGACACTACATTACAATCAACATTTGTTGTCCCTTTGATTGCCAGAACAAAAAGCACAAACTTTTTATTCTCCTATGACGGCAACAACAATATTACATTTAACTAGTGTTTGGCAGATTATTTATTTTGCCCTCCCCAAGGGAGATGGCAAAATAGGGTGTCCAATCAAGGGAATCTCTTCTAGCCTAGCTCCACATGAAGAAGCCCTTAGTGTCAACACCTTGTGTGTTCATACCTCATCCATGAGAATTGGAAACCTCTCACTATGTAATTGTGTGTTCATTAGATGTGTAAATTCTCTATCTATGAACTGTGTTTCTCGCCGATCCTCATTCAAGAATGCCTAATAATGACCCATCCAGTAAGTGGCTTCTTGATGTACCTTTTCTATTTGGTGCATTTCCACTAATACATTCTCCACCAACTTTCTTACCCCCTATGCAGTGATCGCTTGTTGGGCCACATCCCACTCTTGTTGCATCTGATCAGTCATTATTCACCATCATTCCATGTCCACTTTTGCCTTGCCCAAACACTATTGCAATTGCCTCACCTTCCCCTCACTCAGCACTAACTATTCCTACAACTTCAACACTAAAGAATTCACCTTTGTAATCACTTCTCTAAAGGACTCTAACTATGACTGCAATAACACTAGTTCATTCTAAGAACTCTCTTAAACCCACTTGCACCATCTTCAAAAATTCCTACAACTGCTGAGCAAGTGACCATTCTTCTTGCATCCCTGCATCATTCCCTTCCAAATGCAATTGCTCCACATGCAGTTTTTCTTCTAGTGATTGCACCTATGCCCACTCTTTATTCACCACCACTTGGAGTCATCTTGTTTCTGTTTGCACTCCATCTTCTTGCACTTTTTCTGTCAATCCGTGTAGAAACTCGACTTCATGTTCAACATTTTCTGCTCAGTCTCTCTCTATAGCCAACATTCTCTGCAATTCTTCAACATCATTTGATGGTTGGTCTCCACCCCCCACCTCTAGCCATGATTCCTCCACATTTACACCGCTCACTTCCCTTCTTATTGATCCTTGTCCTAGAATTCCAAGGTTAATCAACCAGCCTGCTCCACTCATCCCCTCACCCACACTATTGTCTCATACATCCCTCAAAGCCTTTTCCATATAATTTTTAGGATATTTTATCTCCCCCACCTCCTCCTCTAGTCCAAACATACTCTTCATCATCTTAGGCAGACTCTTCTCTACCTGCATCATTAGCTCATTGTCATTTAATACCTCTTGCAATGCTTCTTATGTTGCAATCCTCGACAACATCATTAACACTGACAAGGGCATTTCTTCTACCCCAATCCTTGCATTGTTAGGTTGTGCCAACCCCTATCTTGCCTAATTTGATTCACCTTGCTATTCAGACTAATCCACCCACTCCTCATAGGTTCACTGAATGCACTTTTCCCTTCACCCTTGCCTAGTCCACCTTCCTTGGCTAGCATCACTCTCCTGCTATGACTGATCTAGTGCACCTAACATGCTTTCACTTACACACTGCCTCAGCCTTCTCAATCAATCCAAGCACCACATTTTACTCTTCACCTTTCTTCGTTCCATTCCCATGCTATACGCTTATTTATGGTCAGCCCTCACCTGGATTTACTCTTTACTAATATTCTCACATGTTTGCTTCCTACCCAACTCGTATCGGGTACACTTCTACCATTCCTATGCCATAACGACTACCAAAAATTCCTGCCACCACACACTCTACATCCTGTCGCATTGGTACCCAGTACACTTGGCCCTTATTTCCAACATTTAGCCACCTTAATTTCTGTCAACACATAGACAGTACCTGCTACTAAATCACTGCTGACACATGCCACACTCTCTTATTTTCCTAATATGATAATCGCTCCTTGGTAGAACTAAAAAAACTTGATACTATTTCGCACAATTAGAAGCACCCCTGCTCTGCAAATAATGATTTTCTATGCTATCATGTGCTTTTAGTGCCTTGATGATGTACTTGACTAGAGGTATCAGGATATAGTTATGATCTTTTTATTGGTTTTCCACTATTTTACTTTAGTGATCTTGTGGTTTTGCATATTATTGGTGTCCACTTATAAGTGTCTCCTCTCATATGGAACACCATGTGTACCTTGACCAATTTTGTGTTATATCTTAGGTGAGATCTTTTATCTAACATGTGACTATTTTTATTATTTTTTGGGTATAGCTTTTGGTTCTTAATGGTTGTGATGTTTTCTTATACATTGTTCCTCTTTACTGGTACTTCTCAGTGTGACATAGTATTCATATCACTATAGGTGACTAGTAGTGGTTTTACTTAGTCACTTTTGTTTTATTACATGCTCTATGATGACAATTAGTTTGCATCTCTTTAAAAAAGTGACAGTTAGTTGCATTCATTTAGTTTGCATATTCATCTTGGTTTCCTTTGCAAACAAATGGTTGGCACATAAATTAGGATACAATTGACAAATGTTAGTGCACAACTTCATGACTGGTTATCAAAAAATAGACAACAACATAAACATCAACATCATGATGACCTTCTAGTACTCCAATATCATGGACTTTGTCTCTTCACAACATCTACACTAGCATTACACTTCATGCATTCACCTTCTCATTACACTCATTGCATTATGTGGCTTTTGAATCTCAAACAATTCTAGTTGCTATCAAATTGCACCACATCATCTGCTACCTTGTGTGGCTTTCGAATCTCAAACAATCTCATTTAACCACATTCCATTTGCTCTGATTCGCTACACCGTCTTTTCCCATCCTCCATCTTCTTTCATTTTCATCCATTCATTTTGTGGCTTTTTAACCTCAAAACTTGATACTCCACATCATATCCTTCAAACCTCAGACAATTTCATTTCCTTCCATTTTTCACCTTCACCCACCCTCTATGTGTCACATCCTATTTTATCACATTTCCACTCCTTTCATACAATTCCTGCATTTGGCCATTTCATTGCATTTCTTAATTTCATATCATCCTATCGTATATCATTTTGGTCATTAACCGTTTCAATCCATTTCATTCTTTTTCCTCATCCTCTTATATATATTTATTACATCTGTAGACATTTTATTCCATTTCATTCCATCGTTTCTCATTTTGTTTCTTTGACATTTGATTCCCTTTTTCATTTAACCACTTCATTTCTTTACCTCTCATGTTATCACATCTCATTTCATCTCATCACATTTCTTTTCATTTCATCACCCATTTCATTCATTTATTAACCTCTCATGTTATCACATCTTGTTTCATTTCATTACATTTTATTTCATTTCATTACTCATTTCATTTCATTATATATCATGTTATCACATCTCATTACATTTCATCTCATTTCATTACCAATTTCATTTCATTTCATTACATATCATGTTATCTCATCTCATTACATTTTCGTTACATCATCAATAACATACCATCTGTTCTAACTCATGATTCATCTACATTAATCATTCACATATATATACACATCCGCATCCACTGCTACCATAATCGTCAAGTCAAACCATCACATGCATACATGAGTCCATGATATATCAAGTGCATGAGTCTAAACACCAAAAAACTTGAATATCTCCTATACCAAAAGGATCAAATCATCAACATCAACATTCAAAAGGTCATCAATATCAACATAAAAGGGTCATCATCATAACTAACATACGTGATTAGTCAATACAATGAACCTAAGCTCTACAAACCAACCCTATGTCATACCACCTACATCATTTTTTTTTGTCTGATTCGAAGATCCCTTGTCACTAGGGGCACTCATCTCATCTTGAACAATCAAACACCAAACAATGACATCAATTTTTCATCACAAGTGATCATCCTACATCAATCAAATCTCAACATCTAGCTATTTAGCTAATGGTTCTATCTTCAACTAGTTATTTGTCCTACTCTGTATCCTGAGATGGACATGTTAGTTTTCCCTACTCTGTATCCTAAGGGGGCACTTTTTGTATGTATCAACACTACTTGATTGATTCTACCCATCACTTTGTGACTACACATTCCCTACCAATTGTTCTCATCAACATTTCCAGAAATAAAATTGGAACATCCCTATTTTGTACATCCATTTTTTCAAATTCATTTCTGAGAGAGTAGTATATCCATATCAAACTAGGGCATCAAAAATTTTCAAATATCAAAAACGTGCTACCCTAGCCAAAATTGTAACATTAAATTAAACTAGGGCATCCAAGTTGGGGCATCAAATTTTTTTGAAACATCAAAAATGCCCTATCCTGGCCAAAAAATTTCAAACATCAAGCCTACCAAAACCATGTTATTCAAAAAAAAATATTTCAACATCAAATAAAAAATAATCAAATCATCAAATCAAAAACAATCAAATCATCAAATTATCAACAATCAAGACATCAAATCATAAACAATCAGACATCAAATCATCAATGAACAGACATCCAATCATCAGAATTTGAACTAAAATTAGAAAATCAAGATAGTCTTTGAACTAATATGCTTTGCATATTAGCTCAAAGAGGAGCATTTGTAGACACCCAAAAATTTGCAAAGACCTAAATCACATAGTTTCAATCAATCAGTGAAAATTAAAGAGAAAATTAGAAGAAACACAATAGACTTTCAAATTAAAAGATGACATTGGATCATTAATCATCTATCAACTTAATAAGACCTAAATCAACTTCAAAAGAGGAGAAAAACAATTCAAAATCATAAAATCAAATTCAAAAAAGAGAGGGAAAAGACACAATTTTGAGAATAAATAGAACTTTTATTAAATCAATACATCCATTTATTCTCACAAAATGAAAATCCTTCTTTTATATAAAGAATTGAAAAGAAATCCAAATTTAGCCACAAATCATGAATTTTTGAGCTATTCCTCTTGTCTCTCACGAGACATTTTAGTTGAAAAGAAATCTAAATTTAGCTTTAAATCATGACTTTTGAGCTCCTCCTCTTGTCTCTCATGAGACATTTTTGTTGAAATAAAGGCCACAATTAGCCACAAATCATGACATTTGGGCTCCTCCTCTTATCTCTCATGACACATTTTTGTTGAAATAAAAGCCACATTGAGCCTCCAATCAAGACTTTTGGGCTCTTTTTCTTGTCTCTCATGAGACAATTTCAATTTCACTTGTATCCATCAGTGAAAGGTAAAACCCAAATTCTTACCAACCCCTTCTAAAAATCCTATATATAGAAGGAGAATTCAAGAGCAAAGGGACCCAAGTCTTAGGCATCTGTACTATAGGCACATTTTGATTCATCATCTTAGCGTTCTCATTGTAGCATTTTCATAGCATTTTAGCATTATTTTGAGTTATTTAGCATCATTTATTACATGTTAGTTCATTGCATTTCAATCTACATTTTAATCATAGATCTGCATTTCAATCATAGATCTTGCATGTATCGATTGTAAATCTACATTTTAAGCATTCTCACATTCTATAACTATCACTAAGGTTTTGGTTTGAGAGCTATTTTAGTAGTTGTAGTTAGGGAAACATGAGACGCTCATAGAGGTTACATTTTGATGATGATATCTTGGGTTTAGTTAAGTTCATCGTCAGTCCATTTGCATCCTACACTAAGGTTTCATGAATACGTGTTTACACCATGTACACTAATGAGTATGGTTTATTAATAACATAAATGATTAGTTTATCTCTTATTATTTATTAGTAAATCTCATCTCAATAAGGGTCAAAGGATAACTTCTCATAATTCTTCTCCACAAAGTGTAACATAATGTTCAAAGAAAACTACAGTCTTAATTTACATTTATCTTAGTTGCAGTTTGTCATTATTGGTCTCAATACCATGTCATTCCATGGTTAAATTTGATGCAAGTGACACACTCACCTCCATCCCTATGCCATGTCATTTGTTTCCCTAGTGTTTTAAAGTTGTAGATAACCCTCCTAGGTACTATCTAGAGGCAATCCTTGAATGGTGATTACCATTGAAAAAATATCCATGCATATTATCTAGAAGAAATCCTTGAATGGTTATTGTCATTAAAATTTGTGTGTGTGTGTGTGGAAGCATACCCTCAAATAGATAAGTCTAGTGCCCTATCAAGAATAAAGAGAAAATAGAGTTGGATGGAGATACACGCCAATAAGAGAAACACTAAAACTTTAATAAATTACATAAGCATTAAAATAAAATGTACCTCCCCATTCAAAAGATTTGAACATAGTAAGTACTTGTATGATACAAAGCGAGATTACACATGGAAACTTGGACTAAAATGAGATACTTGAAATACAAAACATTCCTTTAGTCCATAAATATAAACAAAGTAGAAATGGGAGATTATATATTGTGATGATATAAGTCTTGTTTTAATGTACCATTCATCTACCATACTATACTTATTCCTCTTATCTAATTTGTGGCAATTAATATCAATATGGGGTTGTACACTAATGAGAGTTATAGTGGTTCATTGCTCAAGGGATGAAGATAATTTTTCAAGTGGGGATGAGTGCAACTAGAACAGACATAAATGAAACTACAACAAACAAAATAAAATTTTGGGTAGCAACTGTCACTTCCTAGCAACATGAGCTAAACTGAAACCTATAATAAATCAAAATAGAATTGGCGAGAGGAACTGCCACTTCCTAGTGACAAGAGCTAAACTAAAACTCGTAGAGAAAAACTATTCTAAGAATTTGAAAGCATTATAAAGTATGAAAATATAATCTTCAATTTAATAATGCAAGAAATACACAACAAACCACACATATGAATTTATAATTAAATCTAAAGAAAACATGAATTAAAGATAACTATTTATAATTACATAAAATAAAGTGTATAAACTAATATAATTTGTATATGTAAACAATAAAATTAAAATAGAAACACCTAGAAAATAAAACATTCATATAATCTAAAATAAATAACCAATAACATAAATTAAAATATATAAACTATACACAAATTTTGTGTGTGAAATAAAATGAAAATAATAGTGTTAATAAATAGTTTTTCCCATGATTTTGACAAATTCTAAAGGAAAAATATTTGCATACTAACAAATTGAATTCCTAATTATAGATAAGGAATTCTCTGCTTGAGATTGGATTTATGTTATACAAGGTACAACTAATCTTTTATGAAAAGATAATTGTTAAATCACCTATTGAGGGAAAATCTTCCCAATGAGTATTTTACTTTAAAATACTAAAAACTTTAAGTTATCTCATGAATACAAGGTAAATGTGAATACTAAAAAACCATTTGATTTTAACAATTAGTATCAACCACATGATCAAATGTTAAAACAAAGGATAACTAATGAAGTAATACAGATTTCACCTCCCATGACCTTCAAGATTTAACTACACAAAAAATGTAACTTCACTTCCACATAATGATACACCCTCAAGAATGCAAATCATCATAAAGAAGACAATAGTATCTACTTCAAGAAGTTTCAGCAAGTAAAACTATAGAATTTCACATTAATTGTTGCTAATCTAGAAAGTATTTCATTCAAATTTTAAAGTGCAAAATATCAAAACAAAAGTATTTCTATTTCTATTCCAAGGAGATATTAACCCTATTAGACATTATCTATTGCATATTTATATGGCATTGGGCTGGATAGTTATCCAATATTACGCTGCCAAGAGTACATTATCTCTTAGTTAACACAACCATATTAACTAAATTGCATAAAAGAAATAAAACAAGAGAAAATAAAAATGCAGCCACCTAATGACAATGTGACATGCTAGGAGGACCGGTCACCACTAATCGTGGTTCTTGCAACCTTCCACATTTAATAGGCAGTGGTAAATGTAGAGATAATTGATTGATGAGAAAAGCCAATATATGCAATCCTCTACTTCTAGACTTCCTTTTCCCTCTTCATTTTTGTTACCTTTTCTTCATGCATCTCCAAATGTTTTAGGTTTATTATCAACCTAGCTTAAGCATGGGTGAGATTTGAAAAGTCTTGTCTACATGGCACTTTCTTCTCCTGAATCTCTTGGAATTTCTTTTGGACTTCATTTATCAATTCTTCCATAGGGGCTACAGAGTCACTTTCCTTACCTGCACAATGCTTTCTAAAACATTTAAGATCACCTTGGATTATTTCATCCATAAGCTTAAGACCATCCAAGATTTCTTTTATTTCACTTGCTACCTAAACCAATGCCTCATTCCTCCATTCGATACAATCTTTAATCACATACAAAGTTCTATCTTCCAGACTAGCCATAGGGCATTCAACTTGGAATCTTTGTAATCCAAATCCTTAAATCTCCTCTATCCAGAGCATCACTTTTACCCAATTGTTTCTTTCTTTCTAAAAGCCTTCATTATTAGTCTCCACCTTTTTGATGATGATAGTAGTTTCTTTTGAAGCCTTGTCCAAAAGGCTTATCTGCTTCATAGTTTTGCTTGGGACAAATTGCAACCATCCTTAAGATGTTTTTGCAACAGCTTTACATTTATGTAAATTTTCAAGAAACTATTGGTTGGCAAGAGAAGATATATCTAGAATTTCCAACATCTCAGTCAAAGGTTAAGGTTTTGGGTATAGGTTAGCATTGATGTATTGCGCCATACTCCTCATTGCTTCTTTCATATCTTGTTTATCCTGAGCATCCTTCCAGAAGCTATCTACAATCCTTTTGTTTAAGGCTTCAAAAATTATCATATCCACTGCATGAATCCCCTTTCCAAGATCAATCCTTGATACCTGATAATCTTGAGGAGTGAGGTCATCATGCAAACTTCCTTTTAGTGGTTTGGCTATCTTGGTTGACCAATGTCTTGAACTTTTATCAAACTTTATCCTAGATTTTGTTCTAGCTTTCTTAGTGTTGGAAGAATTTTCTAGGCACTTGCTAACCATGTGATTAATATGCATTGATAGGTGTACCAAGCTTCTTTTCTTCTCGATGGAGGTTTCTAGCCACTTAGGCATGGTAGGGTCTTTGCCTATCATGGGAAAACTTTTAATTAAGGCAAGTGTACATGGTGAAGTACCAACACTTTTAGGTAACCCTTAAGGATCTAGTGTATTATCTTCCATGGGAGAACTAGGGGATTGCTTTAGATTTGAATTTTTTTTTATGGGATTTAGCTCAATTGTTACTGTGTCCTTTCCTTTTCTTAGAATTTGTTTCTTAGTACTCAAGTGAGTTACCATTCTGACCTTTGGCACCTCTTTACGAACTTGAAGTTGAAGTAGTTGTGAAGTCACTTTGGCTTCAACTTTAAGAGAACCTACAATAGAATTATCAATACTTGGTTTAGTTATGGCCTTTGGTTTTTAGTGTACCTTTTTTATGTTTGGCTCTTGAGTCTTTATCTAGGGCCCTAGGGGTAGCTATTTCAACACTCTTTGACTTCAACCATTTTTTATTTCTTCTGAACACTTTTGAGGTATGGGAAAGTAGAACATCCTCTTCCCTTCTAGTCCAATCAATTTCAAAGATAGCGATGCATTCAATTTGATCAACATAAAATGGGTTAGTCACTTCTTAAACTTCATCTTATGATATCTCATGGGTGCTAAGGTTAACCTTAAATGTGTTAATTTGGCTAATTGTCAACCTAGACCATAATCTTTTTCTAACTTCAAATTCATCAGGATAATTTTTTCAATAATCTTCCAAATGTGGAACATGGACTAGTGAAGATGCATGCTTGAAATTATCCCTAGCCATACCTGTATAATCAAAATCCTCTCTAGAAGAGTAGGATTTGAGGCATAAGCGAGACAATGTAGTTTTTGTTAACACAACCTACTTGAAGAGCATCTATAATGGCCAATTTCAATAGGAAATATGGAAGAAGATGATTTTTTAGAGCTTTTAGGAGACTCTATCATAGAAACAAATTGCCTAGATATCTTAGATAAGACAATGTTCTCTAAACAATAGTGTGGCAACCTAAGAGGTTCACTAGAAAAACCTTCAACTCTAAAATACATAAATTTAGGAAACTAAATATAGAAATAACAATAAATCTTGATGGCTTGCACTGATTCTTCTAATAACCTATGATTTTTGTGTCCTTGGATCTCAAATACTAATCTCTCGAGGAATACATCATCAACCCTCCTAAATTCTTTACAAAATCTAGTTGCCTAGAGATCTTTGTACTACTAATAGATGGTCATTTCATTGGTCTAGGGCATGTGTGGAAGTCCCTCCCATTCCTTAGATGACACTAATATGTAGATTAATTAGGAGGAAAAAAAGAATGAGTTAAAACTACTCACAACTATGAGATGTAAATTTTCAACTATTAAATCAGCCCAGTCAATGAATTTTTCACCCTTGACAATATTTTGAATAAAGAGGTACATCCAGATCTCCCAATAGAAGTCGTGGTCATTACCCTTGACTCTATTTAAAAGTAACACAATATTTTCAATCTCCCTAATGAAATGTTCAATAGTTAAGGGTTTGACCAATCTAGCGCCTCCTTCAGTAGGTTTCAAAAGACAAGTCTATGCCACAATAGAATCATAATCTTTCTTTCTATCACCATATAGGAATTCTACTTCCTCAAATGTCTAGGGCTCATAAGGTTCTTTATGAGGAATTCTTAGAGATGAATTGACACTAACCCTATTTATCCTAATCAATACCTTCTCAAAAGCCTTCTTTATGCACTTGGTGCTAAAATCATAGTGATTTGCACATTCAACAACCAATTATGGACACTCTATGGCTGATGGGAAGGCGATAGCTTTGAGTAACCCACTTCTAGCTAATTTTTGATGGATAGGCCTAGAGTGGACATTTTTCATCCACTCGACTATATCAGCCGGATTCTTTTTTACCAAGAAAGTATTCTAAATTTTGGGGAGGAAGCTTAAGAGGCATGGCTTTTCTAGCTTAGGCATCTTAGGGAAAAAATGCGTCATGGATTAATTTTAAAGATGAAATATTTATAGAGATAAATGAAAACTAGGCACAAAAATGACAGAGAAGAGGATAATGCACTTACAATTCTTGATAGTGCCTAACCTCCTACTTCTCTTACTTACCAATCAATGCCAAGAGCTCAAAATGATTAAATGAACAATTATGCAAGCGATATTGGTAATTATAGGAAATAATTTCTTGAAAATCTTAGGAAAGATATGAATGGGCCAAATTATTTATAACAAGCATATCACTTGTACTTGACAAGACTTGCAAGGTTGTTTGTAGTTAATGTCCATCAAATCTGCATGTAGCTCTACATCTCATGATATCACAAAATATAAATGCCACCTTTTCTCATAAAAGTAATTGTACTTTGGCACAATTTTTCATAGTTTTCATATTTTTTGCCTTTTATGTCATTAAGATCACCACTGGGTGGGACTCGTTTCTTGCCTCGCAAATGATTTCATTATTTCTTAATATATAACCTACGAGAAAACAAGCAATGTCAACAAACCATGAAGTCAAGGTTGAAGTTTATGTTTTGAATCAACTTTGACTTCAACTTCAACTTCAAGCATATGAATTTAGGTTGATGGGTAAAGACCTTGCTAACATAACGAGAAGTGGGTGGAGATGAACTTGAACTTGAAGTGGGTTAAAACTTCAAGTTTGACTTCAAGTTACAAAAGGACTCTTGGCTAGAAATATTACACATTGCAAAAATGTGTAGGGTAACAATTGGCTTTGACTAGGGAATGAGACTGAAAAGGATCATACACAAACTTAGGATTCTCTAGTTCCATAGACCAATTTTGAACAAACCTAAACTAAAGAGACACCAAAATAGGAAGGACAAAGTAACACAACCAGATGGGAAACAAAACAAGGGAAAATGGGTATTTACAATGAAGACAACAAGTAGACCTAGAACTTGAAAATCTTAAGATCCTATCCACTATATGATAGGGGTAAATCATCACCGTTAAGATATTTAAGTTTGAATGCATTGGAGCCCAATTCCATTGAAATGACAAATGGCCCTTTCCATAGGCTTTCAAACTTGGTATGTGCTCCCTTAGGCTCTCTCCTTTTATCCCATAGTAATACTTGATCTCCTTCCATGAGCCTTTGAGGCCTTGCTCTTTGATCAAAAATCTTCTTTACCCTTTCCTGGTGATTGGTGATGTGTTCCACTATTTCTCTCCTCTCTTCTTTGATCTTCTAAAGGTACAATATCCACTTTTCAATAGAAGTAGAGAACACCTCATCTTTGATTACCTTTTGGAAGTTTAGAGCATCTAGTTCTAATGGTAAAGACAATTATGCTTCAACTTTGAATACTAAATCAAAAGGAGTCATACCAATAGCTCTTTTAGGAGAGGTCCTATCTACCCAAACTTCTTCATGCAATCATTTGTGCCAATCTCTCCCTTTTTCATCCACCAATTCTCTCATGATATTAATCAAATTTTTATTAGTTGACTTGGCTTTCCCATTGTCTTCGGGAAAATAGGCAGAAGCATGTGATAGCTGAACACCATAATTATAATAGAATTTTTGAATTTCTTAAGACAAGAAATTTTGAGCAATATCAATTACTATCTTGTTTGGCACCTGAAAACAAGTCAAGATATTTTTTGTTAAGAATTTTCAAACCACTTCAAATGTTGTAAATTTTATAGGAATCACTTTGACCCATTTGGTGAAGCAATCCACGGTAGTAAGAATATGTGTATGACCAGTGCTGGAGTTAGGATTGTTTGGGCCAATAAAGTCTAATGCCCACTGCTGAAAAGGTTCTTCTATAATGATCAACTTTATAGGTAGGGCAGCTAGTTGTGGTTTACCCATAAACAATTTTCATCTTTTTCTATTACCTACCCATTTATATATAGACTTAACCATACCTAGCCAATAATACCCACTCCTTAGAATTTTAAAGGTAGTCATTGTGGATGAAAATAATCCTCTGCAAGCTTCATTATGAAAGGTTTTGAGTAGCTTCTCTCACTAATCGGTATTGACACATCTCAAGAACATACCATCTAGTCCACTTTTATACAAGAAATCATCTACAATCATAAATTTAGCTGCTCTAAGCTAGAGGCTCCTTTGATCCTTTCTTTTTAGATGGCTAGGACATTCTCCATAGGTTAGAAAATATGCTATATCTAAAAATCATTCATCCTTCAAACCAACTAGCAAGCAATTAGGGTAAGCTTCTTCTTCTTCTTTATTTTTTGACATAAGCTTGCAAAGAACTTGACCATGAAATAGCTTAGATGATTTGATATCCAAGTCAAATTCCTACACTTTTGATACCTAGGTAGCCCTATTGTTTACTGCTACATCTTGTTGTGTAAGAATTCTCTTAACTATTGTAATGGTACCTAGACTATAGAATGTGAGTGAAGGATGTAGTATTTGAATTGCTTCACAACAGTGAATGCTTACTTCTCAACTAGAGAATAGCATAATTCATGCTTCTTTAGAGGAATGCTCATAAAAAAATAGGCACTTCTTCTCCCTTTTCATTTTTCTGAAGTAGGATACTTGACATAGTATGATCTAACGCATAACAATACATTATAAAGTCTTTCTTAAAATCAGGAAGAAAAAGAGTGGGTGCCTTTGCAATAGCTTGTTTTACTCCTTCAAATGCTTTAACTAATGAGTCATTCCATTTGAAATTTTGTTTCTCAGTTAAAATCATTGCCATCAGTTTTATGGTTTCAATAAAGTCAAGTACAAACTTTTCTAAGGAAGTTGATCTAGCCAAAGAAAGAACTGATACCATTACAATTAACTAGGAGACATAACTGTTGGATTGCTTTCACTCTCTTAGGGTCAAATTTGATCCCTTCCTTTGAAACTATATGTGCTAAAAAATTTCCTTTTGTCATAGCAAAGATTGATTTCTTAAAATTTAATGAGATGCCATGTTCTCTACATTTTTCAAGTACTTTCTTTAAATCTTTTAGATGCTTTTTCCACATCCTAGAGAAAATAGTCATATCATCAAGGTAAACAATGATGAATTTATCTAGAAGATGTCCAAAAGTTGAACTCATTGCATGTTGGAAAGTTGTGCCAACATTTATCAAACCAAATAGCATTCTCTTATAAGCAAAGGTGCCCTAGGGAGTTGTGAATGTTGTTTTATGTTGATCCTCTTCAGCAACTCCTGTCTGATTATAACCTGAGAACCTGTCAAGAAATGACATCATCTTCGAGCCAACTACTGTTTGGGGAATTTGGTCCATTATGGGCAAGGAAAAGTTATCCTTTAGGCTCACCCAATTCAGGTTCCTAAAGTCTACATAGATTCTTATCTCTCCATTCTTTTTCCTTATTGGCACTATATTTGCCACCCATATGGAGTGATGTATGGAAAAAATTATATGATCTTTGAGCATCTTATCAATTTCCTTGAATATTTCATCTAAAACTTTTAGGTTATAAGTCCTTAACTTCTATCTAAAATGAGAAGTACCTAGTTTTAGGGTAATGTGGTGCTTGAAATGTCCTCTAAAGTATTCAAATCTTCATATGACCAGGCAAAAACATCAATGCATTGTCTCAATAGTTTGATGAATCTTGTCTTCTCATCTACCTCACAATAGGTCCCTATGTTCACCATCTTAGGGTCAGGTTTATCTCCTAAGTTGACCTTCTCATTCTCACAATTTTTGACCTCTTTAAAGAGTGAACTTTGAGATAAGAAAGCATCCCATCTGTCAAAAAGATTCTGAAGTTCAACTAGACCCTTGGGTATCACATTCCCTTTCAATTTCATTATACCTTCTATCTTTTTTTCTACTGAGTTAGGACAAAACTTCCTACATTTTGATTCAGAGCCTTCAAAATAATTAGTCGAAAAATTTTCCATACTTTGCAAGAAAGCATTAATATGTGCATCATCTTTGAATACTTTCCATGAGTTATTGTTGTTTGGGAAACTTGTTCTATAAATCATCTCTACAAAATACTTATCAGTTATAAAATTAGGGTGAGGGATCAGCAATGAAGTTGATACCATCAAGGAGTCTACTATAGCATTTAGCTCTCTAGGAATTGATTCTATTGAAAAAGCTTCAAAATCTTCAATTTCATCGCATATCCAATTTTTATAGTATTCAATCTTTCATTTCTTACTAAAAAACAGTTCATAACTTACTTTACTATCAATTCTGCATCACCTTTGGCCTTTAACAATGTAATTTTCTTCTTTTTTGCATGTTCTAGTCTCAGGAGTAAAGCTTCATACTTTGTTTTATTATTCATATTTTCAAAAGATAACTTGAACAAAGAGCGAAAAGTTTGACCTATGGGAGATATCAATACAACACTAGCCCAAACCTGCTTGAGCAGTAACTTCCATCAAATTCCAACATCCAAGCAAAACCCATATCCTCTAAATGCATACCTATTTCTTCATTTTCAGACATAATCAAGTAATTAGCAAAATTGATTTCTTGATAAAGGATTTGAGACCTTGGGTCATCAGATGGGAAAACTGTGTACTTGGACTTGGCTTCAGGGAGTAGGGCTACTTTCTCTTTCCCTATGGATATGACAGCTTGGGACCAATCCATTTTGACTTCACCTCCCAAATCCTGATAGAAGGTTTAGCTAAGGAGCATGCCATAGCTGGTAGGTATGTCAACTACTAGGATAGTAAGTTTTATCATCTTCTCTAGAAAGGCTGCTAAAGAAACTTGGGCATCTTTGTTACATTCCAATTTTAAAAATACTCCTTTATAATATTCCTTGCAATTTCTAGTTCATCAAGGACGATGAACCTCAAGTGGAATGGTATGTTACATCCCAATTTTTGACTTAGCTTGAAATATAGACATTGAGGTTCACACGAAGTTAGTTGGCAGTTTAATTTGATACAATCTGGAAAAATGGTATGATAGTTAGTCATTATGATTTCAAGTGAAGATGACATGTTAGTTGATCGTTAATCATGAATTTATGGAATTGAGAGGAAAGATTAACTATTATAGTTATTTATGATCAAATAAATTATAATTTAATTATAGGGAAATTCCTTGTAGGGAGCATGTTGAAAGGGTGAAAGCATTGTCAGAAAAGAATTAGGCAGGGCATTACCATCACTAGGAAGATGGGTAAAAGACCTAGCCAGAATACATCTACAAGACTTGCATGAGTTATTTAATAATTTAATTAAATAATTGGGTTAAAATATATAAACATATCTCTAAGGATTTTAATATATCTTTCATCATAATATTTTAATTAATATTTATAAACATTCTTATATGTATAAATTTTTTGATGCCATTATAATTTAATAATCAATAAAGTAATGTTGCTTGAACTTTTTAGATTTTAATAATTAAAATAACCTTTTAAAATAAAAATTCCTATCTTTTCTTTTCAAATTCGATTTGAGAGGCATTTGAATAGCCATCTCTATAACTAAAGGTAGCCAAAGAGTTAAGACCGGGCCAAATTTAGTAGAATATCTTGAATCATTTTCTTGAAGGCAACCTTTATATAAACTTTGCATTCTTCCTTTTACCTTATGGTTGACTAAAGTTAGTAAGTCGACAGACAACCTATTCTGCATTATTTTCCATTGGCTTTTCTTTTAACCTGTATCACATTTGAACAAGTGCAAGGGAGTGTGAAGTCTATCTCTTCCATCCGCGGAAGCAAGAGCAGTCTGTGCATTCATATGGTTATGTTGAGCTCCGCTAAAGTCATGAATCAACCAAGACGAACTTGCATATTTTTGTATTGCTTTTTCCAATGCAAGTATGGTGTTGTTAACATTAGCCTCCATAGTTTAATGTATGTGTTCTTGATACCCTATGTTCTTTTGTATTCCTTTGAAATCTTCTATGTTGGATTTTGTATCTAGTATTCTCTTTTTATGTTAAATCGATGGTTATAAAAGGAATGCATGTATATGCTTTTTACCAATGGATTCTCTATTTCTTTTAATATATTTCTTAAGTAAAACCACAGTAGTATGGTATTAGAGATACCAAGTTCTTAGCATGATGTTTGCTGATTAATATGAAATCAAAGATAATAGATTAAATCATTCTGCAATATGTTATACTGATGTAGTCTTGCCATGGAATTCTCAATAAGTGAAATTTTATTCATCTCAGCTTAGATTCAATATATCCTTTATATCTCACAATGGATACTCCTAGAAGTCTATGTTGTAAATATTTTGCGATAACTCATGAATTGAAAATAGTTTATCTGTCTCAGAACTTTGATTATTAAATGCAAATCCTTTTCAAGATTGTAGTATTTAGATTAATGATTAGTTAGAAAATTGGCTATCCTTCATATTGATGTTAATATACATGCAGATTTCTTATAGATGACAAAAGAATTAAGAATATTAGAATGAATTTGATTTGAAAATAATCTTCTTAATATGTCAGTTTGAATTCTATTAATGAAGAAGTCATACATATCAAGATTGGAACTATATTGTTGATGAATTAAGAAAAATTGATGCTCTAAATTAACATCTAACATAAGCATAGAATATAGTTATAACTTCAATTTCATAAGAAGGCAATTACATCATTCATGTTCATGTGAAGAAGATTTACCATTAAAGTTAGTTAAACAAAATTTCTTAACTAAATACTTGAAATACCTTTTAATGAAATTACTTCAGAAATTGAAATCACATACCTTAGAAAACTAAGACTAAAAATCATCTAAGTATGCTTCTGCAACCACTCGAGTTAGTCCACAAATACACTATACCAATTTCTCAAATCGACTGCTATCTCAAAACTTATTTGATGAATGCAACTAAATACCACTATAACTTAAATTAGGGCATCACATATCATCTTACCAATTGGGGCATCACTTCTGATATTGCTTTACCACTTAGGGCTTCCATGACCATGAATTCAATTGAGGGCTTCTATGATGATGGATTCAATTTAGGGATTTTGCAACCAAAAATTCAACTAGGGCTTTCGATACCACCAATTCAGTTAGGGCTTCCACCACCACTATATCAATTAAGGTTCTAGTTGTCACACAATCAATTAGGGCTTCAGAACTCTTTTCCTTCTAATTGCTTATATGTGACAATTTCTCAAGATTAGATATCTACTTATATTCAATATTCATTTATATGAAATTAAAATAATTATAACAATGAAATACTTCAATTTAATCTTACCTTCTCATAAACAAAAATGATAATAGCTATTTACAATAAAAAATTGATTGCATGGCTTATCTCTGTCTGATGCATATCCAACATCTTGAGAGAGGTGAAACATTGTCATGGGCTTAACCACCCAACCTCAAACCACAATATATATCCCCACATGATCTCTAACAAGAATGGCCCTCCCTAATTGGAATTGATAGGAACATCTCACAATCCACTAGACTTCAAGATATAAACATGCCATATGACTTGGTAGTAGGAGATCACAATAGCAGGAATGTGCATGAGCTATTAATTCATATTTAATTGATAACATTGAAATGTCATAACTGATTACTTTTTCATGTTGTTGTAGATTTCCTTTCTCTCACCTTGTCACTCATTTTCTTAGCTAAACAGTTAGGTGAGTCCTAGGTGTTTGGAATCCTTGAACAACTGGTTCTATCAATTATAAAAGAAGATTACATGCATTTAGCAATTTCACTCTCTGTGGTTAAATGATTATGTTCTTTAAAAAATTTAGGATTGAATGTTAAATTCTATATTCAGCGGTTTATTTTATTTTGATCCATACCTTGGTTTCTAGGTTATCACCTACCATGAACAAGGATAGTTTTTAAGAAATTCAATTAGCGAATTTCAAACAAAATATCAATTTATGGAAAATGAATGCTTCTAGCATTTCACATTTTGTAATCTAAAACTTCGAGAAACTTTTTGAATTTAGAGCATCAATTTCGTTAATTCATCAACAATATAGTTTCAATCTTGATATGTATGACTTCTTCATTAATAGAATTCAAATAGACATATTAAGAAGATTATTTGCAAATCAAATTCATTCTGATATTCTCAATTCTTTTGTCATCTATAAGAAATCTACACGTATATTAACATCAATCTGAAGGATAGCCAATTTGCTAACTAATCATTAATCTAAATACTACAATCTTGAAAAGGATTTGCATTTAATAATCAAAGCTTTGAGACAGATAAACCATTTTCAATTCATGAGCTATCACAAAATATTTACAACATAGACTTCTAGGAGTATCCATTGTGAGATATAAAGGATATATTGGATCTAAGCTGAGATGAATAAAATTTCACTTATTGAGAACTCCACGACAAGACTACATCAATATAACATATTGTAGAATGATTTAATCTATTATCTTTGATTTCATATTAATCAGAAAACATCATGCTAAGAACTTGGTATCTCTAATATCATACTACTATGGTTTTACTTAAGAAATATATTAAAAGAAATAGAGAATCCAGTGGTAAAAAGCATATAAATGCATTCCTTTTATAACCATCGATTTAACATAAAAAGAGAATACTAGATAAAAAATCCAAAATAGAATATTTCGAAGGAATACAAAAGAACATAGGGTATCAAGAACACATACATTAAACTGTGGAGGCTAATATTAACAACACCATACTTGCATTGGAAAAAGCAATCCAAAAATATGCAAAGTTATAATGCTATTTTGAGAGCTCATAAACTACCAAAATACCATTATAATAATGGAATCACTCCATGACTCCATTGTTGAAACCTTGTCTCATTCACTACATCCATCCATCTAAGCTTGAGCTATACTTGTGAGCATACATACCTTAAATCAGGGACATAGCTTCGTCATCATGAGAAGCACTTGAGTAGTTTACCATCTTTGGTCTACTTTCCTCAAGTTTGTATTCTTTGGTCCTATCTTAAGTGTTTTCCATATTTAGTATGGTTCAAGCTTTCATTTAATAGTTAGTTTTCAATTTGCACTACTAAACTAGGTGATATAGCTACAGCCAAAACTCTACATGCTATTTTAAAAGCATCTAGATGTTCTTCAAGTGATCTTTTCCCATCTCCACTTAATTTAGGGAGAATTTCTCTTTCCCTTTTAGGTAATCTACCTAGGTTTCCTACAAGCTATAGAGGTCCTATCATAGAACCCTATGGTTAATTGTGAGCCATTCTTGGTAATCTAAAATTGATAGGTAGGATGGTAACAAGAGAAGGGATCAAGGTTCCAAGGATGATTAGGGATTGCACAAAAAGGAAATGACTACTGTTCTTAGTAAGGGATGACACTTTATTGATGGTTTTGGCTTTATTCCTTTTCAAAGAAAGGTCAGGCTTGAAGTCAATTTTGGCTAGAGCTTCAAAATCTTCATCCACAAGACCTAAAAATTTGTTAGTTTGTGTATACCTTTTTGCAGCTTGGGTGAAATTTTTAATATGATCTTAATCAATTGTTTTCATGGGCAACCATTTCTACCACATCTCTTTCTTGCACTACTAGAATCCCTCTAATCTTCTCTATTATTTCCTCTTCTCTTTCCAATACCAATTGCACTTAGAGATATTGTTGGTTACTGATTCAGTTAACTCAGGCATAAGAGTTTAGGTTGGAGACAATACCTTCTTGTGTATCTTGAAATCCTAGGTTTGGTGTTAGAACAAGAAACTGATTGTGGTTAGGAAGTATCATTTCCAAAAACCATGTAATCTATTGGAAACCTCAAAGAAAAGAAAATTTGATATTTTAAGGTATTCCCTAGTCAAGTTGCCAAAAATGGTTAGTCAACAGTTTTTCCCATGATTTTGACAAATTCTAAAGGAAAAATACTTGCATACTAACAAATTGAATTCCTAATTATAGATAAGGAATTCTCTGCTTGAGGTTGGCTTTATGTTATACAAGGTGTAGCTAACCTTTTCTGAAAAGATAATCATTAAATCCTCTATTGAGGGAAAATCTTCCCAATAAGTATTTTACTAAAAAATACTAAAAAGCTTTAAGTTATCTCATGAATACAAGGTGAATGCGAATACTGAAAAACCATTTGATTTTAACAATCAATATCAACTACATGATCAAATGTTAAAAAAAAAGGATAACTAATGAAGTAATACAGATTCCACCTCCCATGATGTCATGTCCCTTTTCAAATAATTAAAAATAATAATTTTTGCCAAGGCAGGCTGGCCCAAGAAGGTGAAGTTTCAGAAAAAGGGGGTTAATCTTTGGAAACTGTTGGACTATTAAATGAAAATTATTATTAAAATATGTTTTATTAACCCCTCTTGGACATGAGTTAGGGTTATGCCCTCTTTTAAGGGGTTTGGAGGCATTTTGGGCTCATTCCAGAACTTGATATTTGCACATTGCTTTGTTGTTCTTTAGAGTCTGCCAAACCTGTGAAGAAGAAGACCCAAGAATGGGATTTTGCAGGTTTCCAAGAATGCTAAGGATGGTATTTTGAATCCATTCCATGTGCATGCTCATGCATAGTTTGCCTTTGTTCTGAACAGTGCAGATTTGTGGGTTTTCGGGTGTACTTTTTGTAAGAGTTTGGTGTTTCCGGTTGAGTATTTCATATCAGTTTGGGTTGCTGATGTATATCAGACTTTTAAATGTTAAAATAGAGCTGAATATATGTATTTGGATATGATTATACTTCTGTGATAGATTATTAATTTTTTGTGGTGATTTTGGGCTATTTTGTGCTATTTTCGGCAGCTCAATGAGCATTGTTTTTGTCCTCCATTTGGGAGCTATTGTGTGCATGTTATACAGATCTGGAAATTTCATTTTATAGGCTATTATGCTGCTCAAATTTCTGTAAAAAATGTCCACTTTCAGATTTATTAATAATAGGTGAAGCTGTGAAGCTTTTGGCACTATTTCTGGCATACCCGATTTGGGGTTTATTGAAAAATTGGTGGATCTTTGAAATATTGGTTGTTTGATTTTAAAGATCTGATTTGAGGCTTAAAATATCATATAAAATCAGAGAAAGGGACATTTTAGTGGTATCAGAGCCATGATCTTGCCAGCCTAAGGGTTTGTAGAAGTTTGCATGTCAGTTTTGACAACTACCCAAATCTTGCATGTCATAATTTATGATTGCATGTTGCTTCTAATCAGCTGCATGTCAAAATTTATGGTTGCATGCTACTTCTAATCATTTGCATGTTATTTCTTGGTGAATTTGGTGGTTGCATGTTGCTTCTAATCAGCTCTATGTCAAAATTTATGGTTGCATACGACTAAGTGAAAGCGAAAAGGGATATTTGCAGCGAGAAAAGAATAAAAAATTTTTGATCAAACCTCCAGTTGAAAGTAAAAGTAGAAAATCCAAGGAAGGAAAAAGTATCACTAATCCAGATGAGATGGAAAAGAAATTCTTCCAATACATCCAAGGTATTTTTCATAATTACTAGTTGCTATAGCTGCATATTGCAAGTAGTTTAAGTCTCATATTTGTATTGAATATTGCCAAATTATTTGCACATTCATGCTAGGTCATTGTTTAGAAAATCTGGAGTATTTTTGTAAGCATTCTCTTTGATGCAAATTGAAACAAGAGTCCTTGCAGCAATCTAAAAAATTATATCAGTCATACGACCCCTTGCTTACAAAGTGTTTGATGAAATGTCAAATAACTGAAGTATAAAGATTATTGGTGTTTGAAGACGTTATAACCTATTGGGGTTACACTCTACTTTATCCAGAATGGATAGGCATAGTACAGTGTCTCAGAGGACACGATCTTGGAAAATTTATATCCAGAGTCAAATTAGTAGAAAGGATGGTTATTTAGACATTCGAGATAAACATAGGAAAATAAGCCATGACATGTCTGAACAGTTGGTTGAGCACCATCGTATGATGAATGACATGTTGTCCGACCTAGCTAAGGTGGATAAGTTGACTGGATTTCTATTTGGTAGATTTTCACACAGGGCAGATGACACAATTACTAAGAACTTGCATGAGGAGTTTGAGAAACTAGCTTATAGCCAGGCAGAGGTCTCAGATTCTACTCCACCATAGGAGGTAGTGAGGAAGGATATTACACAAATTGATAGTAATGGTCAACTTGATACTCAAATTGAGACAATTGTATATAGGTTGTCAAAGGGTGATGTCACAGGTATTTAGGATGGTATAGTTACAATAGGCAATGACTATAGTGTAGTGGGTTCAGATGATGATTATGAGGATGTTGTTGTGCATGATGGTGAGATACTTGGTAGAGATGAGCAGACATTGAGCATTCATGACTTTGTTGAGAAAGAGTACCAGGCACAATTAGATGCTTCGTTACATGTGGTTGAGGCTAGTAGTACTTCACATGATTTGTCTAGCCAGCTGAAAGTTAACAAAGACAGTATTGTGACTTCATTATCTCATCATGACAGGTATGTGGAGTTATTTGGTATTGGTCATATTGCTTAGGTGAGGAGTTTTCTTAAGTTACCAGCTGATTCTAGTTTACGGATATGGACTCAACATTGTTATATTGGAATTTGGGATTCAGTTGACTGGAGATCTTTAACACTTTTTGGTAGTAGTGTTTGTTTGGGTGCTATCATGGATTTGATTAGCAGATTGCACGGTGTTGTCTTTTCTTGTGCTAGCAGCTTGTCCAATGTTGGTATTAGTTTTTATACACGAGTGTTGGGCTTTGTTCATTTATCCAGTCGACCATACTTGCTGGAATGTGTTGATGATCTATCATATTTGGCAATGTGTACAGATGAGTCTCAGGATCATATTGCCATTGATGACATCTAGGAGGATGCAGTGGGCAATTTTGAAGACTTGGTTTCCTTGGCAGTTTCTTTTGGTATAGAGGAGTTGGACAGCAGTGCTATAGTTTTTGATACTCCGTATATTGATACAAGCTTTGGAGTTGATTCACAAGATATGGATGGTAATACTCTAGAGACTAGTAACTTTGAGGATACTCCTTTAGATAGTGCATCGGAGGAGGTTTGTAGGAGATAGTCTAGCCAATGCCATCATGTGTCTAATCAGTTGAGAGTTAGTGAGCGAGACATTGCTATCGCTTGCCAGCATTTTGATGCTACTCGTCAGTTGTTAGTAGTTTATGGATGGGGTTCTCCTACTAGTGATGAGCAGGAAGGCAATTATCTTTCCTTGATAGAGATCCACTCTATATGGGAGGGTATTTGGATTTTGAGATAGAATTATATACAGTTGGTAGCCGACAAGGATTATCTTACAGAGTGGGGGAGTACAACATATGACGCATTATTGGCCAAGGAAGATGAGGTGAGTGAGCTTACTCAGCAACTCAAGGTGACTTCTAAGATTCTTGAGAGTACATAGTTGGCTTTCACGGAGTCACAGTTTCATTTGACTAAGGTGACCATGGAGTTGGAGCAACTACAATCTTTACCAAATTTTGTACAGTCACAAGCTATGGTGTTTAGTAATTTGAGGATGTCCATGGTCGAGATTGTCAGAGATAGTGGAGATGGGGATGCATCCATCCTTGATACTAACATTGTCATATCAATTTCCTTCCCACTAGAGTCAGGTTCAGTTGAGTTGGGTGCTGCAAAAAATTGTTGTGGTATGCCTGACATGGTGGTGGCCTCTAGTACTAATGGCACAGAGACTAGAGATGTTGTATCAAAGATGATGTGTGATGTTGGTGAGCCAGCAATTGGCATGGTTCCTGCTAGTAATATTACTCCCTTGGAAATGTCTTCAAAGGTAGTAGTCAATTCCAACTTGGATAGTGATCGATTGTAGTTAGTTTCATCTGGATTGCAGTCTGAGCCACCGACTGCGATTGGCGCATTCTATCGGCACTAAACTGTGAGGTATGCTCATCAATTTACCTTTGATGACCATGTTGATGAGATGATGATATAGAGATGTACTTTGGTTCATAGTGCTTGTCATTAGTTATGGGATGGTTTGACGCCTCAGGATGAGAGTTGTGATGGGCATGACATGGCGATAGGTTCTACAGTTGACAACTTGATAATACATGACTTAGAGCAGGAGTTTGGGAGTGATGCTTCAGTAGTTGTTGTTATTGATTCTACTCCTTTGGCTATAACATCTCTTGAATTAGCTGGTGGTCAGTCACAGTGGGTTGTATCACTTGTTCATGGAAAATTTGGTTTGGGTTCCATTTCTTGCTATGTATCTTGTAATGTCTTTTCACCATTAGTAGTGCATGGGAGTTATCGTTATGAGATAGTGGCTAGTGATTTGTAGAGTTGTGTTGACTGCAAGAGCTGTACAGTGTGTGGATTCTCCATGCTTGGTATAATTTCATTCAAGAGCGTTCACCATTGTTGCAGAGTTGGATTGTACATTCCATATAGGCCAGTGGGATGCGTTCATGGTATTTACTGTGTTGGCAGTTTGATTTTTCCACTTTACTTCACTTCTGATGTTCTAAGAGTTTGTGTCTCGTGGGTTGTTGACTATGGTAGTGGTGATTTTCGAGTTTGGTTGAGCTATAATTGTCAGTTTGGTTATGGATTCCTCTTGGTTATATTGCAGAGGATATTGCAAGAGCCTGTGTTAATTGATAGTAGTATAGTTCATGACTACATTTGGGATCTAGGTGGATTGATTGGTTTATTGTTCAGCCATTGCTTAAGGACAAGGAATATTTGGGAGGGGAGTGTTGGTGTTTTTTTTTTAGATGTTAAAAAAGTGCTAAAACTACTAAGCGACAAAAGGCTTAATACCTAGATATCATTACATACAAAACCTAAAGAATAGCCAATTCTTATTGTCACTTGCATATGCAAAGTACTAGGACCCAACTTCAACAAAACCTCAGACGGTTTTCTAGTCTTTTGGCTCTGTAAAAACCAGGGCGGCTGTACCCGGGGATGGTTCAAAAATGGAACAATTGTATGAGAATTATTCTTAGTTTCATTTTGATTCTCATTTCTAAATCCTCAAACATATACATAACTCTTACCAAATTGGTAAACACATCCCTTGAACAGATATGGCCAAGAAATCTTCTATAGATCTGCAGATGTTTTCAACAGCAATGGCTAAATGAAGCTAAAACATTCCATGCAGGCAAGTGCTAGCCAACTTTGAATATCTTACAGGAAATAAAAGTAAAATTTGATTTTATGATGTATTTTAAAAAAACCAGTCATAATATACTTCTCTTTTGGCTGAAATACTTTCGATCAGTGCCTAATCCATTGGGGTTCAGAGTCTATAGTAAATTCTTAGATCTAATTTGTTGCTTTGCAACAAATTCTTATCAGCAATTCTTATCAGAATTTATCATTCAAAAATTCTTTTCAATACCTAAGCAATCTCATCACATTCATCAAAGCCCTTATTTAATCCATTGAATTAACAGCAATAACAAATGGATGTACAACCCAACTATATTGCAATCAATTGCATAAGCTTTTACTCACACAACATCAAGGTAGCGAAGTATTTAAAAGGAGACAAAATTCAGAAAGAACTGATATGGGGACAGTTCATAATTTTTATTCATTTCTTTTGAAAATGGTATATCCTTTACAATAGACCCAGAAAGACCTTCAGAAAAGAAGCACAATTCTTTCTACATTCATGTATTCTCAGAAATTTTGACAGAAAAGTATACTACAAACTTGCTTTCCAAATGTTTGGACCAAAAATAGGACTAAGCACAATACTTAGTAAAAACAGAATTCAGACCATTCTTTAGCCTTAGGATCTCACTTAAATAGTGTGAGATGCAACAAGCTTCAGGCTAAAGAAGGTGACAGGTGTCCTTTCAAAAGAAAGACAAACACAAAATAATAGAAAGATTAACAACATTTCTTGGCGGGTCCCTTTCTGTTATGCTTCTGAATTGTTGAGACAAGAGCATGATCTGACCTTACAATCATTCTTCACTTTTGGAGTACATACCCATGAGGTCTATAAGTGATGTATCATCTTCTGTTACCTACGGACTCACCTTAACCTGGGGATTTTCCATGTCATCATTGTTGATTACAAGGGTAACTATTACTTTTGCATCTTCTTCCTCATTGTCTCCTGACATCTGTTCACTAAACTAATTTTTCCACTTATTAAAAGTATCATCATCTGGCCAATCAAAACTTAGAGTTTCTCTTTGTATCTTTATTAAAGAATTTGCATTTTCCTCTAAATCATCAAATTCTTTTCTCAAAGCAGTATAATACAATTGTACTTTTACTAGCTCCTCGTTTGTCTTTGCCCAAAACCAATGGCCAATCTCACTGATGATGTTAATTATTCTGTTATTGAATAATTTATCCATTTCCTTTTTCCATTTTTCTTTTTCCTTTATTGTATCAACAGATTCTAAAGCACAAGGAAATAGGGTGAATTTTTCAGCAAGATATTTTGAAAAATAGAGTATCAATCTTCTCTATAAAGAATCTCTTTCATTCTCAAAATTTTCTAACTTATTCAATAAATCAAAAATCTTTTCAACTTGATGATAAGGCATTTGGACTGCAGATATACATATAATTGTAATATCATTATTTCTTTGTCTCCATTTCTATGCAAGAGAATTTAGTCCATCCTTTTCTTTATTCAACTCATCCATGAGGGTTACAATCCTTGTCAACTAATCATAAAAAGTTGACCATTGTATTTTATCCCTCAAATATGTCACACCCTGCTTCCATTTTTCTTCCTGTTGATTTCTAAATTCTATCTGCCACTCATGTAATTTGGTTTTTTCTGCTTCAAATTCCTCTGCAGTATAGAATTGGGGTCTTTTAGGGGTGTCAGGTATTTCAATGATAGGGGTTAATCCAATAGATGACTATGGAGGATATGCAATTCTCAGTGTACTGCATTCTCCCACTTTCCTTTTTCCAAGTATCTTCTCCAATTGAGATACCCTGTTTTCCAGCTCAATTCTCCTTTTTACCTCTTGATTATAAGCATCCACCACTATTTCATATTTACTATGCATATCAATCATTTCCTTCTCTTCTCTTTCTGTAGTGGCCAAGGCAAATTTAGAATAATCCACATTCATGTGGGCTGTCTGTACATTTGAAGTATCAGCAGCTCTCCTTACAATGATACTCCATGTTAGTCCTGAATCATCAGGCTGTGATGAAGTAGTCCTGGATCCTCTTCTCAGGGACCACATAACAAGGGCAACTTGATCATTTCTGAATCATGTACCCAAGAATTCCTCTTTATTTGGATCCTGTAGTCCTAAATTATTTGATACAGAATTAAAAATTAATGCATCAGCAATATCCCAATTGGGCAATAATAAAATATTTGCATTTTTTACCATCTGTCTACCCTCATCAGGGGTTATATTCTGGAACTCTTGCATCATTTTTTCCTTTATTTGATTTTGAATGGAGGCATCATCCATTTCTGGATGCTCTGTTTTCATATTCTTACACCTTTGCTCAAAAATGTGCATGTTCACCCTCCATGCAAACTGATGGAAAGCCCTAGATCTTACAAAACTGTTATCAGACAAAAAATGCTGACTGGCTTGTTCCAAAATAGGGTCCAATTCCCTTCCTCTAAAATCTGCTACAGTTAATTCAAAACTTGGCACAGGAGGTTCCTGGGGGTTCCCTTCATCAATTTTTGCTTGTGTAACAAAAATTTCTCCTTGTGACCCCATTTGTTCAAATTGTTCATTGGTGAGCTGCACTTCCTCAATTCTCATTGGAGTTTGAGAAGGTGAGTAACTTTCATCAGGGGATTCTTCTTCCCTTATTATTTTTCTTCTTTTGGGAGAAGGTTCAGGGGGTCTTTCTTCTAGGACAGTACTGGTAGATTCAACTACCTATTTTTCTTTGTGTACAATGGGCATCTGCTGCCGAACAATAGTATATCCTGTCTTCTTTCGTACCACCAGTGGACCCATTCCAATGTTGGGGGTGAAACCCAATTTTCTCATAACCTCTCTGGCTTTATCTAGAATAGAATCAATAAAATTTTGTTTCTTCTCATTCATTACTTCCATTATCTTAGAGAAAGTACTCATGAGCTTATTTATCTTATCTGCATTGGTTGCAGCATTACTAAGAGGACTGTAATCTTTTTCAAAACAATTAGTAAACTCCAAAACTTTTGAATAGACTCTCCATTTTTCTTTCTTTATTTCTTTCTCATGGAGAGAATATTCATTTCTTATTATATCTTCAGGAAAATAGAATTCATGCTGAACTGGACGAAGCTTGATTCTAAGTCTAAGAGCAGAGTTAAAGAAATCTTCTGTATCACAAAAATGAGCATGAGACACTGCCATCTTATATTGATCCAAAATTTTGTGGAGAAAGATCCACCCTTCTTTAGTTATCACAAATTGGTGGGCTATAGTGCAAGTAGGAAAAATTGATCCTGTTCCCCTTTTGTGCAAAAAGACCTCCTCCACTCCTCCCAACTGCCACAAAAATTCAGCTATCCCTACCTTTAAAGGTACCTGATAGGGTAGTACATGGGGTGTTCCTTTGAATCCATAGACCCTAATGACAGTTGAGACTGAATATGGGATAATATCTCCCCAATTATGTGAAACTTTTAGACTATGGGGTTTGTCCATAGGCCTAACAAGATGCATTAGTGCCTTAGGAATTCTGGGATTATCACTCAATATGAGGCATCTTAGTTTGGAGGCAAAGTGCCTATCAAATCTAACAAAGCTAGCATTTTCTGCTTCCCAAGTCATGTTTGCACTCCATAATTGGACTGGCAGTGCCTCCCCCTCTTGTTCCCTATTTAAAACCATTTCTTTACCAAAATAAGTGGCCCCTTTAAAAAGAAACATATGCATCAATAGGGAGTACTGACCCCAAACCTTTTCCACCTTGCCCTTTGCAATCCCCACCAATCCCTGGTGAATCTCATTAGCCAAGTAAGATGCAAAATCAAAAATTATTTCCACACCAAAAGAGGAGATTTGGGTGATCATATACATGAAGCTCATCGGAATAAAATCTTCTTCGCCCTCTCCGAAGACTCTGCACAAGGTCCTATATATCTCTACTGCCCTGGCATTAAAGCATGATTTCTTGGATGGTTCTTTAGAAGACGATTTTATGGTTGGGAGGCCTCCAATCTGGCCTATGTGGGCTTTCAGTGCACCTTGTCTAACTACATCCCTTTTGGACATATATTCTTTTTCTAACTCTATCAAATTAATGGGCACATGATACATAGTGAGAGGTCCCAGATTGAAAACCTTCCTAATCTCCTCGAGACTGATGGTAACTAAAGCCTCACCATCCATTCTTCTCACTACCTTAGTGGCTTGGTCATAATTTTTTGCTATAGCTTCAAGTAGGTCAAAACCCATAAACACATTGGGGACAACAAGCTTTCCAAGATCAAAATTCCATATATTGGCATGAGGGGCATATAACTTCCTTTCTGCAAACCATTTTTTGAATAAACTCAAACCAGTTTGAGAAGTTTGAGCATCCTGAACCCAATAACCCTTATCATACAATCCATCAGCTATCCTTAGCCTAGGGTTCAGTGAGGTTAACCTCTTAACTTGCACTATTTCTACAGTAGACTTAGGAAGCAACTCAAGCAAATCATCATGGACATTTCTATCCAAGTAGTTTATTGCACCTGAAAATCCCTTCTTCGAAGGCATCTTGGGCTATCTTTTTAGAACTTAAAAGCTTACAAAGATTATGGTAGTATTACTTACTTGAATTCTGTCTCTGTTTTCCTCTGTATTCCTGCAAATTTTCCACGAACAGACAACTTGACAATTTTTATCAGACCTTGGCACGCTGTTCTTTCAGTAATGGCTTCTGCACAAGAATGGCTCCAAATCTTTGCTCGCGTGAGATGAAACTGATGAAATCTCTCTGTATTATACTCTGTTTTTCCTCATGGACAAAGCTTTCTTGTCTAATTAATACAGAGAGTGGCACTACATTTTTCATTTAAAACTGCGTCGTCGATCTTCAAAGATCCTACAATCATGTGGTGCAGAGAGAACAACTAGGAGTTGTATTTGCCATGTCAGTTATTTTACCCAATGAGAACTTTCCACGTACAAAATTCTTTCTTTGATGGCGGTTATATTTGGACCCACTAACGACTAAGAACACGTGTCAGCATATCGCTACTTCGTTATGCATAAAAAACGAGCACCTTGCCATAGCGAAGCGGTGACAATCGTTGATCTGATCCAGAAATGATCGAAAGATATGCTACAGGGCTTCTTAAGAAGGAAGGCGACGGTCCCAACTCGCTATGTTGCTATAATTATCTCCCTTGCGACTCTTCATAGTGAGGAGACGACAGCCATTGATCACTTACCAAATCAAAGGTGAGGAAAAAGCACAGGATCTCCTGATTTATATTTGCTATGTCGTATGGCTTAACAAGCATGCAACTTGTCATAGCGAGGTAGCGAGCTCCATTGATCCACTTCAAGCTAACGTTCAGGATTTTTGGTACATTCAGTCAGATAGGCATTAATGAGAATCGGATCTCTGCATAGTTGGCACATGTCAAAATTTACCATAGTCATTTATCATTCCACGTCACCAAAGATCTTGCCGATCTTTTACCATTTTACGGGGCCTCGCTAACTCGCTAATGGTGAAGCACCTGAATTTTTTGATAGCGAGGTAGCGAGCTCTGGCACTTAAAAGGATTTTGTGCTAGAAAATGCAAGGGTTACCCAGTAATCACTTCTGTCAATTAAAACTGATTCTGACAACAGTATTTATGACTGATCATGCCACCTGGTGTAATTATGATACAAGCAAGGTGCAATGTCATCATCTTCAGATTTTCACGTGGCCTCGCTACTTCGCTAATGGCGAAGTGCCTAATTTTTTTGATAGCGAGGTAGCGAAACGTCCAGAAAAACCATCATTCCGGCTCTGATGTCAAATATTCTAGTGGGTCCCTATCCTTTTTGGACGGTAACTTGCAAAGTGTACCTTCACAATAAATCATTTAATAAGAAAACCTTTGATCGTCGTATCTTCACTTTACGGTCTCGCCTCTTAAAATACTCAACACTCATTACCTCGCCATACTTACTAAGCATGCAACTTGTCATAGCGAGGTAACGACAATGGTAGATCTAGTCAGATCTGACGGTTGGGACAAATAGGAAGAAAGGTAACCCCGGAGAAAGGAAAAGGAATATGATAGCGTATTCGTCTCTTTTGAAAATTCAAAATTTTGCGCCCAACAATTTATGAATAGAGATGATACAGGGTTTACATGATGATTATTTCTTATGGATGGATTATCCAAAACCCTATGCTTCACTTAGGAATAGAACATTTGACTTTTCTATGATTTAACAGAAAACTTCTACTACACAAAAATTCAGACCAACAGTGGCTCTGTCTGGGGATGATAGACTACTTGAGTCTATGCAAGAATTCAGAATCTATGGGAGAGAAGACCACACATTCAGTAAGGTGACAACTTCTTCAAAGAGCACAAGGCAACACACAAAAACAAAGACCCAGACTGTACAAGGATTTACAGAAAACAAGACGATAGGAAACCCTAAAGCTACTATTCATGGAAGAAAATAAGTATTTTTTCAAAAAAAATACCTTTCAAGAACTGTCCATAAACTAGCAATTCAAGAATATTGTCAAATATATCTTTGATTATGTAATAATCTTCACCCCAAGCATTCTCAATGAGATATGGGCCTAACCAAATGGGATGAAATTTGTCATGTTTTCCTTTATCTTCAATTCTGGCATTCCACATTAAGACTAGGTCTCCATTTTCAAATTTCTTGTTTACAGTTCTTTTATCATAGAGTGTTTTGACTTGCAACTGCAACTTTTGGTTCCTCAGAGATGCTTCTCTTCTAGCTTCGGTCAAACCTACCAATTCATCCATTCTTTCTTTCATTTCATCAGTAGTATCTTCATCATATGACTGGATGTAATTGTATAGTCCCATCAAGTTGTTCTGGGGCATTCTAGCTTGAATTCCATACACTATATCAAATGGAGCTACCCCAATTTCCTTCTTTACAGTTACTCTGTCAGCCCATATTGCCAACTGTAACTTGGAATCCCATGCCCTTTTATTATCATCCAAGGTTCTCTTAATGATTTTCAACAGGATTTTATTTGTGGACTCAGCTTGTCCATTCCCTTGTGGATGATATGGAGTAGATGATGATCTTGTCATTCCATATTTATCACAAAACTTGATGAACTCCTCAGACCTAAAACACATAGCATTATCTGTGACAATTCTCTGTGGACAACCAAATCTAAAAATAATATTATTCAATAGGAAATTATTTACCACTTTACTTGTTGCATTTCTGGTAGGGATAGCCTCTACCCATTTTGTAAAGTAGTCAGTAGCAACCAGAATCCAAGAATAGCCAGTGCTAGAGTTGGGGAAAATTTTTCCTATGAAGTCCAAACCCCATTGTTGAAAAGGTGCTTGAGTTTCAACTGGCTTCAGTGGAGTATTTCCTGAGAATTTCAGCTTTCCAGCAAACCTTTGACAAGGATCACATTTCTTAACCATAACTTGAGCATCTTTGAACAAAGAAGGCCACCAAAATCCAGCCCTCATTATCTTATGTGCAGTACTTTTGGCCATGTAATGTCCTCCACATACTCCAGTATGCATTTCTTTCAAAATCTCTTTTGCCCTTTCTTTTTCAACACATTTCAACAAAACTCCCTCAAAGTTTCTCCACCATAAGTTATTTTGAACAATTACATACCTGATTGCTTGCAATTTAGTATTCCTTTTTTCATTATCAGGAAAATGGGGAGGAACTTCCATATGTTCCAAGTAATGTATAACATTGGTGTACCAGCCACACTGGTCCATGTCGCAGAAGTTAGCTCTAAGATCATCATTTACCAGGTTTATCTGATTAGCTTCTAGGTTAGTTTCGGCCATGATTTTGGCCAAACCTTGACCTCTTACTAACTTAGTTATCTGCATATCAATGTTAAATTCTTGGATTCTATTGATCCATCTACATCTCCTTCCTGACAGTTCCTGCTGAGAGAATATATCCTTAACTGCAGCACTAGGTACAAAAGCAATAATAGTAGCACCTACCAAATAACTTTTGAATGCTTTTACAGCCTTTACCAAAGCATATGCTTGTTTTTCGTTTATTTCATACTTCAGCTCAGAATGCTACAGGGATTTGCTGAAAAAGGCAATAGGCTGCTCATATCCTTCTTGATTTTTCTGTAATAAAACTGTAGCTATATAATGGAATGATGCAAAAGAAAAAATATGCATGGGTTTTTCATAATCTGGGGTCCTCAACACTGGAGCATTTTTTATTGCAGTTTTTATATCTTGGAATGCCTGTGAAGGTTCACCATTCCAATCTATGACAGCTCCTTTCTTGAGCATTTTTGAAATGGGTCTACTAATTTCAGCAAAATTGGTAACAAACCTCCTCAGAAAATTAACCTGGCCAAAAAAGGACTGTATACCTTTCACATTTTTAGGTTTGGGGATTTTATCAATAGCTATTACCCTTTCTGGGTCTATTTTTACCCCATCCTTAGACACTATGTTTCCTAATAAATTTCCTTTTGTGACCCCAAATGAGCATTTTTTTGGGTTTAAAGATACCCCATATTCCAGGGCTTTTATAAAAAAAAAATTCCAAGTGTTTGCAGTGATCTTCAGCCTTGTTAGAATACGTTGTAAGATCATCCTGGTACACAACCATAAATTTTTCAATATACTCATGAAATGCTACATCCATGGCTCTTTGGAAAGTAGCTCCTGCATTAATCAAGCCAAAAGGCATCCTCACATACACATATGTTCCCCAAGGGGTTGTGAAGGCTGTTTTGAACTGTTCACTTTCTTTTACCAAAACTTGATTATATCCAGAAAAGCCATCCATCATTGACATCAATTCAGAGCCGGTCACTTGTTGTAACATGGCTTCCATATTAGGTAAGCCATAACTATCTTTTAGAGATGCAATGTTTAGATTTCTAAAATCAACACAAAGCCTAATATCTCCATTCTTTTTTCTCGCAGGAACCAGGTTTGAAACCCAAGTGGAATGCCTAATTGGTTTGATTATTCCACCATCTCTCAGTTTTGTCAGTTCTTCCTACATTTTTGGGGCAAGTGTAGGATTGATTGGCCTCTATTTTTTCCTAAAAGGTCTTACATTTTCCTTCAATGGTATGACATGCTGGAAAAGGTCCTCCCTATAAACCTTAAGGTCATCATATGACCAGGCAAAAACATGCCTGTACTTTCTAAGTAGGTCAATCAATGCTTTTCTGATTTCAACAGGCAAACCTTGGCCAATGTAAACCCTTTTAGGAACTTCATCCGTACTCAAATTTATTTCTTCTAGCTCCTGGGGTTTGGGGTCATTTACTCCCAATTTTACTCTGTCTTGGCTATCAAAAATATTTTCCAAGACTACCAACCCCTTCGGCATCTTATTTGTTTTTAAGTGCATTATTTCTTGACCAAAAATGGTTTCTTTCCCATTTATGGTTTCAATCAGTCCATTGCAGTCCATCTCCTGACCATGGTACTTGTCTTCATTTAGCAAAAAAATTGTAATATCTTTGTCATCTTCAAACACCTGCCAATTTTCAATGTTATCAGGTATAGAAGGTCTGTTTTGGACCTCAATCTAGGAGATTCCTGCAAATGATATTTCTTTTGGTTTGATGGCTACATTTGCCAGAAGATCAGCCATCTTATTCTGGGTCTTATCTCTCCATGAGATCCCAAATGCATCAAAGAATTCTATTTGATCCCAGACTGCATTTCTATATTGTTTTAATCTCCTATTTTTTGAGGAGTAGGTTCCTTTGATCTGAGAGATGATCAGTTTAGAATCCCTTATGACACACAATTTCTTAATTTTGTGGTTTGTGGCCACTTTGAGTCTTAGCAGCAATGCTTCATATTCAGCGATGTTATTAGTGCAGGCAAACTTCAAGGTGAATGAATACCTGAAGGTGTTATTTTCAGGGGACACAAAGACTACACCTGCCCCTGCACCCTCTTTAGAACTAGCCCCATCAAAGAACATTGTCCATAATTTTGGTGAATTCATGCAACATTCAACCTCATTTTCAATGATAGCAGGCAAGTTTTCCACTTCCTGAATAATTAATTCAGCCCTGAAAGCATTAATCCCAGTGTCTAGGAAACAAGTGGTATCTTTGTCAATTTCTTCACCTAAGATGTGGTTAACCCTTGGTTCCCTATTTACCCTGACATCTTTGTCCCCTATATGGAAGGTGGCATAAGTAAGGTCACATTGTAGGCTCCCCCCCATGGCAGCACTCCATTTTCTGGAAAGTAGCATCCCGTAGTGTGGAGGTATATCTACCACAAGGACAGACATGGTTAATTCTACCTCAAGAAATGCAACCAGTTTGAATGGTAAGGCATTTATAGTACCTATTACTGGAACCTCTCTAGCATCCATCCCTCAGCATCTGCCTTGCTTAGTATCCACCTTCAATCCTAGGGCTTCCATTACTTTGAAAGGCATTATAGTGTTGGAAGCTCCAGAGTCTATCATACAATTTTTTAAGGTTTTCCCTTTTATGATTAGACTAAGGAAAAAAGGATCAATATCTTCTATGAACGCAACTGATGAATCATCTAAAAACATCTGAGGAATCTGGGATATAATGCCACTTTCCTCTATTATTAATGGGGTCTGTTGGGCTACAGCTTGATCATCAATAATATTGTTGTTTGCTATTCCACCCAACCATGACAAAGCCTTATTCTTATGCTCTTCAATTCTAAAAAGCTCAGACAAGGGCACTTTTACAGTAATTTGAGATACCATGGAAATCATATCAATAGGTTCAACCACAGTAGGTTTTATAATAGTACCTAGAATTGAAGTCTTTTGAGTAGTAATCACCACTTTTTTCTTGACAACATCCGGTTCTGATTTCTCTGGTTGCACTACTGTTTTTGTTGCTTCACCTATCTGAAATTGAACCTTCTTCTTTGGTTCCCATTTCTGACCGTTGTTCTCCTTGATCTTAGGCACATCTATACTGACTTTCTTGTGTTGATAATTTATCTTATGAGTGGTGTCTTTGATGAACACACTAGATGGTCGTCCTGCATCATTATTTATTGCTCTATTTCTCAAATTATAATTACTATGGACTTGTGAAATCATTTCGGCTGTAATTCTATCAATTTCCTCCTTGGAGGGGATTCTTAAATTTGTGAGAACTGTGTCAGAAAATGTATTGCATACCTTATCTGTATCATTCTCTTCATCATCTGAAAATATTTGTTGATGATGTAACTGGTAAGCAATTCTCTGGCTAGTAACATCATTCTCAGGTTCTTCTGAATCAGAATCTATCAAATCATCACATCTGTTCACCATATTACAGCTTATATCATCATGGTTTTTCTCTTCAGTTTCTTCTTCTGCTTGCACTCCTTGACCTTGGGTGAACGACTGGGAAACATCACAATAATTAGCAGAATAAGGTGATTGGCATATAATGCACCATGGTACATCATCATTCATATTTATAGTGTTCCTTTGCAGGGGGTCTGGAGTACCCTTATCTTTCATATTTTGGGTCTGGTTGGGAATTGGTTTACCATCTTTCCACTGAGTGGTGTAAGGGTAATTCTGCATCCTATGTTGTCTATTGAAATTGTTGTTATTCATAGGGGTTCTCTCAGCAACATTTGGCTTATTGAAAATAGTGGGATTCATCTTCTTGAGCATTTCTAAAACATGGCCTATAGTAGGTTCTTCAGGCTTTTTTCCTATGGGAGTTTTGTCACCCTCCCTTTTATTATTATTCTTAGGATTAAAAAGCTTAGGATCATCCCTCCTCCCTAGTTTTCTAGATGCCTTTCTATTATTTTCTATATTCACTGCAACTCTATAGGCATCTCTTAAAGTTTTAGGATCCTTATCTCTCAGTTGATAGGCCATTTTGCTATCAAAAGCATTGAAATAGGTTGTGAGACAGACATCTTCATTTAACCTCATAAACTGAAAAAGTTTGTACATCCCCTTTTGAAATCTCACATTGAAATCAAATGTGAATTCATTTGGATTCTTCTTGATATTGTTGAACTCATTCAACATGAATCCTGCATTAGTATTGTCCCCATATTGCTCTTTGAACAATTTCTCCAAATCACTCCATGAAGTAATACTATCATCAGGCAACCTCCTGAACCAATCCCTTGCATCCTCTGTTAGTGAATGCACAAATAATTTCATCACCATGTCCTCGTGTTCAACTTCATAATCATTCAGCATGTCAATGAAAATCCTCAAATGTTCTTCACCAGTAACAGCATTATTTCCAGAAAACTTAACCACTTTATCCCTTAAATCAAAAGATATGGGATGGGGAGCACCAGGAATACTGGAAAATGATATTTGTCTATATTTTTCGAGGTATATAGGTTTCTAGAAACCAAGAACATTAGAAGTACTAGCTGTATTAGCTTGACTCAGGGGAGCAGCTTGGGATAGCTGTGGTGGGACAAATGGGACTTGAGTGCCAATATTGGAAGATGAGGTAGGAGCAGATTGGGGTACTTTTTGAGTCAGGAGTATGGGACCACTAACTGGTGCAAGATTTGTAGGTGGGATAGACAAACTAGGCCATGAATTCAATACAGAATTAGACTTTATGAATTGGATTTTTCTTCTGGTTTCTGCAGCCTGAGCTTCATTCTAAACCTTCTCAAGTTCTTTTGCAAGGTCTTCCCTCTCTTTTCGAGCCTTCTCTAGATCTAGATCTAATTTAGATATGGAGGGTTGTATAGGTTTTCTTGGTATAGCTTGAGGCTCATTTATTTGGATTCCTATAGCCTTGCCTTTCCCTTTATCTGGAACTGTTCCAGTGGGCTCTACCAAATCAACTTGAATGGGTTTATAAGCTTAAACTTGAGCAATAATTGGTTCTTGCCTTTGATTTAGGCATTTCTCCTATTGTTGAACATTAGCTCTTAGATTATCAACACCTCCAAAGACATCCTTATGGAGAGTTGTGGTATTCTCTTCTAATTTTTTATTTTTCTCTTTCAAAGCAGTCATCCTTCTTAGCAGAGTATCTCTTTCTATTATTGCATCCAAAGTGGCTCGCTCCCTCTCCTTTTCAAGACAAATGCGTTTAGCTTCTTCCTCAACAATCCATTTCTTCAAAAATCCTATTTCAGATTGCACTTCTTTAGAGTCTGCAGAGGTTGCCTCGGAATCAGCAGGGTCATCCAGATCTATAAGGTTTGTTTCCATATAAGGGGCTACTCTGGGATTAAAAGGATTATCAGATGAACTCCTAAATCCTAGCCTACAATTTATATCTGCTACAGGCTCTAGTCTTAATGAAGCAATTCACATAGTAGATACGTCCTTGTCTTGAAAAACTCTCTCATTTGGTAATGGGGTACTGAAAATACCTCCTAAGAGTCTTGTAGTTTCGGATTCAGAGCTAAGCGAAGATGACTCTCTTCCTATTATTGGTTGATAATGGGAATTTACAGAGGCATTACCTCTAGGCTTCCAAGTAGGATTTGGATCTGTTCTTTTCTTATTTTGGTTCTTCCTACCACCTTGGGGTAGATCAGTATACATTGATACATCGGGATTAGCTCTCATGTAAGCCCTTGTGTTTTTTCTCTTGTCAGCCATATTCTTTTTTTGTTACAATAAGAACTAGCTTCAAAACCTTGACTGAGTTGCCACCCTCTTTTGGGAAAAAATATAATAACACTTTTACTGATAGAAAGAAAACAATACATAAGTAGGAACAAAAAATACGGCACAGACAGACCAATCACTGATGTTGTAAGACTGTAACTCTTGCTTGTTAGATAAGACACTTGGATAAGCTTGATGCATCAATGTGTAGCAATGGTATTTGGGTTATATCTTCTTTAAATCCTCAAGGTTTGACACTAAAGATTCCCTTATGGCCACGGGCAAAATAAAGATCACACGACACACACGTACACAGTAAGACTAAAGACAACTGCAGTACTTTTTACAGATGTGTTAGACAATCCCCAACAGAGTCGCCATTTTGTCAGTGTTTTTTTTTCAGATGTTAAAACAGTGCTAAAACTACTAAGCGACAAAAGGCTTAATACCTAGATATCAGTACATACACAACCTAAAGAATAGCCAATTCTCATTGTCACTTGCATATGCAAAGTACTAGGACCCAACTTCAACAAAACCTCAGACGATTTTCTACTCTTTTGGCTCTATAAAAACCAAGGTGGGTGTACCCGGGGATGGTTCAAAAATGAAACAATTGTATGAGAATTATTCTTAGTTTCATTTTGATTCTCATTTCTAAATCCTCAAACATATACATAACTCTTACCAAATTGGTAAACACATCCCTTGAACAGATATGGCCAAGAAATCTTCTATAGATCTGCAGATGTTTTCAACAGCAATGGCTAAATGAAGCTAAAACATTCCATGCAGGCAAGTGCTGGCCAACTTTGAATAGCTTACAGGAAATAAAAGTAAAATTTGATTTTATGATGTATTTTGAAAAAACCAGTCATAATATACTTCTCTTTTGGCTGAAATACCTTCGATCAGTACCTAATCCATTGGGGTTCAGAGTCTATAGTAAATTCTTAGATCTAATTTGTTGCTTTGCAACAAATTCTTATCAGCAATTCTTATCAGAATTTATCATTCAAAAATCCTTTTCAATACCTAAGCAATCTCATCACATTCATCAGAGCTCTTATTTAATCCATTGAATTAACAGCAATAACAAATGGATGTACAACCCTACTATACTGCAATCAATTGCATAAGCTTTTACTCACACAACATCAAGGTAGCTTATTTTTTAAAAGGAGACAAAATTCAGAAAGAACTGATATGGGGACAGTTCATAATTTGTATTCATTTCCTTTGAAAATGGTATATCCTTTACAATAGACCCAGAAAGACCTTCAGAAAAGAAGCACAATTCTTTCTACATTCATGTATTCTCAGAAATTTTGACAGAAAAGTATACTACAAACTTGCTTTCCAAATGTTTGGACCAAAAACAGGACTAAGCACAATACTTAGTAAAAACAGAATTCGGACCATTCTTTAGCCTTGGGATCTCACTTAAACAGTGTGAGATGCAACAAGCTTCAGGCTAAAGAAGGTGACAGGTGTCCTTTCAAAAGAAAGACAAACACAAAATAACAGAAAGATTAACAACATTTCTTGGCGGGTCCCTTTCTGTTATGCTTCTGAATTATTGAGACAAGAGCACGATCTGACCTTACAATGATTCTTCACTTTCGGAGTACATACCCATGAGGTCTGTAAGTGATGTATCATCTTCTGTTACCTGCAGACTCACTTTAACCTGGGGATTTTCCATGTCATCATTGCTGATTACAAGGGTAACTATTACTTTTGCATCTTCTTCCTCATTGTCTCCTGACATCTATTCACTAAACTAATTTTTCCACTTATTAAAAGTATCATCATCTGGCCAATCAAAACTTAGAGTTTCTCTTTGTATCTTTATTAAAGAATTTGCATTTTCCTCTAAATCATCAAATTCTTTTCTCAAAGCAATATAATACAATTGTACTTTTACCAGCTCCTCGTTTGTCTTTGCCCAAAACCAATGGCCAGTCTCACTGATGATGTTTATTATTCTATTATCAAATAATTTATCCATTTCCTTTTTCCATTTTTCTTTTTCCTTTACTGTATCAATAGATTCTAAAGCACAAGGAAATAGGGTGAATTTTTCAGCAAGATATTTTGAAAAACAGAGTATCAATCTTCTCTGTAAAGAATCTCTTTCATTCTCAAAATTTTCTAACTTATTCAATAAATCAAAAATCTTTTCAACTTGATGATAAGGCATTTGGACTGCAGATATACATATAATTGTAATATCATTATTTCTCTGTCTCCATTTCTGTGCAAGAGAATTTAGTCCATCCTTTTCTTTATTCAACTCATCCATGAGGGTTACAATCCTTGTCAACTAATCATAAAAATTTGACCATTGTATTTTATCCCTCAAATATGTCACACCCTGCTTCCATTTTTCTTCCTGTTGATTTCTAAATTCTATCTGCCACTCATGTAATTTGGTTTTTTCTGCTTCAAATTCCTCTGCAGTATAGAATTGGGGTCTTTTAGGGGTGTCAGGTATTTCAATGATAGGGGTTAATCCAACAGATGACTATGGAGGATATGCAATTCTCAGTGTACTGGATTCTCCCACTTTCCTTTTTCCAAGTATCTTCTCCAATTGAGATACCCTATTTTCCAGCTCAATTCTCCTTTTTACCTCTTGATTATAAGCATCCACCATTATTTCATATTTATTGTGCATATCAATCATTTCCTTCTCTTCTCTTTTTGCAGTGGCCAAGGCAAATTTAGAATAATCCACATTCATGTGGGCTGCCTATAGATTTGAAGTATCAGCAACTCTCCTTACAATGATACTCCCTGTTAGTCCTGAATCATAAGGTTGTGATGAAGTAGTCCTGGATCCTCTTCTCAGGGACCACATAACAAGGGCATCTTGATCATTAATGAATGTTGTACCCAAGAATTCCTCTTTATTTGGATCCTGTAGTCCTAAATTATTTGATACAAAATTAAAAATTAATGCATCAGCAATATCCCAATTGGGCAATAATAAAATATTTGCATTTTTTACCATCTCTCTACCCTCATCAGGGGTTATATTCTGGAACTCTTGCATCATTTGTTCCTTTATTTGATTTTGAATGGAGGCCTCATCCATTTCTGGATGCTCTATTTTCATATTCTTACAATTTGCTCAAAAATGTGCATGTTTACCCTCCATGCAAACTGATGGAAAGCCCTAGATCTTACAAAACTGGTATCAGACAAAAAATGATGACTGGCTTGTTCCAAAATAGGGTCCAATTCCCTTCCTCTGAAATCTGCTACAGTTAATTCAAAACTTGGCACAGGAGGTTCCTGGGGGTTCCCTTCATCAATTTAACAAAGTGCCTATCAAATCTAACAAAGCTAGCATTTTATGCTTCCCAAGTCATGTCTGCACTCCATAATTGGACTGGCAGTGCCTCCCAATCTTGTTCCCTATTTAAAACCATTTCTTTACCTAAATAAGTGGCCCCTTTAAAAAGAAACATATGCATCAATAGGGAGTACTGACCCCAAACCTTTTCCACCTTGCCCTTTGCAATCCCCACCAATCCTTGGTGAATCTCATTAGCCAAGTAAGATGCAAAATCAAAAATTATTTCCACACCAAAAGAGGAGACTTGGGTGATCATATACATGAAGCTCACCTGAACAAAATCTTCTTCGCCCTCTCTGAAGACTTTGCACAGGGTCCTATATAGCTCTACTGCCCTGGCATTAAAGCATGATTTCTTGAATGGTTCTTTACAAGACGATGTTATGGTTGGGAGGTCTCCAATCTGGCCTATGTGGGCTTTCAGTGCACCTTGTCTAACTATATCCCTTTTGGACATATATTCTTTTTCTAACTCTATCAAATTAATGGGCACATGATACATAGTGAGAGGTCCCAGACTGAAAACCTTCCTAATCTCCTCGGGACTAATGGTAACTAAAGCCTCACCATCCATTCTTCTCACTACCTTAGTGGCTTGGTCATAATTTTTCACTATAGCTTCAAGTAGGTCAAAATCCATAAACACATTGGGGACAACAAGCTTTCCAAGATCAAAATTCCATATATTGGCATGAGGGGCATATAACTTCCTTTCTGCAAACCATTTTTTGAATAAACTCAAACCAGTTTGAGAAGTTTGAGCATCCTGAACACAATTACCCTTATCATACAAGCCATCAGCTATCCTTAGCCTAGGGTTCAATGAGGTTAATCTCTTAACTTGCACTGTTTCTACAGTAGACTCAGGAAGCAACTCAAGTAAATCATCATGGACATTTCTATCCAAGTAGTTTATTTCACCTGAAAATCCCTTCTTCGGAGGCATCTTGGGCTATCTTTTTAGAACTTAAAAGCTTATGAGATTATGGTAGTATTACATACTTGAATTCTGTCTCTGTTTTCCTCTGTATTCTTGCAAATTTTCCGCGAACAGACAACTTGACAATTTTTATCAGACCTTGGCACGCTTTTCTTTTAGTAATGGCTTCTGCACAAGAATGGTTCCAAATCTTTGCTCATGTGAGATTAAACTGATGAAATCTCTCTGTATTATACTATGTTTTTCCTCACGGACAAAGCTTTCTTATCTAATTAATACAGAGAGTGGCACTACATTTTTCATTTAAAACTGCATCGTCAATCTCCAAAGATCCTACGATCATGTGGTGCAGAGAGAACAACTAGGAGTTGTATTTGCCATGTCTGTTATTTTACCCAATGAGAACTTGCCACGTACAAAATTGTTTCTTTGATGGCGCTTATATTTGGACCCACTGACGACTGAGAACACGTGTCAACATATCGCTACTTCGTTATGCATAAAGAACGAGCACCTTGCCATAGCGAAGCGGTAACAATCATTGATCTAATCCGGAAATGATCGAAAGATATGCTATAGGGCTTCTTAAGAAGGAATACGGCGGGCCCAACTCGCTATGTCGCTATAATTATCTCCCTTGCAACTCTTCATAGCGAGGAGACGACAGCCGTTGATCACTTACCAAATCAAAGGTGAGGAAAAAGCACAGGATCTCCTGATTTATATTTGTTATGTCGTATGGCTTAACAAGCATGCAACTTGTCATAGCGAGGTAGCGAGCTCCGTTGATCCACTTCAAGCTGACGTTCAAGATTTTTTGTACATTCAATCAGATAGGCATTAATGAGAATCGGATCTCTGCATAGTTGGCACATGTCAAAATTTACCATAGTCATTTATCATTCCACGTCACCAAAGATCTTGCCGATATTTTACCATTTTACGGGGCCTCGCTAACTCCCTAACGGTGAAGCACCTGAATTTTCTGATTGCGAGGTAGCGAGCTCTGGCACTTAAAAGGATTCTGTGCCGAAAAATGCAAGGGTTACCCAGTAATCACTTCTATCAATTAAAACTGATTCTGACAATGGTATTTATGACTTGTCATGCCACCTGGTGTAATTATGATACAAGCAAGATGCAATGTCATCATCTTCAGATTTTCACATGGCCTCGCTACTTCGCTAACGGCGAAGTGCCTGATTTTTCCGATAGCGAGGTGGTGGAACGTGCTGAAAAACCATCATTTCGGCTCTAATGTCAGATATTCTAGTGGGTCCCTATCCTTTTTGGACGATAACTTGCAAAGTGTACTTGCACAATAAATCATTTAATAAGAAAATCTCCGATCGCCGTATCTTCACTTTACGGTCCCACCTCTTAAAATACTCAACACTCGTTACCTCGCCATACTTAATAAGCATGCAACTTGTCATAGCAAGGTAATGACAACAGTAGATCTAGTCGGATCTGACGGTTGGGACAAATAGGAAGAAAGGTAACCCGAGAGAAAGGAAAAGGAATATGACAGCGTATTCGTCTCTTTTGAAAATTCAAAATTTTGCGCCCGACAATTTATGAATAGAGATGATACAGGGTTTACATGATGATTATTTCTTATGGATGGGTTATCCAAAACCCTATGCTTCACTTAGGAATAGAACATTTGACTTTTCTATGATTTAACAGAAAATTTCTACTACACAAAAAGTCAGACCAACAGGGAGGACTTGTCATGTCCCTTTTCAAATAATTAAAAATAATTTTTTTAGCCAAGGCAAGCAGGCCCAAGAAGGTGAAGTTTCGGAAAAATGGGGTTAATCGTTAGAAACTATTGGACTAATAAATGAAAATTATTATTTAAATATTTTTTATTAACCCCTCTTTGACGTGAGTTAGGGTTATGCCCTCTTTTAAGGGGTTTGGAGGCATTTTGGGCTCATTCCAAATTTTGATTTTTGTGCATTGCTTTGTTGTTCTTGAGAGGCTGGCAACCTATGAAGAAGGAGACCAAAGAATAGGAGTTTGTAGGTTTCTAGGAAGGATAAGGATGGGATTTTGAAGCCATTTCATGTGCATGCTCATGCAAAGTTTGCCTTTGTGCCGAACAGTGCAGATTTGTGGGTTTTCGGGTGTATTTTTTGTAAGAGTTTGGTGTTTTCGGTTGAGTATTTCATATCAGTTTGGGTTGCTTCTATATATCAGACTTTTAAATGTTAAAATAGAGTTGAATATATTTATTTGGATATGATTATACTTCTGTGATAGATTATTAAGTTTTTGTGGTGATTCTGAGCTATTTTGTGCTATTTTCGGGAGCACGATGAGCATTGTTTTTGTCCTCCGTTTGGGAGCTATTGTGTGCATGTTATATAGATCTAGAAATGTCATTTTATAGGCTGTTATGCTGCTCAAATTTTTTTTTTAAATGTCCACTTTCAGATTTATTAATATTAGTTGAAGCTGTGAAGCTTTTGGCGCTATTTTTGGCATACCCGATTTGGGGTTTATTGAGAAATTGGTGGATCTTTGAAATATTGGTTCTTTATTTTAAAGATTTGATTTGAGGCTTGAAATATCATATAAAATCAAAGAAAGGGACATTTCACACGACCTTCAAGAATTAAAATAGATAATTCCAAAATACACAACAAATGTAACTTCACTCCCACATAATCATACACCCTCAAGAATGCAAATCATTATAAAGCAAATAATGGTATCTACTTCAGGAAGCTTCAGCATGTAAAACTATAGAATTTCACTTTAATTGCTGATAATTCAGAAAGTATTCCATTCAAATTTTAAAGTGCAAAATATCAAAATAAAAGTATTTGTTTTTTTATCCCACAAATAGATTAACCCTATTAGACATTATCTATTACATATTTATACAGCATTGGATTGGATAGTTATCTGAAACTACCCCGCTAGGAATAAATTGTCTCTCAATTAACACAACCATGCTAACTGAATTTCATATAAGAAGTAAAATAGGAGTAAATAAAAATGCAGCCACCTAATGACCATGTGCCATGTTAGGAGGACATGTCAGCACCAGTCACGGTTCTTGTGGGCTTACAGGAAGTGGTAAATGTGGAGATAACTGACTGATGAGGTAAGCTGATGTACATAATCCTCCGTTTCCAGACTTCCTTTTCCCTCTTCATTTTTGTTACCTTTTCTTTATGAATGTCCAAATATTTCAAGTTTATTATCAACATAGCTTTAGTATGGGACACATTTGAAAAATCCTATCTACATAGCACTTTCTTCTCCTAAATCTCTTGGAATTTCTTTTGGACTTCATCTATCAATTCTTCCTCAAGGGCTATGGAGTCACTTTCCTTACTTGTGCAATGCATTCTAAACCATTTTAGATCACCTTGGATTATTTTGTCCACAAGCTTAAGAACATACAAGATTTCTTTGATTTCACTTACTGCCTGGACCAATGCCTCATTCCTCCATTCGATACAATCTTTAATCATATACAAATTTTTATCATCCAAAATGGCCACAAGGCATTCAACTTGGAATCTTTATAATCCAAATCCTTGAAAAATCTCTATCCAGAGCACTAGTTTTACCCAAATGATTCTTTCTTTCTCAAAGCCTTCATTATTGGTCTCCACCTTCTTGATGATGACAAAAATGTCTTTTGAAGCCTTGTGAAAAAGGCTTTTCTACATCATAGTTTTGCTTGGGAAAAATTGCAACCATCCTTTAGACATTTTTGTGACAGCTTTACATTTATGTAAATTTTTAAAAAACTGGTGGTTGGCCAAAGAAGATACATCAAGAATTTCTAACATCTCTTTCAAAGGTTTGTGTTTTGGGTATAGGATAGCGTTGATATATTGTGCCATACTTCTCATTGCTTCTTTCGTATATTGTTTATCTTGAGCATCCTTCAAGACACTGTCTACAATCTTTTTGTTTGAGGCTTCAAAAATTATCATAACTACTGCATAACTCCCCTTTCCAAGATCAATCCTTGATACCTGATAACCTTGAGGAGTGAGGTCCTCATGAGAACTACCTTTTGGTGGTTTGGCTAACTCGATTGACCAATGTCCTAAACTTTTATCAAACTTTATCTTGGATTTCACTCTAGCTTTCTTGGTTTTGGAGGACTTTCCTAGGCACTTGCTAACTAGGTCATCGATAGGCATTGATAGGGGTACAAAGCTTCTTTTCTTCTCGATGGAGGTTTCCAGCCACTTAGGCATGGTAGGGTCTTTGCTTGTCATGGGAGGACTTTTAGTTAAGGCAATGGTACCTAGTTGATTACCAATGCTTTAAGGTAACCCTTGAGGATTTGGTGTATTATCAACCATGGGAGAACTAGGAGATTTCTCTAGATTTGACTTTATTTTGGTGGGATTTGGGTCAACTGTCACTATGTCCTTTCCTTTGCTCGATGTTGCTTTCTTAATACTCGAGCGAGTTACCCTTCTTACCTTTGGCACCTCTTTATGAACATGAAGTTGAAGTGGTTGTGAAGTCACTTCAGCTTCAACTTCAGGAGAGCCTATAATAGGATCATCAATACTTGGGTTAGTTATGGCCTTTGGCTTTGAGTGTACCTTTTTAGGTTTAGCTCTTGAGTATTTCTCTGGGGCCCTAGGGGTGGCTGTTTCAACACTCTTTGACTTCAATCATTTTTTAGTTCTTCCCAACACTTCTAAGGCATGGGAAAGTAGATCATCCTCTTCCATTCTAGTCAAATTAATTTTAGAGATAGGCATGCATTCAGTTTGATCAACATAAAATGGGTCAATCACTTCTTCAATTTCATCTTTTGTTATCTCATGGGTGCTAAGGTTAACCTTAAACATGTTAATTTGGCTAACTATCAACCTAGACCATAATCTTTTTCTAACTTAAAATTCATCAGAACAATTGGCCCAATAATCTTCCAAATGTGGAACATGGAGTAGTGAAGATGCATGCTTGAAATTATCCCTAGAAAAATTTGTATAATCAAAATTCTCTCTAGGAGACTAGGATTTGAGGGATAAGTGAGACAGTGCAATTTTTGTTAACACATCCTACTTGAAGTTTGAGCATCAATAATGGCCAATTTCAATAGGAAATATGGAAGAAGATGAATTTTTAGAACTTTTAGGAGAATCTATCATAGAAACAAATTGCTACATATCTCAAATAAGACAATGTTGTCTGAACAATAGCCTACATCATTGACCCTCCTGAATTCTTTACTAAATTTAGTTGCCTAGAGATCTTTGTCGTACTGATAGATGGTCATTTCATCAGGCTAGGGCATGTGGAATTTCCTCTCATTCCTTAGATGTTGCTAAAATTGAGATTAAAAAGGATGATAGAAAAAATGAGCTGAAACAACTCACAACTATGAGAACCTTATGTAAATTTTCACCTATTGAATCAACCCAGTTAATGAATTTTTTACCCTCGACAATCTTTTAAATAAAGAGGTACATCCAGCTCTCCTAGTGGAAGGTGTGGTTATTTTGACTCTATTTAAAAGTAATAAAATATCCATAATCTCCCTAATGAAATGCTCAATAGTCAAAGGTCTGGGCAATCTAGAACCTCCTTTGGCTAGTTTCAAAAGCCAATTTTGTGTCATAGTACAAGTCTTTTCCCATAAAAGTAATTGTAGTTCTGCAAAAAATTTCATAGTTGTCATATTTATTATATTTTAGGTCATTAAGATTTCCACTAGGTGGGACCCATTTCTTTCCTCAAAAATGAGTTCATGATTTCTTAATATATAACCAACAAGAAAACAAGCAATGTCAGAAAACCACAAAGTCAAGGTTGAAGTTGATGTTTCAAATCAACTTTGATTTCAGCTTCAACTTCAAGCTTATAAACTCAAGTTAAGGGGTAAAGACCTTGCCAAGATAATGAGAAGTGGGTGGAGATGAACTTGAACTTGAAGTGAGTTAAAACTTCAAGTTTGACTTCAAGCTACAAAAGGACTCTTGGCTAGCAATATTACACATTGTGAAAATGTGTAGGGTAACAAATAACACACATATAATCTAACCTAAATGACTAGTCATCCCAAGAAGTGTGTAGATAATGGGTGTTGTACATATTGAATAATATTGTTATATTTTATTATTTTATTTTATTATCTAATTTTTTACCAAGATAGATGTGCAACATGTAAAGATTCCCATGAGATATACTTGATGAGTTGTATTGTAACATTGTGATAATATTTCATGTAATTATTTAATATTGGGGAAAAGAATTAAATTTTCAATATTAAATGTGTGGTCAAAGGGTTAGGTAGCACATGGTTTATGTAATAATACTTTATGGTTTTATGGGACTTTCTACTAGGTAAGCAACCACAAGGGTAGTTGTTGGAGTGACAAGATAGAAGGGAAAAAGACGAGTCGAGTGGGACAAGGCTTGATAGGTTAGCCAAGGGATCATTTGTGAAGGTTGGAAGCATGGCATGGGATGTGTGGTTTCATACTTGTTCACATGGATTTATTGGTTGTGGCTATGGCATTGAATGCTTCTATGGTTATATTGCAATGGTATTTTTTGTTGAATAACACATGGTGATGGATGCTTTTGAATCTTGTGTCAAAATTTTCGTGGGTATGTTGTCTATTCTCTTGAATGTTTATTCCAGATCTATTATGGGTTATGTGGAAATGGTTATATTATTTATTGCAAGTTTTCTTACAAGTGGTATCATAGCTATGATTTGATTATTGTAACCCTAGATTGAATCCATGGGAATGCATGAGAGGATTAAAAAAGGGCAAGATATATGACTTGTTTATTGCAGATCTAAGGGTTTTGGGTTTGCTTTTATGATTGGATATTGGTAGATTTTGGGCATGTGAAATTTTTGGACATAAGAATTTTTTTTATGTTTTCATTTAAATGAGGGTTTTAGGAGGATCTTGCAGAAATGACCTCTTGGGAAAAAACAGACCTCACCATTGGATCCGGGTTGATGTTTCCATATATGTTGATATATAATATGTCCTAGTTTCACCATGTTCAAAGGAAATGAAAGATTTTTTTTAGTTTCGTCCTTTGATGGCCATCAAATTTAATCTTGTCAAAATTTTCATCACAAAAAGAAATTCATAGTGAAAATGGTAAATAGACTATCTTAGTAGAATGACCATAACTTTCTCTCAAAATATCAAATTTTAGACTTCTTATAGGCATTGGAAATCTAATTCAGAGCACTAAAACTTGGTATAGGTTTGGTTCTATGATTTTAAAATTTTATAAGGTATTAAGAGCCTAAAAGTTAGATGTTTATTTAGAGCACAAATTAGGACATAACTTGGGCATACAGAGTCAGATTTTGGACTTTGAGTAGTCAATAAAAAGCTCTTGGATAGCTCTACACATTAGTTTAGATTCGATGCAAATTTGGCATGATTTATGTAGTGATATATATTGACTATGGTAGCATTGTGAGTTTATGAAATTGTATGTTTGGAGATTTAAGATTTAATGTCATCATATACTCAGTTCATATTTTTGATTAGTTTGGATATGTATCATGACTTGTTGGCTCTACAAGTTGTGCATTGTTGTAAGTGGTCTATACTTACAAGTTGCATTTATAGCTTGGTTATGGGTTGTCGTTTCCCATCAATCTTTTATTATTGATGCATATTCAAACTATTGGCTTGGATTTGGGTTGTCTATGCCCTAAGTCACATGATTTTTAAAATTTTCTACATGTAGAAGGGATGAGATGTTGCTACCAGGTATAGTCATGGCAGAGGATTGTGGTTGACTATTTTATGCTACTAGGTTGGACATATTGAGATTCAGATGACTAATTCATGGATGTGATCATGGTGTCATGGATTTTGGCATGACATGATTGGGTATACAGGTACATCCTTGATGTTCATTGGCTTGGATTTCTGATTTGGTTATGGTGGTATATTATCTTCTTGGTTGAGTATCATGGTTATAATTTGGATTCTTTTGAGAAGCTCATGATGTACACTTTTTTTTCTTTGATGGTTTGATTCCTTGGTTGATTCTCATGGTTAGAGGACCATTTTTTATCATGATGTCATGGATAGCTTGGATACACTATTTAGTAAGAGCTTATGATAGTGATAGGGTTATAGTGCAAGATTAGTTCCTAGTTTGGTTTCTATCTTCTTGGTTTGAAAATCTTGGTTTCACTTGGTACTGACACTTCGGTTGTGTGAGTGTAAACCTAGAGGATTTTCATGTAGGAGACGGATTTTATGATTCCATAGGTGACCTTGTACCATGGTTGAGTGGGAATTGTTGGCATTGATATATTTATTGAGTGTTCATAGATGTTGGAGGTTTGTCTTAGATCTTGTTGCTGCAAAAGCATCTTTGACATTTGCATGGTGCACTTGTTATCTTCATGGTGTGTGAAAATGGTTAGATCTTGAGGACTCCTGGGGTTCTCAATTATCTTCATGGTGTGTGGAGATGGTTCTTCATGGTATGTGGAGATGGTTTTCTTCATAGTATGTGGAGATGGTTGTATCTCAATAACTTATAGGGTTCTTGGTAAAGGTGTGGTTTATGATTTCATTTCACATGTTATCCTTGGTGTTAGGATGGTTTCATTTTTATGTCATGGTATACTCTTGATATTCGTTTAAATTTTTAACATGTTATAGTATGTTCATTTGGAGCATGTTGTCTCTTTTAAGATGGTAAGATCATGTCATCATGTTTATGTTCCTAAGGCCATGGTTGAAACTTTGACAATGATCTTAGTTTAGTTTCTTGGTATTGAGTACATTGATCATAAGCTAGATACTTCATGATATTGCTATGTTTCATTTGGAGTTGGCATGGATTGATTGGTTACATGTGCTCATGAATACTTAGAGACGGTGGTCATGCTAATTTCTCTTGGATTAGAGAATTATTTATTGGGACAGTTGATGGTTGTAGTAGGAATTTTGAGGGGCATTCATTTGATATGGACTTCAGAGGACATTGTTCTTAGATGAGTCTTGGTTAGAGACTTGGATATCTTGATGAGCATTCTCATTCCCAACTCCTATTCTACTCAGTGGTTTTCTACTTGAGAGGTAGAGCCCATGGTTTCTCTCAGGTGCATTATGTTTATGCTTGTTTTACATGGATATGGATCTTAAGCTATGGTACATGAGTCATTTCTAGAGAATTTATTTAAGAGATGGTTTAGCATTGGTTATCTCCATTTGTATATGTTTTTATGTTGGTTGAGTTTCAGAGATGGTTTTATATTGGGCATATTTCTTGGATTAGAAATGGTTTATGAGTTTGATCTTCTTGTGAGAGGCTTACATCCATGATTAGTTATATGGTATGGATCGGGTGTTGTTGTACCTTCTTGGTTGGGGTTTTATGGAAGGGATCATCCTTGTACAATTTACATCCAGAGGTGTGTGTATGACATGATACAAGTTATGATTTGCATGGTTTCTCTCTGGTCTTGGTTATCTTCTCAGATGTTCAATTTAAATTACATTGGATTTGAGATTGGTTGGAGATTGTGATCACTAGTTTGTGCTCATGTATGTCACATGAGAGATGACAAGGTTATTCCTTTATCTTTTTCCTCTATTGGTTGTGGAGAAATTAGGAGAGCATTAGAGAATTGTTATGAGAGGTGTTCTTGTGAGTTATTGGTTTATGTGTTGTGGATGTCCTTGAGACTACATGGATTCACTTCTTTGAGATGTTGTGAGTGGATTGGTTATAGATTTGACATTATCTTTTGTAGTGGGATCTTCTTAGTATATATGTGGTAGGCATTTCTCTTGAGGCCCTTGATTGTAGGTTATGAATTGGATATGTTGATGATGTGAGATTCACTTGGTATACCTTTGGAGGTATGGATAGTTGGATGGGTTTGACACTTGTTGTGGGTGTTATTTAAGCTATGGATATTTTAACAACTACTGATATATGTGATTAGCTTTGGATTGAGTTTTTGTGCTCAGTATTTCAGAATTGCTACATGATTTTATGATCTTTTAATGTGACAGGGTGGGTGGCTTTCTCTTTGGATGGTTTTATGTATGTCTAGTGGTAGTGGCATAATAAGATGTGAGATCATTCATGTTTGAGATGTTGGATACTTTAATTTTGTTTTGGGTACTAGGATGGAGAACTTCATGTACTTTGATCCATGATGGTGGATGTGCTGAGAGGGATTGTTCCCTTGTTTATTTATGTGGCTACAGATTGACCCTATGCAATGTATACAATAAGTGGGACATTGTTGAGATAATGGGTGTTGCACACATTGCATAATATTGTTATATTGTATTATTTTATCTTATTAGGTAATTTTACACCTAGATGGATGTGCAACATCTAAAGATTCCCATGAGATATACTTGATGAGTTGTATTGTAACATTTTGATAATATTTCATATAATTATTTAATATTGGGAAAAATAATTAAATTTTGAATAATAAATGTGGGGTTAATGGCCTAGGTAGCACATGGTTTTATCACACGGTTTATGTAATACCACTTGGTGGTTTTGTGGGACTTGCTACTATATAAGTAGCCATAAGGGTAGTTGTTGAAGTGACAAGACATAAGGGACAAATGCAAGAGTCGAGTGGGACAAGCCATAAGTTAGCCAAGGGAGCATTTATGAAAGTTGGAAGCATGGCATGGGATGTGTGGATTCATGATTGTTCACATGGATTGCCTTGTTGTGACTATGGCATTGAACGCTTCCATGGTTATATTGAAATTGTGTTTTGCGTTGAATAATACATTGTGATGGATGCTTTTGGAGGCTAAATTTTTCCCTCAATGAGGGTTTCCCCGGGTATATCTTGTGTCACAATTTTTGTGGGTATGTTGTCTATTCTCTTGCATGTGGATTTCAATTGCATCTTTATTCTAGATCTATTATGGGTTATATGGAAACAACTATATTCTTTATTGCAAGTTTCCTTACAATAAGTGGATCTTGCCTCCTTAGTATTTTGGGTGATAAAAAATGAAGAAATTTCTTTTTTTTTTTTTATCAAAATAATGATATTTTATAGCTCAGTATTATAACAAAAAATATTTACAAATATGCTTTTTTATTTTTTTTTGTCTAACAAAATAATGGCATAAATACAACCATGGTTGTTGGCCACATATTACAAACTATAGTGTTATGTAATAGCAAATGAAAATAGGAGATTTTTATATTTTTTATTCTCCTCCACATGGTAAAGGTAGCTCCTCCATGACAACAATGATTTTTTAAAGTATTGGAAGTGGAAACAAATATTTAGTTTGGTAAGGAATGCTAATGTGAATAGAGTCCATTTGTACAGAAATAAAAATGGAGTCGACATGGCCAAGCTTTTCACCAATAAATTATTATGTTATAAAAAGAAAAAAAAAAAAAAAAAACTTTTGGTTCTCTCCTCACATAATCTTTATTTAGTCACTGCCACATATGCCACAAATTTCCCAAGCCAAATGTTGAGGAGAAGATCACATGGTAAAGAAGGAATCAAAACCACTTCATTACATTTGGATTATTATTTTAGATCTGGAACATATTCAACATCACTTCCAACTTGGAAAATAATGACAGAAATAATCTTTACTAGCCACAAATAAATACATAACAATTTCTTACTAGAAAATGACAAAAAATTCCCATGACAGAAAATTTGCATGCTATGAGATATATTTATGAATATTTAAATAACAACACTCAATAAGTAATTTTCATAGTTTAATCTTAGAACAAAATTAAATATTACTTATTAATATTTAATCACATGCAACATAAAAGAATAAAATGGTATAAAATTGGAAATGGGTGATAAGTATAAAAATTTAGCTAAAAGATGGTATAAAATAGGACGTAAGTGGCTCTCACCACCTACTTTTTCCTATCCTCCATCCAATGGTCATTCTTTATCCATCTATCTATTACATTTATTTCCCATGGTACTAGTTGTGCAGCCATGAAAATAAACTACATAACATGTGGTGCTTTTTTTATTAAAAAAAAAGTGTAGAAAAACCCCCATTGGTATGCTTTCTATTTTTGTGGCTACATGATCACTGCCCATTTCCTAATGCATGTCTCATTATGAATTCATCATTTCACATCTTTGTCTATAATTAGTTATTCTCTTTCATTGGTCATAACTATCTAGTCATGATAATTCAAATATTCATCCTCAACCTCTCATCCAATTGTGTAGAGGTAAAATATAATTAACCATCTTAACACATTTAAAAGTGGGGAGACCAAGATCCACACCTTTGATTAGGTTTTCTTAATACACAAGGAACTATCAATGCAAACCATAATACAAAAGGAATGAATTATTTAAGTTATGAAAGATCAACCCCATAGCTATGAAGAAGCACCTACATGCAAACACCTATCATAGAAAGAGAGAAAAAAAAAAACTATGGAGGCTAGAATTTCCAAATCCAAAAATGAGACATTCTTGATGAGCAAAAAGAGAAATTGCTATTATTAAAAGTGAATGAATAAAATTATAAAGAGATCAATCCTTATAAAAGAGATCAAAAACCTAACAGGTGAAACCTAGGTTCATGATAATAATTAATTATTATATGCCTAAATTTTAGCTTAAGTAAACTAGAGATAATAAGTGACTTAATAATTAAATTAAAATGATTTAGTTAATAATGAAATATCTTATTACTCTAACAACCCCCCCCCCCCCCCCCCCCCCCCCCCCAATCCGTTTAAGATAAACTTAGGGAGTAGGTAAAAAACTAGAAACTACTGTTGAAAGAAAATTTGGGTCTCAACAACGAGTCCTGATGAGGTACCCAAGCACAAACAAATCTCTGTAAAGAGGAGAAATAGAGAAAACCAAATGGAAAAAATCCTACTCCAAAAAGAGATGGAAAGAGTTTTCCAAAAGATAGGAACAAAAGGATGATAAAAAAGAACACCACTGAAGCATGGAGCTCCAAACACTGCCAAACTATTGATCTAAAGAACCTCCACTATATAGAACATGACCAGGTAGAGAAGAGTAAGTCTGAAGAGATTATGAATCAAAGATGGAAGATATCTTCATGGCCTCCAAAAATAGGAATGAAAGAATGCCTATATGGTAAGTGATCCATCTCACCAAAATGCATAGGAATCCTCTCACTACAATCGCCTAGTACATAGGATCAAATACTAAATACATAACTCACTTCATTAAATCAAGAAAGAAATAGAACCAACACAATCCCCCAAAAATTCTGAGAGGTAAGACATGAACACTAAAACTAAATGCAATATCTCCTATAGAAAGAAGAATCGAGAACATGGAGAGTGCAAAAGAAGTACAAAAACCTATAATGGTATGTGTCATCGACACATCATAGGGCTAATGTCATGGAAGAAACACTCACTTGAAAAAAGAAGATGGAAAATATGGCCAAAATAAAACCTCCATGCACTTTATAATGTAGTGCCAGTAAAACAAAACACAAAGATGTGCAAGATCCCAAAATGCAATAGAGTGATACTTTATCTTGGTGTATTTGCAAAAATACTACAAAAGAATGTCAAAAAAGATCAAGAGAGACATAAGGTTGATACAATAGATAGTACAACCCATGAAAAATCATCTGAAACAACAAAATCAATCTCTGAACCTAAAATAACCAAGATATCTATTATAATGCAAAAAAAAAGGAAAAAAGAATTGAATGGGATGCGCATGGAGTAGAATCTGGAAAATAGAATGTCTCAAGATATGTATCTTGGAGTGCAAAATAGAACTTATAAATTTGACTGTATAAATCGGCAACTAAACGAAATCAAAAATCCAAAAAAACTGCACCATCATGATGGACTCAAAACTAGCTTTCTTGCAATATTTTATTTGTGGAAAATGGAGTCTAGATGAGTAAGTTATGGCCAAAACAACCATAGGTAGGTCAAAAAAAATGCTAGAAAAGAAAAAAAGTACTACCTCAAGATCTGGGCCAGAATACTCTGGGAAGTGTGCCCACTAGTACCATAAATTACCTTAGGATTTGTGCCAAAACTTTTTATTACCATACCAAATTGTCTTGATTTGTGTGCAAAATCTCAATTTGTGCACCCAAAAAGCTCGATTTGTGTGCCTAAAAAAATTAATTTACATCCCAAAAATTAGAATATTGCTGCCTCATAAATGTACCAAATTTGGGAGCAATATTTTTTAGCCTCAAATTCCAACTATGTCCAAATTGGACAAATTTTATATGAAAATAGGGGTTTTTGGGTGCTCTGAGCTCAACAATGATGTTTGTTTACACTCAAAGTGATCCAAAAAATAGTGATCCCCTAGATTCAATACAAAATAACTCTAAAAAATGAGACCCTTTCAAATAAAATGCACAAGTCTAAAAAATGATGTCAAATCTCTCAAGAACATAACAGGTAAAAAATGATGTCAAATCTCTCAAGAACATAACAAGGGCATGAAAATCTAGAGCTCTAATACCATGTTGAAGTTGATATTTAAAAGATCAACCCTACAACTCCCAAGAATCACCTACATGCACACACCTATCATAGAAAGAGAGAAGAAAAAACTATGGAGGCTAGAATTCCTAGATCAATGGGTGAGACATTCTTGATGAGAAAAAAGAGAGATTGCTAAATTATAAAAAGTGAATGAATAAAATTACAAAGAGATCAATCATTATAAAAGGAGATCAAAACCCTAAAAGGTAAAACCTAGGTTACATAATAATAATTAATGAAATAATTAATTATTATATGCCTAAAGTTTAGCTTAAGTAAACTAGAGATAATAAGCGACTTAATAATTAAATCAAAATGATTTATTTAATGAGGCAATATCTTATTACTCTAACATGGATAACTTGGATTTATTTCCCTGTCACCTCCACCTTAAGAGCATTTAAAAAATAAGATAACCAATATAGAGCTGAGATATAAAGATATGATAAGATGATAAAGTATATATAGAAATGAAAGAGGGGAAGAGGATATACCTTGTGAAATACAAACCTATAAATTAGTTATCAAATGACCTCCAAAAGAGCTGACTCTAGTGACCTAAACAAAAACTGTGAGATAGACAAAACTCAAAATTTGTTTGTGATTTGCCATGGTTGAACTGTATGATTAGGGGCAAACCATTCACCACTGATGCAATAAGGGTGATCTAGTTGGACCTAATGGAATGAGTGCAATGTTGATTCTCATTTCATAGTTCTACAGAAAGCCAAAAATATTATCTAGATCTACAACTTATTTCCCAACCCAAAATTTGAAACTTACAAAATGAAGGATTTATTCATTTATTGTTGGGGGGTTGACCTCAGTCAAACCCAACTTTAGGAATTAACCTTGAATTGAACTTAAGATGGAATGATAGAAATTAGTTGTAATATATCTAATATGAAGTAATGTAAATCTATGAAAATGCTCGTGAATTTGGAATATAATTAAGTATGTAGATACAATATCTTTTAAGTCAACTTCAAAAATCCCTAGTAAGGAAATCAAATTGAAACCAAAACCTTCATGAATGAATATGCTTGAAATCCACCTTGAGAGGCTGAATGTAGAAGATGTCAAAAGGATCTTGAATGTTGAAAGTGCAGTAGAAGATAAACTCCTTCAATAGCTTGAATTCATGAATCCTTGATCTTCAATGGATAGATTTCTTGCATTCCTTAAATACTCGAAGAATGCTTGAGAACTTGAGAGCTTGATTGAGAGTCCTTGGTCATAGAATGCTTGGATGAGAAATGAAGAAAATGGAGGGGTTTATATAGATCTCAAAATAGATTAACTCTTGTAAGCTAACATGCCTAGGAATCAATACCTTAGAGGTATCTTGACATGGGACCCAAATAGTGGACTCAAAATAGCGCCTAGTCAAGAGCACACTATGGCCCTAATTGGCCCATTAGTACCAAGAACCTATATGGGATCCCAAAACATGTCCCAGATCTGAGAAATCAAGTATAAAGTTTGAGATTTAGTTGTTTCAGTACAAAGAGTAGATTCCAAGTGGCTAAATAAAGGGAAAGGAGGACCTAGGTGAATAGATCCTACCTAAATCTTAACACCATGAAAAATAGTATCTTTAAAGAGGATCTATTGCATTTTACACTAATTCTACCTAGGAGAAAGGATGGAAGAGGGAGAGGAAAGAAAGAAAGGTGTAGAGAGAATGATTATTTCACCTAAAAATGAGTGTTAAATCATCTTTAAATTGAGGTGCTTCCAATTTAAGTCGATATATTAAGCCCCCACTTTAGAGAGAGTGTGGATCAACCCACACTCACAGTAAAGTAGAGAGAAGAAGAGAAGAATTTGATGAATCAAAATGAGGTAGAACATCACGTAGTCAAATGTAATAATCCCCCAGGGCTAAGGGTCCTAACTCCACATCCATACACTAGGGTGCAAAGAAAAAGAAACAAAGCTAAAAAGATAAAGACACAACAAGGGGGTTAATACTAAATAGACCCAAATAAACCAATGAAAGAGACCTTAGCTAAAGAAACATCTCACCCACTAATATCATATTTTCAAAGCTATTACAAGAGCATAAATAATGACATGAGAAATGCAAGAGAAACATCATTAATAATATAACTTCAAGATCTATCTCTACTAGCATGAAATCAAAAAAGAGAGAAGGGAGAGAAAATTGATTACCTTACCCAGTAGAGTGCCCACCCTACTTTGAATCACCAAGAGAGTTATTGTAAAAGATTGTATTGAATGGTCTAATGGGGTGGTAACCCATAAGGCGACCCAGTGAATTTCCACTCAATCACCTTTCTTCATATAGTCATGGCATGGTCTTGTAAAAATGCACTACCCATGTATGAGACTTAACATGTTGTGCTTTAACACATTACTTATATTAGGACTTAGCAAATTGTTATGTGTTACCCATGTATAAGATTTAGCATATATGTATCTGGATGTGTTACTCAAATATTTGACTTAAAAAATTGTTATGCATTACCCACAAATGAGATTTAGCATATATGCTTATGTGTGTGAAAGAGAAAGAGATAAATTAACAATATATCAATTTATGAATGAATTTGAAAGCATACCAAGGATCTAGGGCTAAATTACTCTAAGTCATTCTTAGAATCTACATTTTCTATCCCATGAGAGAAGAAACTATATACAAGGAGGGCTTATATATGGCCCCCTCCTTATCATGTCTAGATACTAGACATGAGAAGGTAGAGAAAGAGGATACCTACCTTATGCAACAAGGAGATATCCTTAAAGAAACAATGTGGACTACATTCATAGCAAAGATCTTTAACTCTTATAATATGTGAACATAGACATGTTAGATAACTAAGGGGCAAAATGAATTAGTTATTTCTAGTTATCCTATAGGCCTTTCAAACACTTTAGTACAAATTCAAACTTCATAAACTTCAACAACAATAACTCAATGATCCCATTTAACTTCACAATTCATACTTGTAATCAAAATTGTTATCTTACTATTCATAGCTTTACCAAATACCAAAAATCTAACTTAACTTTTACCAACTTGTAGTAGTAATGAAATATCATTAAAATCAACTTGGAACATAAAATCAATCACACATTTGACACTACAATTTAATGTCGAAACCCTATAAAGGAAAAAACCACTTAGGGACGACAACCCAAAATAATTTGGCTTTTCTAAATTAAGCACTACTAGGAGCCAACCTTGTCAAAGGTTACATGAACATTTTTTGTATGAACTAGTTAGAGCGTTTTAACATAAATATCACCTATACCTTATCACTCATTGTCATTACGAAAGAGTGGCCTGGTGAAAAGGCAAAGAAACATCACTAATTGATGTTACCCTATAAGATTTCATAGACTTGTTAGGTCCACTCGGTTAAGAGATTCTCTGCTACAATGGTAAGAAAGTAGAAGTTAAATGACCTATTAGGTTTAGCACTACCTTGCTTGTTCAAATCTTGGTTTGGCTATGTCTTCTTCCTTATGATCTTTGTTAGGCTGATTTACTCATTTACAGTATCACTTTGCACTATCTTGGTTTGATCTTTTCAACTATTTTTCTACTCAGTTCAACTTGCTTCTTTCTCTAGTAATTCAACAATAATGAGAAACCAAAACTTTCCTCAAACATCTCCTTAAATAGTAATCTCTCGACTTCTAAATTCTTCTAGATTTTGTTGGCTAACCACAATCATATATCTCATATTCAAAGTATTTAGTCATTTAGAAAAGAGAACATTCATTGAACTTTGTGCTCTTCCTTATCTTGCTTCAATCTCCATTATCAGATCTTCATTACATTTTTCTAGTTGTAGATCTTGTAATAAACTTTGACTTTAACCTTTGAACTTCTTGAACATTATTTATTTCTATCATAAGTCAACCTCAGATCTTGTCTTTCTCAACATATTCTACTAGTTCAAAATCGGTGACCATTACATTTCACTTGGGTAACATATCACTCAGCTAACACTTTATTTACTTGGTAACACTAAACTTTATCTTCTCTTTTCCAATTGCTCAGTGACAACTATTGTCTGTCGATGAATACAAAAATTCTTCTTTCTCCTTATTACTTGGTATAGCTTATATAGCTCATTGAATACATAAAATTCATCATTACATTACAAGATTACATTATCGTAAAAAAATTAAACCAACATTACATTATCCTTGTATAACTCATTCAAGTTCCCATTGAATACCATACTTAACATTATTCCACCTCATCATTATACTTTATTCAAATCCTCTTTGTCAATCAAATGATATGTTGCTGAAAAAAATTGATTAATTGTATATTGTCTTTGATGTTGCACAAAATGCCATATCTTTACTAGTCAATGTTTGTCAAGCTCACTAGGGTGATGGGGACAATTTTCTATTTCTGTCGAGCATTCCAGTGTTTACCAAGTTTAGAAGATAGTGTCTACCAAGTTCTCTCAAGCACCAAAGAAAAGTTCATAGAAGTTCAGTGTCAACCGAGCTCACTCAATTAACAAAGGAAAGTTGGCATGGAACCGATGTTAGTAGAGCTCACTCGATTACCAATGGAAGTTTACAAAGTTGCAGAGTTAATCGAGTTCACTTGGTTAACACAAGACAATCATTTTAAAGTTAGTGTCTACTAGCGAAATTGGCTAACAAAGGATTTTCTTGTTTTGGCATATTGAGTTTAATAGATTTGTTTGTTGGTTCTAGCCAACTAAAGAGATGAAGAATTATTATTATAATTTTTATTCAAGCTAACTTTACAATGTATATGATATAAGTATAATGTTAATTTGAGAATTGAAGATGTGTGAGAATGTGTGGAAGATAAGAAGATGCTTAAAGGAAGTGAATTGGAAGGATAAACAGAATATCCTTGTTGGGTGGCAAAGATTAATGTGATCAAGAAGAATCAATTATTACAGCTAGAATTGAGATCTGAAATTAGCAATATAGTTCCATCATCAATCAGGTCATATCATTGTTACTCTCCAACCATTTTAGTAGTAAATCAAATCTAGTAATAGATTTAGCCTAACAACTATTTGTAAATCTTCTATCGAGGTGGTGTTTCTAGATTGAAGTGTCTAAAGACCTCTAACAAGACCACTCCTAACAGGGTGATTAAATCCTCTAATAGGGTCACACCTAATAGTGTGTTTTGTAACGCTAAATAGGGTTGGCTCCTAATATGGCTCACTTTAGAAGAGTGAAAAATAATAACTAGTTACAATTGGTGGTTTTTCATAAATTGGGTTTCCAAGTTATAACTTGGTGTCACTTGTGTTCATGCTTTTTTTATGTGTATGCAACTAAGTTGATTGAGGTTAATCATTCTAATATATTAAGATCTACATGTTAAGTATTTGTCGAGTAATAGTTGTTATTATAGTACTTGCCAAGTTACAACATATTAATAGTGTTAACCGAGTGCCTGTGTGTTAACCAAGTGATAGTAGTTTCAACAGAGTTTATGTTTTGTAATAATATACAAGGGATCTAGGATTTATTTTTGTAGAAAGGTACTCCTCTTATATTTCCAACAATTTGTATTAGATCTTTTTGTTCTTGTATAGAAGGTTTCAAGGACCTAAGGTAAAGATCAAGATATCTTACAGAAGAGAAATTCCCAAGTTGAACAAAGATAACTTTGAGGCATGGTAGGAACTTATGAAGCTATATCTAGCAACCATCAATGATTCACATCTAAAATATTTGAATACCTAGTATAAAGCTCTTATTGGAACTTCAACTATGGAGGAGATTTCTGAAAAGAAGAATAATAACATTATGATGATTGACATTGAATCTACTCTTAATTATGTTGGATTTGATGAGGTCAAAGGTTGTCCTATTGCTCATGAAATGTGGACCAACCTGAAAGATATCTATGGAGGTGATGATAATGTGAGGAGAGCCAAGGCAGAAACCTTAAGAGGTCAGTTTGATTAGATGAAGATTAGGGAAGATGAAAATATTGCAAAATATGTTGAGACAATCAAAGTAAGTGTAAGTGCAATCAAACTCTTTGGAGGGAAAATTGATGATGTGACAGTTGTAAGCAAGGTACTCATAACCCTTTTTCCTATCTATGAAATTAGAGTGTCAACTATTCAAGAGATGAGATGCGATCCCAATAATAAGATAAATTTGGATGCTCTAGTGGGAAGGTTGACAATATTTGAGCTAGATAACTATGATAATTATGTTTGTAGTTCTAGCAATCTTGAATCTTCATTCAATCCAAGTTGTAACTCAAGAAGAAAGCTACAAAGTCTAAAGGTAAATTATTTGAAAGTGAAGAGGAAGATAGTTCTGACAATAATCTTGAAGCCATTGAAGCCCTTCTTGCAAGACGATATCCCAAAGGAAAAGGAAAGTACAAAGGTAAAATTCATCTAATTAATTTTTCTTGTAAAGAAGTTGGTCACGTTGCTACAAGGTGTCCAAATAGAGAAGACAAAGAAGAAACAAAGAACAAGTATAAAGGAAAAGAAAGATTTCAAAAACTATAAGGACTACAAGGATAAAGGTAAGAAGTCTTGTTTCATGGCTAAAGATTCTGATAGTAGTGAAGATGATGAATTGGTTTATATTGCTATAAAAGATGAATATGATGATGAAGATGACAAGATGGCACTTATTTCTCATGTTAGCAAAAATGATACATGGATTATTGATAGTGGATGTTCTCACCATATGACTAGTGATAATATAAAGTTTGAACATATGGAACACTATGATTGTGGGAGTGTAAGATTTGGAAAAAATGAACCATGTTGCATAAAAGGAAAAGGTTGTATTTCACTAACCAATGAACTTATATGTGATAATTCTTATTAGGTTGAAGGACTAAAGAATAATCTACTAAGTGTGGAACATTTGAATAACATTAGATTCAAAGTAGAATTCATGAATGGAAAGGTCAAGCTACTAGATGGAAAAGGAAATCTAGTTGGGTCTGGTAATCAAACAAAATGTAACTTATTCTACCTAGATCTAAGTGAAAATTCATGTTTCATTGCTCAAATAGAAGAAATTTGGTTATGGTATAAAAGATTGTGTCATGTAAACTTTGATAACTTGATAAAGATAAGAAAAAACAAAAGAGTTAGAGGTATTTCTAGTTTGAAAAAACTTGATATGGGCCAATGCAAAAATTGTCAAATTAGAAAGATGGTAAAGATAAGTTTTAGAAGCAATAACTATCATTCAAAAGAAGTCTTGGAGCTGGTTCATACAAACCTTTGTTGACCTATTGGCATTGAGATCTACAATGGAGGGGTAAGTGCAAAAAGTTAGGTCTAACTTTTGTGTAAAAAGTGGAATTGTTTTTCCTATTTTTGAAATTTCTAATCAATTGATGTCAAAATTTGACGCATTTAGAGATTGAATATAAAAAAGCTACAAAAATAAAAATTGTAGTGTTCAAAATATACTTTTTGAATATGTAATTTATTTGTGTACCCATATGATAGATTTTTTTTTTTATGGATTTTTAAAACCCACTTTTTTCAGAATGTATGTTTCAAGACCATACCACACTCGTGTACGGACACCATAATTTGACACAAATAAATATTTTTTTGTAAATACTTTTAAAGGAAGTTACCTAACACACCAAAGATTGATGATAATATTTTTTCTTAATTTTTTATTGAATAACCTTTTTCGTATTAATTTTTAATTGGCTATAAAGGTAATTTTAAAACCTCTCGTATACAAATACCATAATTTAATCAAAATTTCACTTTTTTAATTTTTTTTTTTAAACATCAAAAGAATTGAATGTAGATTAATGACATATAAATTAATTTAAGAAAAATTATAAAATAAAGAAGTTATTAAAGTTTTAGTACATGTCACTATTTTACATTTAGATACTATCTTTTGATTAAAAAATAATTTAAAAATAGTAAATAAAATTGTAACACTATAAAATTTATATTTCTAAAATTAGGATAGTGAGAGCTCTAATGGGTTTTTGTTTCATAAAAAAAATTGATCAAAAAGACCCTCTAAATATTATGGCGAGGCATGAATTTGCCAGTTCAATGCCTTAGCCAAATCTTGAGAGGCCAAGACATAGGTTTGGTCTCACCAAGCCTTTCTCAAACCAAAATCTGAGGCAAGAAAAAAAATCATACCTCATGTTGTAAGAAATGGGAACCTGTTATTTGAAATTTAAAAATTAGATACCTATTTTGAAAAATTAAAAGCAGCATTTAAAATCCCCCCAAAAAATTAAAAATCTTAATTTTCTAGAAATGAGTACCCTTTTTTTACTTTTTTTGTTTGATGAATAGTCCCTTATTTATATTCAAAAAAATACAATAAAATTACATATTCACAAAAAAAGGGGCTAGGGGAAACAAGATCACCTCGTGAGTTCATACGGCCACTAGCCGAAAATCAACTATTCATCAAAAACCTTTTAGAAAACAATAGAAAATAAAGAAATCCTCATGCTACCAGCATAGCACCAACCAAGAAAGGAGGATCCTTATCATCAAAGCCCCACCCAAAAGTGGGGTGAGTAGATGGCTCAAGGGGGAGCCTAACTGTCATCAATAGTAGTAGCATTATCTTCATCTTTTTCTCCCTCAGGACTGGGAGGAGAAATGGCTAAGTCCAGCCAAGGAAACACCCACTTGGAGTCTGAGTGAGTAGAGAACCAACTGGTAGTAGGAGCAGTAGGAGGAACCATTGGAGACCACCATGAACTAGACCTTTGGGGAGGCAATGCCAAGCAGTGCTAACCAACAGAACCTCTGGAAGCATGGTGCTGACCAAAAGCACCATCACTAGGAGAGCAGTGTTACTGAGAGGGAGGCGTGTGTGAGCAGTAAGCAAAATTGCTATGTCCTTGATGGTGATTTTGAGGAGGGTACAGTTGCCAAAGGTCAAATCTGGTGGAACATGAGCAACCATATAGGGGGCATTTCCCCAATAAGCAAAAACTCCTATAAGTGAGCCACCTCCAAAGCCACTTTATCCATCTGTACTTGAATCTGCAACATGACATTGTTATAAATACATGCTTTAGCATACATAGCCACATTAATGTCAAGTGTGTTGTGAGCATAAATGACTACATTGTGATCTTTCCAAATGGTAAATAAGATCTCTAATCTGAAAGCATACCATATCTAGGCATATTTGAAAGGTATCAAAGTATTATCACCTAGAAGAACCATATGCCAAGAAAAAGGTTATGGGTGGAAGGGGCAAAAGAGATCATGGATCCATCACTAGTAACATTGAGCCCATCTATAAAACCAAAAAATGTGCAAAAAGGACTCTAGTTGACCACAGAAAGAGCAATGGGGGTCAAGAACTCCTAAATGTCACAGCCAAGAGTCCAAAGGCAAGCCCCGAAAAAGAATATAGTAGGTAAGATGCACAATTTTGGGTTCAGTAATGGTGTGCCACACAACAGAGAACCTATGACTCCAAATGCAATGCAAGAATTAAAAATGCCAATGTTGGTTCATCACATCAACCATGGGCATGTGAGGAACTAGCCATCAGTAACCTAGCCTAGGTTTAGAGCTAGTTATCAAAGTGTCTGGATACCACTTCCAATCTTTCCACCAAGGGCAAGAAGATCGAATGCCCACTTTGTGTAAAAAATGTGAAGGCACCGCAAAAACTAGAAGATCAAAGGTCTGTCAATCTGGACGAGTGAGCCAGAATCGCACTCATATATCTTCCGATGACTGCAAGCTCATAGTAACTCTAGAGAAAAGATCTTTAGGGGCCCTGATGCAACATTTAAAAAAGTGCAGAGCACTAACCCTGTGCACCTTAGCCAGGGGAACACATTGAACAGAAAATAATGGTGACCACTAGAGATTATGTTGGTTCAAGGAGAGCCCATCTTTAAATCCATTGCCAACTTAGCAAAGCTAGGGCTTAACTACTTCCCAGGCTTTCCAAATACTCTTCGCAACAAAAGTACCCTAAATTTGGATAGGTTTAGGGGTAACCAGAAGGGTTTGAAACCCAATCCCCTTTCAGCTAGCCGATGGAATGAAAAGCCTGAGGAAATGCAATGTCTTAACAAAATCTTCCAGGCTTCATTGTCAAAAAGAGCTCGAATCACCCATTTAGTACATAAAGTATTACCTTTCTTTAGGGTGGACAACAAGCCTAGGCCACCAGACTCCTTGGGAAGACAACAGAAATCTAAGGCAACTCTATGAAAGCCCTTGTGAGAAGTGTTTGATGCCAGAGAAAGTCACATAAAAGGTGCTCAAGTTTGAGGTTCAAGGCCTTTGAAGGAGCCCAATAGGAAGAATAATAAACATGGGTGGGAGCCAATACTTTGTAACAACTCTGGAATCTTCCTGCTAGGGAAAGAAGATTGGTGATCCAATACTCTGGCTTCTCTATTTAGGCAAGAACCACATTCCAAAGCTCAACAACTAAGACTTGGAAGGCAAAGGGGATACCTAGAAAATGAAAAACTTCTCCATGTTGAACCCATTTCAATTGATATTACTCAAGCCAAGTAGGACGATGAATGTAAGGTTGCTTGTAACAAAGGGTTTTGTGCTACTAAATGGCAAACCTTGAAGCAAAATAGAATATTTCAAGACATTGCAAAGTGGAGGCAATATTCTCTTCATCCTCAATGAGAGTAAGGAAAGAGTTGTTTGTAAAATGACCATTCACAAGCTAATCAGGGGAATTTGAGAGGGAAATACCTCAGAACCTTCTTTGGGAGATGACATTTATGAGAAAATACCCAAAACCTTCTATTGCCAATATATATAAATAGGGTGCCAATAGGAAACCTTGATGAATTGATCGATAAAACCCAAATGCTTGAGACTAAAGGTCATTAATGGAGATGCAAGCAGAGGCATCTCCAAAGAGCATTTGGACTAACTACAAAAAGGTAGGGCCAAACCCAAGAGCCTGAAGCATGGCCAAAATGAAAGGCCACTCAATCCTATCATAAGCTTCGACAAAATCAATTTTGAGAAAGATGCCATTGTGCTTGGAATGATGAGCCCATTCCATCCCTTCCCACACAACAATTATATTTTTCAAGATATAATGGGACTTGATAAAACTTGTTTGTTTATGGTGAATGATTTGAGAAAGAAGATGACAGATTTTTAGTGAGAGAGCCTTGGCAATGATCTTATAGGAGACATTCAACAATGTGATAGGCCTCTAATTATAGATGTCTTTAGGGTCGCTTGCCTTAGGTATGAACTTAATATTCCCTTTGTTAATAAGATTACCTAGAGAATGGGAGTTATATGCCTCAATATAAACCTTATGCAGGTCTAGACCAATCTCATCCCAAAATGCTTTGTAAAATTCACAAGGGAAGCCATCACAACCAAGGGCCTCATCATCTGCCATGGAGAAGACAAATTCCTTGAGGTCCTCTAGAGTGAGCTTCTACTCATACAATGCATATTGTTTTGGAGTGAGTCTTTTAGGCGTGACAACCAAACAAGCCTACAAGGCTTGGTCCCTTGCCACCGAGGGACCTTGCATTGTGAAAAAAAATTAATAGTGGTGAAAAAAGGCTTGAAGAATATTAGGAAGCTCACAGTGCATGCTAACCCTCCTGAATGTGTTTGATCCCCACCATAGAGTGGCATGCACTCAATGCATTAAATAATTCCTTGGAAGCTCGATCACCAACCTCCAACAAGTGAAGGCAGGCTTTGAGTTGAGCTCTTGAGCAATATAATTGTCTACAACTTGTTTCTAATGGCAAAGGTTGGCAAGCCAAACCTAGAGATTTGTATCAAATGGATTCATGACAAGAGCTTTAGTGGCTCTATGGAGATCTTTGATAGTGGCCTCATAGGATCTCTTGTGGTACATGGACAATTTCCTCCTATAAATGTGAAGAAACCTCGCAACATGAGTGATGGTGTCATTCCACCACTAAATCCACCTAAAGGATGAGTGAGGCCTAGGTTCAAGGTCCCAAGTTTATAAAATATGAGTGATAGTGGGTGGATGGGACAACATAGAAGTATTAAGGTAAAACTAAGTTTTAAAATTACAAGGAGGGGCAGAGTGCCAAGTAATGGAGAAGTGGATGGGAAAATGATCTAAAAAAGTCATGTCAGGGAGCAAAGTGACAGGTAGCAGACTTGTGTGAGAAAAAGCAAAAAAAGACTGAGTATAAATCATAGCATAGTCCAACCTTCTAAGGACCCTATTAGGTCCCTCTCAAAAGTTGGACCATGTGTACCAGATGCCATCGATTCGGCAGTGATGAACATTGGGATAAAAAAGACCCAACTTGTTCTACATGTAGAACTAGACTTCTCACTCACCAACTAACCATCGAAAAGGCAAAAGGCCCACTTTATCAATAGCTAGCTCAACCATATTAAAATCCCCATAGAATAACCAAGCAGTAGGTGGCAAAGAATCAGCTAGCCACCTCCACAAGTGTGGGCACTCAATCGTATCATTAGGGGCATAGATATTGATAATGCCAAAAGAATAATTTTGAAAAGACAAAAAAATCCAAACTATTCTCTACATGGGGTCAGAACCATGGGAAACAACAAAAGAGAAAAGCCAAGGGGAAAGGAGAGTGACTACACCACCTAGACCAGCGTCATGCTGAGAAGAAAAACTAACACCATCCGGCCATATCACATGGCAAGCTAAGTTGAGAAGGAACCCAAAGTCTTTGACTTCTTCCAAACACAAAACATCAATATTGCCAAGCCTATGCTTGGTATCATGAATAGAATACTTTCTAGGAAGGTCTATTAGCCCCTGCACATTCCATGAGAGAAAATTCACAATAAACTAGCTTGCATATTCTCCTCGTCCTAAAGCAAGGAAAAATTGTTATATAAGAAAGCGAAGGATTCAAACGAAGAGTCACCCAAAGTGATGGTTTGTCACTTACTTCCTTCAGCGCAATGAAAGTGATGGGGAGATGGAGAAGATTTTTTTCTTTGAAAAAATGGGTACTCGATTTTTTTAAATGTGACGGGTACTTGTTTCTAAAAAATTCAATTTTTTTATTTTTTCAAAAATGGGTACCCATTTGTTGAAAATAAAAATGGGCACCCAATTTTAAAAAATTGAGTACCCATTTTTTAAATTTAGGGTAGGGTACCTGAGTCGACCCATTTCTAAGAGGTCTCATTCTACGGATTTGACTTCCATGGAATTGTGACTCAACTTCTTAAGATTTAACCATGGATAGAAATAACAATTGCATGCAAGTATAAACAATATCAAAAAGGTTCACCCAATCCCTGGGCTACGTCCACCAAATAACAAGTCCAATATTATTATGATTTAGTGATTGCAACCTAATTACAATTTGTAATCCCTTAAAGCTCAATACCGCCGCAAGAACCAATTTTCACATCACACCTTATGAAATAATCCCTAAGCCTAAGCCCTTTTATACAAGTATTTTTGCCACTTTAGGGTTAGAATTATTTACAACATGTTGGCCATAAATTGGCGAATAAATAATAGTCAATTGGAGAATATTAGTCATTGGTGAATAGTAGCCTAAAATTTTATGAAGTATGTATATTACTTTCCTGATCAATCACTACAAAAAAACACAACTTTGTGCATTCACCTGGAGATAACTACTTAATTTTATTTTTTGATGATAATTCTAGGATGATGACCACAATGTATGTAAAAGATAAGTTTGTAGCTTTTCAAAAGTTCAAATGGTATCTGGCTAGAGTTGAGAAAGAAATGGGAAAGAAACTAAAGTGTTTAAGGTCAAATAGAGGAAGTGAATTCATTTCTAATGAATTCAATGAATTCTACATTGAAAAATAAATTAAAAGACAAGTATCAGCCCCTAGTATACTAGAGGAAAATGGTATAGCAGAAAGAAGGAACAAATCTATCATGGATTGTGCAAGAACCTTGATGATAGAGAAGAATGTTGCAATCAAATATTGGAAGGAAGCAAACAGTACAATAGTTCATACCTTGAATAGAGTACAACTGAAGAAAGACACAAATCAAACTCCTTATGAACTATGGTATGGCTATAAATCTAATATAAGTTGCTTCAAAGTATTTGGTAGTAAATGTTATATTTTGAGGGAGACTAGGAAAGGTAAATTTGATGAAGGCATATTTGTAGGATACTCCAGTAAAAGTAAAGTATACAAATTTTGAATCTATCTACTCATAAGATCATTGAAAGTGCACATGTGAGAATTGATGAGTTTGCAGAAAAGAGTGAAGAAGAGAGAAACAAAAAAACCTGAAGACTACAAAAAATTTATTTACTTTGAATTTAATACATTTCCTAATCTAATTGGAGGTTAGTAGGCTTCACCTCCTGAGTCCTCCAAATCTCCAAAAGCACCCAAGTTGCAGCCAATGCAACTTGAGTCATAGTTAGAACCAACCAAGTTGTAGCCTATACAACTGAGTCTGAGTCTAAAGGACCTGAGTCACAGATAGTGGGACCTAAGCATGATGCATAAGATCATGGTAAGGCAAGTGAAATGATCTTTAAATCCAAAGTACTTGTACTTGCAAGATATGTTAGAAGGCAACATGCACCTAAGAAAATTATTGGAGAAAAGTTAGATGGTATAATGACAAGGAACAAATTGAAAGGTGTACATGTTTGCCTACTAAATCTGAACCTACAATTGTTAAAGATGCTTTGTATAATGAAAGTTGAATTAAAGAAATAAATGAAGAGATAGAATATATAGAAAGGTTTAAGAATTTGGTATAGCTCTGATACCATCTAAGAATTTTCCATAGGGAAAGATTCACCCAAGATTGTAGAACTCAAACACAAGCACAACTGTAGACCAAAAAGGAGTATGATCAATATATCAGAGTATGTCCTCATACATTGCTTTGTATTATCTATCCAAACACACTAGGAGTGCCTATATATAAAGGCCTCTCAGGAAGCACCTAGAATGTCTTTAGAAAGAACCAAGAGATAAGATAAGCATGACAACTAAGCACGCGTCTTATCCATCATTCTAGATGATAGGATAAGAATGACAAGGTGTATCTCAAGTGGAGATGTTGTAGAAACCATGTGCCTAAAAGAGGTGTGAACTCCTATGTTGTCAATATGACAACTCTTAAGAGTGCACATACTCCTAGGTGACTAATAAATAAATATTAAAATAATGCATTAACCTAAGTAAACTTAAGTAAGTGTAAATAGTAAATACATATTTACACCAACAGCCCCCTTAATTGCAACTTAGGGGAATGTCCTTAATCTTATGAAAACTAGAACAAAATGCATGATGGGTCTCGACTACTAGGCCATGTTAGGTACCCATGTACATAATGAATGCAGTCTCTCTAAAGCAGAGAAAGAGGGAAAACCTCATGGGAAAAAACCTCCCCCAAAAAGAGAGATAAAAGGGATGCATGGATGGATGGAGTAATCAAGACACCCCATTATGACATACATCAAGTATATACAAAAGAGAAATGGGAGAAGGAAAAAACCCCCTAAGAGGAAAAAGTCCCCCCCAAAAACGAGAAGGAGACTACTAGTCTGCCCCTAAAAGTAGTCTGTTGATTAGTGAGAAATGCTCCAATGTAGAAGCTGATCCATGATTGTTGAATGATGTTAGTCCCTTTCGGAAGAAACAATGGCAGGGGTACAAGCAAGATGCTTCTATTGTGTGTGGAAAAAATCTTGATGATGAATGGTGTCTCTAAAATTGTTCAAGTGTTTCTATGTCGATACTAATGATGGCTCCTTCCAAAATTGCTGAGAAGAAGTGCAAATCGAGTAAGGATGCATATAGAGCCTATCTCAAAGAACAAACAGTCTCCTCAAATGAGAGAGAGACCTCCTACAACTGCTATACACAAGGATCCACAATCACATCAGCTTGTAAAAACTAATCAAGTAGAGAATGGACACGAGGGTCAGAGTGAGCCCTTGCAACAACTGTAGAAGGATTGTCCTTAGCAAAGAGAAGTGAAATATCATCAAAGAAGTCCTCCAAATTTTTTGTGTGTGACTCCACAAATAAACCTAAAACATCAATCAAGAAGTCATCACTTAAGGCTGGAACTAGAAGACAAAGTGTACCTTGTTGTGCTGGATTAATCACTATGGCAATGGATGAAGTATTTTCGTCAAAGAGAAGACAAATATCATCAAGGATGTCTCCCACATCTTCAATGTGAGACTCTATGAATAGAGTTACAATGGTTGGAAGGAAGTCATTACATGAAGGTAAAGTAGGAAGTCATAAATGGTCCTGCTACATTGAGTCTGAAGCATTTGTGGTTGAAACAAGATCAGTAGGAGCGATAGGAGCATTTGGAGGTGTGATTTCATCTAGAGTCTAAGAAACTAGAGCTAGAGTGATTGGATGTAGAATGTCCTTTGGAGATGGAGGAACACATGGATCTCTATATGCTTCCAAAATAGACATCCAAATATCATGAAAAAAAATTTCCATTCTAAGAGGAGCAAAAGATTCCTTACTCATACTATTATGTAGAAAGCAATCAAGGTGCACAAGATGTGTCCAATTAAAATGTGGTGGCAATGAATAAAGATAAGGAATCAATTCTTGATGGTCTTTTAGATGATCAAGTATTGAAGCACTCCATTATAGGCCACTTGTCAAATGTATAAGATGGACTTTTGATTTTGCCTATTACAACTACCTTTTGAGGCTTAAATTTAGAACTAGGAATTGTAGCTCAGATATACAGCAATGCTAAAAGGCAATACAATGTAGAAAAGGTTCTAATGTTGAAAGTGATATTTCTATCCACACAACTCTATTATTTGAATGCAGATCTAGAAAGTAGACGAAAAATAACGCACTTAAAAACTTTTAAAAACCTTAAATAGTGTCCAAATGAGCCCATATAGAGCATTTCAAGTTGCAAAATGTAGGATTGGATAGGTATAATCACCAAAAAATACAAACTCTGACAAATCCTTACACCAAAACCAAAAAAGAGTTGCACCACTAAAAAAAAATAACAAAAAAAATGCACCTAATTTGGAGTCTAGATGACCAAGTTATGAGCTCTCAAAGTCGGGCTGGCAAATCAAAATTGAATCTCGAGAGGGGTCTGGGCAAAAAACTACTAGCTTAAATTTGACATTTAAATGACCATCGTTGTAGTTATAAATTGATTGGGAATGATGGTCAGACAACTGTCAAATTTAACACCATGAAATGCTTATGTGGAAAAAAATCAGCCCTCCTGGTGATGTGGCAATATGGTCAGTACACATGTGTATAGAAAAAGATGAGGTGGACAGGTTGACGTGGCAATCTGAAAAGCCCTATTAGCTATACAGTATAGTCTAAGGTGGCATCCTACATGGCAAGTATGATGATAGTGTGTCACTGATGAGTCACCTGCACATGTGGTAGAGAGGTCTACAGATGATGCATGGCCCAAGAAAAGGGTGCCACATAGTAGATGAATAGGCCACATGGTGCAAACATAAGGGGTCTGGGAGGGATGCTTGGCAGGGTGTGATCTTGCCGCGTGTTACAGGCTGAACATGTTGGCCATAAAAAATTTCGGTGACAGAAAGTTTACAATAGCTGGAGTTCAGTGTTTCATGGCATTGAGGACAAAAAAAGCTTATGTGATAGCCAGTTACAAAAGATGATTGCCGAGGAGACAAACATGTAGCCGAGAATTGAAAATGTTGACTAGGGCAATGGGATTCAATCCCACATGCACCCTACGGAGGCTATTGGAGGTGTTTTTAAACACACACCGTGGGTTATAAATAAAATGTGAGGCTACCAGTTGTGTTCTCACTAGAAGAAATATGTTCGACTAGTGCCAGATTGTCACCGATAAAGGAATATGCCTATCAATAATTTGATGAAGGAATATGCTCGCTAAGTGGAATATTCCTCTATGTAGGGCCAAGATCTGATAGCCCAGTTTTGTAAAAAAAAAAAAATCTCTACAAGGGCAACTGACAGAAATTTTTTTCAAAATCTAAAGGAAAATAAATACTAAGATCTAAATTGAATGAAACTGCAGATCTGAAAAATGACAATACCCAAGTTGCAAACTGGGGCCTCCGGGTGCCGACTTGCAAAAAAAATTTGCTTCATGATCGACTTTGGCCTAGGGTATTCTATTTGCACTGAATCAATGTTCTTGACATAATGATGAGGTCTGTTTAGGCTCTAGATGCTCCAAATTTCTATGGTACTCCAAATTTGGGCCAAGGTGCTAAAGCGACAATGGTCTTGAACAACTATGTGAAGAGAAATTCTCCAATCTCTAATACCATGTAAGAATTTGCCTTAGGGAAAGATTCACCCAAATTGTAGAACTCAAATACAAGCACAACTATAGACCAAAAAGGAGTATGATCAATATATCAGAGTATGTCCTCATACATTGCTCTATATTGTTTGTCCAAACACACTAGGAGTGTTTTTATATAAAAGTCTCTCAAGAAGCACCTAGAATGTCTCTAGAAAGAACTAGGAGATAAGATAGTCATGACAACTAAGCACATGTCTTATCCATCATTCTAGATGATAGGATAAGAATGACAAAGTTTATCTCAAGTGGAGATGTTGTAGACACCATGTGCATAAAAGAGGTGTGAACTCCTATGTTGTTAATATGACAACTAACAAGAGTGCACATACTCCTAGGTGACTAATAAATAAATATTAAAATAATGCATTAATCTAAGTAAAATTAAGTAAGTGTAAATAATAAATAAGTATTTACACCAACAAAAGGAATAAGACTTGGACTCTTATTCCTAGACCCAAGGATAAGAATGTAATTGGCACAAAGTGGGTGTTCAAAAATAAGATGAATGAAGATGGAAAAGTTTCAAGAAATAAAGAAAGGTCAGTATGCAAAGGTTATTCTCAAGAGGAAGGTGTTGATTATAGTAAAACATTTTCTTTCATTGCAAGACTAGAAGGTGTTAGGACTCTACTTGCTTATGCTGCACATAAAGGATTTAAAGTGTATGAGATGGATGTGAAATATGCATTATTGAATGAAATTCTAGAAGAAGAAGTCTACATAGAATAACCTAAAGGTTTTGTAGATCCAAGCAAAAAGGATATGGTTTGTAAACTGCACAAAGCATTATATGGTCTCAAACAAGCTCCTAGATCTTGGTCTAAAAGACTTCATAATTATTTAATGAAGAATAGTTTTCAAAGGAAAAATGATAACAATAGCCCATTCATCAAAGAAGGACCAAATAAGAGGATTGTGTTGATAGAAATCTTTATGGATGATACATTATTTACTGGAAATGATGATTTGTGAAAATGTTTCTCAGAGAAAATGAGTAAGGAATTTGAGATGTCAATGTTTGGAGAAACCAAATTCTTTGTTAGCTTGCAGATTCAATGGAAGAAAGATGGTATCTATATTACTTAATCTAAGTAATCAAAGAGATACCAAAGAAATTAAGAATGGAGGATTCAAGATCAGTTGGAACACCTATGTCTATTGGACATAAGATTTTCAAAAATGATGATTCCAAGGAGGTAGATTAGACCACATATAGATCTATGATTTGAAAATTTCAGTATGTAGTACATACTAGGCCTGATATTGCTCCTACAATTGATATAATGGCAAGATTTTTACCTGATCCTAAAGAAAATCATATGGTGAAAATAAAGAGAATCATGAGGTATCTAAAGGGTACCAAAGAATATGGATTATTTTACAAGAAAGGAGACAATTTAGATTTGAAAGTCTTCACAGGTGCAGATTGGGCAAGAAGTATTGGTGACAGGAAGAGCACCAGTGGTGGAGCATTCTTTCTTGGTAAGAGACTAGTGTCTTGGACAAGTAAGAAGTAGAATTGCATCACTCACTCTATAGCAGAGGTAGAATATGTTGCAGCAGCAGTCAGTTGTTCCAATATTGTTTGGTTCAAACAATTGTTGGTAGGTATGAATGTAGAAATCAAGGATCCAATGGTTATCTTCTGTGATAGCACCAATGCAAATAATTTATTAAAGAATCATGTGATGCATACCAAGACCAAGCACATTCATATAAAATATCATTTTCTAAGAGAATTGGTGCAAGACAAAGAGGTGAGAATGGAATATGTGAATACTAAGGAACAAATTGCAGACATATTTACCAAGCCTAAGGATGCATTTTTGTATCTAAGAGGTAAGCTAGCTGTTATTCCCCTGTCTGAAGCTCACTAAACAATATTTAGTGGTGCATCAACTAAGTATTCTTGAAGATCATTCAAATTGATGCAATAATGAAAGGGCAGATTACATATGAATCTATACATCAGGTACATTGAAATTAACTAAATATTGTCTTTAGCATAAGATGTCAAAGAGGGAAGTTTGATGTCATATCACAAAAATTCTCTAAAGAATAAGATTTTGTTGTGATATGACATAAAACTTGTAAAAGGAGAGTTTTTTATATCAAAGATTTTTTTCTAAATGGTTGAAGATGTCAAAGAGGAAGAGTTTGATGAAGAATAAACTTGGAGAGTTTTTGGACTAAGGGAGAAACGAAAATCAAAGGAAGAGATTGATGTCAGAGGGAGTTCACACTGATAGAGGGAGTTCTCATGGATGAGAATCAAAATGAAACTAAGGATATTATCTTTACTTTTATTTTTCTCTAAAATTTTATCAGATTATGACATGTTGTGTTGCCATCGATGAAAAAGAGGGAGATTGTTGAAAACAATTCATCAATTGTATATTATCTTTAATGTTACACAAAATGTTTTATCTTTACCACTCAGTGTTTGTTGAGCTCACTCGAGAAATGAAGATAGTTTCATGTTTCTATCGAAAATTCTAGTGTTTACCAAGTTTAGTAGACAGTGTCTACAGAGTTAACTCAGGCACCAAAGAAAATTTCATAAAAGTTTAGTGTTAACCAAGCTCACTCAATTAACAAAGGAAAGTTGGCATGGAACTAGTGTTAACCAATCTCACTCAATTATCACAGGAAGTTTATGAAGTTGCAATGTCAACTGAGTTCACTTAGTTAACACAGGAAAGTCATTTTAGAGTTAGTGTCTACCAAGCTGGGTCAACTAACAAAAGATTTTCCTATTTTGGGATAACGAGTTTAATAGATTTGTTTGTTGGTTCTAGCCGGCTGTAGAGATGAATAATTATTATTTTAATTTGTATTCAAGTCTACTCGACAACGTATATGATATAAGTATAAGGTCAAGTTGAGGATTGAAGATGTGTGAGAATGTGTGGAAGATAAGAATATGCTTAGAGGAAGAAAATTGGAAGGATAAGCATAATATCCTTGTTGGGCAGAAAAGATTAATCTAATAAGGAAGGATCAAGTATTCAAGCTAGAATTCAAGTCTTAAATCAGAAATATAGTTACATTGGCAATCAAGTCATATCATTTTTACTCTCTAACCTTTATAGTAGTGAATCAAATCTCTTAGCAAACTTAGCCTAACAACTATTTGTAAATCCTCTAACAAGGTGGCATTTCTAGATTGAAGTGTCTAAGGACCTTTAACAATGTCACTCCTAATAGGGTGATTAAATCTGCTAACAAGGTCACCTCTAACAATGTGTTTTGTAACCTTTAATAGGGTTGGCTCCTAACAGGGCTCACTTCAGAAGAGTGAAGAACAGTAACTAGTTGCAATTGGTGAGTTTTTCCAAATTGGGTTTACAAATTATATTTTGGTGTCACTTGTGTTCATGTTATTTCTTTTATGTGTATGAAACTAAGTTATTAAGGATAATCACAGTAATATCTTAAGATTTGTATGTTAAGTATTACCGAGTAACAGTTGTCATGATAGTTCTTGAGGAGTTATATTATATTAATAGTGTTAACGAGGTGCTTGTGTGAGTGATGGCAGTTTCAGTAGAGTTTATGTTTTGTACTGACATCTAAGGGATCTAGGATTTATTTTTGTAGTAACTTATTCACCCCTCCCCTCTCTATTACTCCATTTATATTTCCAACAATGACACTCTACTAAATTAGCATAATGTCTAACCACTAAGAATTGACATCAATGACAACATAACAACTTATATGACTCTTTCACATACATTATCATGATTATTAGTTGGGACTAACAAGACAATCATAAAAAAAATGTATCACTTATTGAAAGAGTATCTTCAAAAGGGAGAAATATTAATGACAAGACATCTAAATAAGAGGAGTGCTTGATTAAGGTAATATCTCCAAGAAATGAAAAAGGGGAAAAGAACAATAATACACCTATTCAACCCCCTAGGTAGGTTGAATAGGGATCCTTGGATGAAGGATAACAATCTCCAAGCAAGGAAAAGTGTATAATGGACATAGTTGTACTTTATAAGAAGAGGTGATGGCTTAGGACATGCACCTCTTGCAAAAGAGAGAATCCATAGTATAGACATAATTATTCATAAAGAAAGATGAATGTCACATAATAAACAAGTTCTACTTAAGCCCAAGGAAAATAGATCCTTACAGAAAGAGATAAGGAATATAAAAATTGTCTTTTCCCCTGAGAGAGAGAGAGAGAGAGAGAGAGAGAGAGAGAGAGAGAGAGAGAGAGAGAGAGAGAGAGAGAGGAAAAGGAATATCTATGGTGAATTATATATGATTCATAAGAAAAAATTGACAGTTGTGCAAAAAATAAAAACACCCCATATCCAACAAGAAGAATATAATGCTACATCATAGAAGGGATAAGAAAAGAAACATCATAGCATAATCTATTCTAAACAACATGAGATGCTATAAAATATATCACATATTAAGTAGACTATAGATTATCATTAAATGAGAAGCATTAAAATCTAAGGCGTAAAAAGACATTTCTTAGGCAAAAACCATGGTCATGCATATAAAAAAGAAATATGTATCCATAGATGAGAATGTTCCATAAAACAATACAAATATATAGAAAAATGAAATTAAGAGATGAAAGGATGCCACATTATTCCTACTTATTTATCATGAAAGAAACAACCAAGGAATGATGGATGCTAGAGAGAAGAAAGAAAGAAAATCCAATATAAACATTAAATGATATATTCTTAATAATAAAATACAAATTCATAAGGGATATTGGATGCACTAAACAAGAGGACACATTATGTCTTCCTAAGTGGTTTCAATTTATACTAGACAAGCAATTTCAAGAAAACATAAGATTGCGAGAAAATATGTCATCATATAAAAGGAAAGAAAGTCAAAAAAGGGAGATAATGGATCCTATGATATAAAATGAGGAAGGGAAGAGACAAGTGAAATGACTATTATGTTACTCAAAAAGTAGGACAATGAGCCCCCACAAGATAGATTAACAACGTCACAAATCAAGGAGCAACATAATAGGGATGTAGATATATCAAGTAAAATAATCATGAAAAAAAATCATGCATCGTCACAATTAATATTGAATACAATATAAGAAATGCACTAATAAAGCCTAGAAAAAGAAGATCTCTTAGATGTAATTAGATGAAAATGTAAAGAGAAGAAATCAATATGCATATACCCATCAAATAAAGGTGTTTGATTCACAAAGTCAAGAATGTAGGATGTTGGTGTGAAATCTAAGGTTTCCCATTTTGAAGAGTTGAGAAGCCACTTAAAGGGTAAATATGAATATGATCCTTAGGATCTAATACTAGATTTTGAAAGCAATGTCATGATGATCATCATCTTCAACAAGATCTAATTTTATTTGAGATGTATTTTGAAAGAAACAATAAGAAGGAAAAAGTGTGTGGTCTTTTATTTCTAAGGCATTCATAGGAGGCCAAAAAGAACTCATCAAAGTCTTTCCTATAGAAGGAATATGAATGAAATTCATAGAAGAGGTTGATCAATAAGAGAAATAACCATGAAGTCATCCAAAGGTGCCTCGTGAGAAAGAGAGTAATCCATATCCTTATCTAAGGTTCTTCCCAATTAGTAGAACCATCCAAAGAGGGAAGAAAGAACACATTGGAGGAGGAATAATCATAACTCAAAGAAGTTTCACAAAGGAGACAATAGTCAATATTCCTACCCAAGGGCTCATCCCAAATAGTAGCTATCAAGGTTAGGAACATCATGAATTGCTAAAGGTTGAACAACATCATCTTTGAAATAATTAACCTTTGAAGGGGAATGGAAATCAATAAAAGGAAAAACTAAATTTTTGTCATATGCATGAAATGAAACATTTGGAATATCATGAATGAAATTTTAAAATAAAGATAACAATCCCATTGAAAGGAAATGCAATGATTATGAAAGAAACTAGATGTAATTTTCTTTTTCTTTTTTTAAAAAGGAAAATATATGAAATGTAAAAGGAGATCTAAATACCACTAATGTATAAAATAGAATACAAATTACATCTAGATACACCAAAAATTAATCTAACTCTAAAATAAAACAAAGGAAATGCCATAACTCGAGTTCACCAAAAAGGAGCTAAACACCCAATGCAAAGAATCTAACTCCAATAAGAAAAGTATATAGGAAGTCGGGTTCACCAAAATGTGCAATGAAGATAAACACATAATGAAATGCAATAATCTAACTCCAAAAGTATACAAGAGATGTAAGTAGATTGAGTTCATTAAAAATTAGGTAAACACCCAATGCAAAGAAACTAACTCCTATAAGAAAAGTGTATACAAAGTTGGGTTCACCAAAATGTGCAAGGATAAAATGGAATCAACTACCCTAACACATTTAGAAGGGGGAAAACCAAGATCTATGCCTTTTATTAGGTTTGATTAATACAAAAGGGATTATTAATGCAAAACCTAATACAAAAGGAATGAATAACTCATAATTATTTCCCCCTCAGCTCCACCTTAAGAGGATTTAAGCAAGAAGATAACCAATATAGAGTTGAGATATAAAGATATGATGAGATGATAAAGTATATAGAAATGAAAGAGGATATAACTTATGAAATAAAAACTTGTAAACAAGATATTAAACAACCTTCGAAAGAGTTGATTCCCACACTCTAGTTTGAAAACTATGAGATGGACAAAAACCAAAAATTGTTTCGTGATCTGTCAAGCACAAACTAGATGATCATAGGCAACCTAGTCACCATTGATGCTTCAAGGGAAACTTGGTTGGCCCTAATGGAATGAGAGAGACATTGATTTTGATTTCATAATTCAATAGAAATTTGAAAAGGGTATCTAGATCTGCAACCTATTTAACAATTTGAAATTTGAAACCTGCAAAATAAAATATTTGTTTGTTTGTTGTTTGGGGGGTTTTCCTTAGTAAAACCCTAGTTCAGGAATTAACCTTGAATTAAAATAAATATAGAATTCTAGAAAGTAGTAGTGATGGATCTAACATGAAGCAATGTAAATCTATGAATATGATCTTGAATTTGAAATGTAATCAAGTATATAGATGCAATAGCTTTTCAGTCAACTTCAAAAAACCCTAGCAAGGAAATCAAAGTGAAACCAAAACCTTCATGAATGAATATGCTTGAAATTTTCCTTGAAAGGATGAATGTAGATCTTGAAAGGATGAATGTAGAAGATGCCAAAATGATCTTGAATGTATGGGGGGAGATCTTCTTCAAAAGGATAGGGTTGTTGTTGCACCAAAAGATCGATTTGTTAATGCTTGGTACAACCAATAGTCTTATTGAACCATACAAGGTGATTAAGCCATGTCACGAACCCTATGAGGGACATTGGTCTACTACCAACAATCTCCCTCCTAGCATCTCTCATCTTGGCTTATAGGATCCGTACCTATGACAAAGATCTGATACCAATTGTTAGAAAGGATAGGGTTGTCATTGCACCAAAAGATTGACCTATTAATGCCTAAGATGACCAATAGTCTTATAGAACCATAGGAAGCACTTAAGCCATGTTACAAACCCTATGAGGGACACTAGCCCACTACCAATAGATCTTGAATGTTGAAAGTACAGTAGAAGATAAACTCCTTCAATAGTTTGAATGCATGAATCATTGATCTTCAATGGAGAGATTTCTTGAATGCCTTGAATAATTGAAGAATTATTGAAAACTTAAGAGCTTGAGTGCAAGTTCTTGATCATAGAATGCTTGGATGAGCAATGAAGCAAATGGAGGGGTTTATATAGAGCTCAAGATTAACTAACTCTCGCAAGCCGACTTACCTAGGAATTAATACCCCAAAGGCATCTGAACACGAGACCCAAACAGAGGACCCAAAATAGAGCCTAGTTAGGGGTGTATTGCCCTCTAATAACCAAAGCTATGAACCTCCAAGATCCTTTTGGGATCCCAAAATAGGTCTCGAATCCCATAAATCAGGCACATAATTTGAGATATAGTCATTTCAGTGTGGATAGTAGATTCAGAGTGGTTAAATGAAGGGAAGGGAGGACCTAGGTGAATAGATCCTACCTCAAGCTTAACACCATGAACATTAGATGCTTTAAAGAGGATCTATTAGGTTTTACCTCAATTGCACCTAGGAGAAAGGATAGAAAAGGGAAGAAAGAAGGAAAGGTGCAAAGAGAATGATGATCTTTCCTTAAATGGGTGTTGAATCATCATTTAATTGAAGTTCTTCCAATTTAAGATGGTACATGAACTATCTTATAATCTAATAAAATATTAAATGTCTAAAAGTGGCCCAACCAACTTAAACCAAATCTAACTCGTGCATATATCCATGCAATCTAACTGAACAATAAGAAATCCATCAATTTGAATCTAAAATATGTTGACAATCTAGGGTGAACCCACAATAGTGGGTTACACTTTTTTGCCTAAACTGTCACTAAACTCTAATTTTTTAAGAAAACGTTCACTTTCAAATGCAAATTCTGGTTTAATGGTTAGGAATTTGAAGATGAAGTAAACTAGAGTCTTTTAGGATTTTGTGTCTAGATTCTAAATCTATTTTTTAATTTTTTCTAAAATTGATTTTATTGAATTATTTTTTCTCCTACGAAAATTGGTATGATATCAAAAACCTGATTTTTAAAGAGTGACACTGTTTTTGAGACACAACTTTTTTTCTACAATAGATATCAATGTGATTCTTTCAAATTTAGTTTTTTAACATCCATACCTAAACCGTAGAGGTTTTCTTATATCTTTATTGTTAGTATTTCATATTTTATTGTAGTTTAAAGTTGGCATAACACTAATTTAGACATACGTGGCTTTTGACACATGCAACTTATTATATATTTACCCAATTTTTAAAAAGAAAAATTTGATTAAAAGGTAACTCAAATACAGAGACCGTACTTATTTTTCAAAAAAAATATTTTTATATTTACTATTTTTTCATGAGCGTCGAATATCTCAGTTTATTTTTTATAATAAACCTATATTTAATTCATGTTAAAAAATATATACCTAGAAAATTTGAAAAGCACCAAATTCATAGTCATTAGAAAGCTAGTTCAAAGTACTTCAATCATGTACAATTTTAGGTCTTCAGTGCTACATTTGAACCTGGTAATTTAGCTCCGAAGAAAGGAAATCATTGAAAAAACTTCAAACTATTCATGTGGGCTTCTATCTAGCTAGTTTCGATAGAAACTTAGTTTCTATCGAAACTATTTTGTAAACTTCCGATAGAAACTAAATGTCTTAGTTTCTATTGAAACTATTTGCGGTTTACACTAGCGGTTAGCAAATCGCTTTCATAGTTTCGATCGAAACTATCAAGCTAGTTTCGATCGAAACTATGAAAGCGGGATAATCCCAACCCCGACCATAGGGGTGTTTCTCTAGTCAGCTCCTTAGGGTTTTTCCCTAGTCGGCTAATAAGGAGGTTTTTTTTAAAAAAAAAAATTGTATATAAATATGAGTTTCATTTTTTACAATTCGCATTTATGTGAAATCAAGTTATTGGCTTTTGAATTGGGAAGAAAGAAATATTTGACAAACTTCAACCTATTTTTGAATTTTGGAGGAAGAATTTACGACATGGGCAATAAAGATAAAAGAGAAAGTAAATATGCACGAAGAAGAACTAAGGAACAAGAAGATGAAAATCATCAAAAAATGCTAGCAAGATACTATCTTAGATCAGGTACACATGCACAATCTTTTTTCCAATGTATTTAATTAGTTTATTTAGTTAGGATTAGGGTTTAAATCCAATTATCAATATGATATTTATCTTAAATTAGCATTACTAGATTAACTTAATATTAAGAGTTTATTTGAAATTATGTTCATATTTAGGCCATTAGGGTTTATTCAATTATGTCCATATTAGTCCTTAGGGTAAATATTAAATTATGAATAAATTTAAATTATGAGTTTATTTAGCATGAGAATTATTGTGTTTATTCAATTATGTTAATAATTTATAGTCCATTAAGGTTTATTAGATTATGATTAAATTTAAATAAATGAGTTTATTTAGGACGTAGTCAACCAGGACAACCTACCAACATTGGAGAAGGTTCATCCCAAGTTCAAATAGGTACATGTGTATCTCTTGCAAGTATATAATATAGATCTCTCTAGAATTCTAGGTCTCTATCAAACTTTATATCTTTAATTTTTAAATTTATTGAGCGATATTTCCCCTTATAAACTTACTTGAATTTATTTGTTATATCGTGCACGTGCAACTCTAGTAGATGATGAAAATGTTGGACATGAGGAAATTGAAGATGAAGCAATGGATATTGAAGAAGGACCATCTGAAGGTTAGATAATTTAATCAAGTACATAATATTTCACTTAAGTTAAACATGTATATATGTATAAATATATGTCCCCTAAAGAGATTGTATCTTAAGACTTTGTTTCATTTTTTCTTGTGCAGCTCGAGATCAAACAACAAATGAGAATGTCAATTTAGCTCAAATATTGAAGAGAAAAATTAATCATAGAAACATAGATCATTTAATTGAAATGGATGTGAAAAAATTGAGAGAATATGCTAATCAACCTACACATACTACAAAGAGGAAATTGAATAAAAAGTCTAAAGAAATAATTGCACAATTTGAGAATCTATCAACCGTGGAGAAAACTCAACTATTATCAATTTCACTTCTTAAAGATGAATTAAAAGAGCCATTGAGACTATTGGGTATAGATACAAGTATAAAAAAGAGGAGGACTTCTAAACTAGAAAAAGATATTGTTGAAAGTGTTAAGGAAGGCTTACATTCCATTGGGAAAAAAATTAGATCTGCAAATAAATCCATTGCACGAAGAGTGATACTTACATCTATTTTAAATAAGAAAACATCCCAAAATAGACAGATCTCTTCATTATCATCTCATTTTGGGTATAGTCGGAAGACAGTACTATATTATCTGAAAAGGAGAAACAATTTGAATGATAGTACATTAGCAGGCAATTGGGCACTAATGTGTAGAGCTCCTCAATCTGACATGATTGGGGAAATAGTTAAGAACTTAGTTATTCAATTTTGGATTGATAATACTCATCCTTCACCAAATAGAAGAGATATCATCAAGCAGAGGATTAGGCCTAAGCAATATATTCAACACGCAAAACATTGGTTGGATGTCACTCAACATGAATTGTATCTCTCATTTTGTAATTAAAATCCTAACATTAAGATTGGACAAACAATGTTTGAAAGATTGAAGCCCTATTTTATGAAGATAAATAAATCTTTTGAAACATGTTGTTGTCAATATCATGTTGAATTTGATATGTACTATGAAGGGTTTTGAAAGATGATAGAAGAAAGTGGTGGAACTTCTCAAAATACTTTTCCTAAATGACCGAGTCAATTCATAACATCAATCTTATGTGACAAACCAAATGATTGTGGAATAGGCGAAATAGATTGCATAAGAGGAACTTGTGAAACATGTGGTAACTTGACTAAATTTCCTTTGAGAGAAGAAGATACTAATACAACAAGGATGGTAAAATGTAAGAGATATAAGTACATAAAGTCAGAAACAAAAGCTAGAAAAGAATCAACAAGGTTAGAATATGTAGAGGATGAGATATTGGCTGGAGAATTTATGTCAAATTTTCATAAATTGATTCAACCATATATATGCCATGCATTTTTTGCTAAGTGGCAAGCAGAACAATTTCAAACACTAAGAGAAACTTTCCCACTCGAAACAATTCTATCTGTTGTTGACTTTACAGAGAATGACTCTTTCATATCTCAAAAACAACTTCAAGCAAAATACTACTATACAGAGGAGGTTACTATTATGGTTCAAGTGTCTTATCGACATGCACAAAATGATCTGGATGGTGTGGAAAGTACAGATCAAGCATGAGTCATTAAAAAAGAGTATCACTTTTATATTAGTGATGACAAAGAGCATGACACACATTTTGTGGAACATTGTTTTAAGACATTTTTTGAATATTTGAAAAACAAAAACATTAAAATAGAAAAACATTTTGTATGGTCAGATGGATATGCAGCACAATTTAAATCAACTAGACCATTTTATGCATTATGTAGATATCATCGATACCTTAATATACCACACATTTGGAGTTTTTTTGAGAATGGACATGGAAAGGGTGAGCATGATGGTGCAAGAGCTTGTATCAAACATACTTTAAGAAAGTATCAAATGGACTATAAAGGATATCACATTAATAATGCTCATGATGTGGTTGAGTGGTGCAAAACACATTTTTCGGTGCCAACAAATATAGATAACACATCATCACAAGTGGATCGAGTCATACCATTTAGAGTGTTTTGGGAGGTATCAAGTATATATAAATTAATTTGTTCATATTTTTAAATTGAATCTTAAATTTATATTTCATATGTTACCTTAGATGATCTCTAACTAAATTATGGACCTTGTGTACATTCAGGTGTTGATAGAAGATCAATGCATACATGCAAGAGAGTAGAGAAGACATGATCTTTGCATTTAGTTATGAGTACAAATAGTAATGTGTGGTCATTATACACAAGAGAATACTCATTTTTTTGTCCTAATTGTATTGATGAAGACTATGGTGGTTGCATTAATCAAGAACGTGGATATGTGGGTGAATGGACTTTGGTGCCACTAGATGTTATTAATACGAATGAGTTTGAGGACAAAAGCTATGATGATATTCCATTGATTTCTAGTGATTATAACCATATTTCAAAATTGATCAGAGTTCGTATGTATGAACTATATATATACCTGGATCATGTACATGTATACATTTTTCATAATTTTGGTTAATTTTTATTATATATATGTACTTATGTAAATGATGTGTATCTAGAATTTTGACATATATAAGTTTGTGTAGGAAATGTTTTTGCAGTCATGGCAGAATCGAAAAATGTAGAAGGTGCTAGCTATTATTTATTACGTTGCACCATGGAAAGAGAGAAGCTAACAAAGACTGAAATAAGTGATGAAATTATTTTTCCCACAGGTTAGTATATAGTTGAATTATGTATATATGTATGTCAAGTATCTATATTTTTAATGAATTTAAATTCTTTGACTTAAATTCAAGATAAATGTATTTTTTAAATGTGTACATGTGCAAGTTTTGTTGTTGTACAAGGAACATATTTGAAGCAAATAAAAGTACTTAAAAATGGGATTCATTTCACTCATTATCAACCTAACAATAAGGTATATCAATATAGTAACCATGTTATTGCCACTGGTCTAACTCTTCATCTAGTCAAAGGACCTGGAATACGTAAGTGGAGGCTCCATATTGATGATCGTGAGAAAATATTAAATGTTATCCAAGAACGAGCTGATCCACTTGATATTACACAGAAACAACTCCTAATTTGAAATGTAACTCAAGAACAATTTTAAATTTGGTTCAAACTATTTGAAATTTGGTTGAACAATCATTTGATCAATTTGAAATTTGGTGGAATAACTAATTTTCTAAATTGAACTTTTACTCTTTCATTTTTAACTTGATGTCTTGAATTCAAATTGTCATAAAGTCACTAATTATAGAAATTATGAACTTATATGTATGTGTGTACACTAATTACTTGACATGTGCACCTTGAGGGAAAGAAATTTGAACACCACTTGTCTTAAGGGGATGAAATTAGGAATTTGTAAAATTAATTATATTGAACTTTCTATTTCACTTAAATTGTCAATTTTAGGACACATGTACACTTTCAATTTAATTAATTAGGACATGCGCTTTCAATTTCAAGACATGTGAGCTTTCAATTTTAGGACATGTGAGCTTTCAAGTTCAAATTGTGATTTGTTTAACTAAATTTTGAACATGTACATGTTTTAAGTTGGACTTGAATTAGAACATTGGGCTTAAGAGCTCGATAAAATTCTAGAATATGTGTACAAATTAAAATTTCACTATGATTAAAATTTGAAATGTAACTCAAGAACAATTTGAAATTTGGTTCAAACTATTTCAAATTTGGTTGAACAATTATTTGATCAATTTGAAATTTGGTTTCCAATAACTAATTTTCTAAATTGAACTTTTACTCGTTCATTTTTAACTCAATGTCTTGAATTCATTTAACTTTCTATGATGTTGAACTTTCTATTGCATTTAACTTGTCAATTTTAGAACACATGTACACTTTCAATTTAACTAATTAGGACATGTGCTTTCAATTTTAGGACATGTGAGCTTTCGATTTAACTAATGACTTGACATGTGAGCTTTCAAGTTCAAATTGCAATTTATTTAAACTAAATTTTGAACATGTGCATGTTTTAAGTTGGGCTTGAATTTTAGAGCATTGGGATTAAGGGGATAAAATTCTAGGATATGTACATACAAATAAAAGGGATGAGTTCTATAGATTTACTCAAGTTAGGAATTATGTACAACTAATTACCTGATACTTGAACATTTAATACATGATATATTACCAAACATTTAAATTACATGAACTATATATATATATATATATATATATATATATATATATATATATATATATATATATATATATATATATAATCAATGTACATTAAACATGCACGTACATATCTAAATAAATTACTTACATATCTTAGATAGAAACAATTTATAATATACTAGATCTAGATCTATAATGTACATTAGATTCCACAACATAATGTAACATTTATCAATCATCTCGAGAACAAATAACAAAAACATGTATCAATCTAGAGATCTATCAGAAGATAATATCAAATATAAATAGCGTGCACACATGTAGACATGTAGATCCAGGTACATCTATATCAAATCAAATATAAATATAACATGCATCATGTTTGTATATAAAGTGTCTATTTAATATATGAATGTCTCTCTGGATGAAAGTCTACAACAAATCATCTAGATAAAAAAAACTATAGATCATCAGGTGCAGGACTATCATTTCCACACCTCCTTACAACGCGGTCTGAAGATTAACTAGTATCAAGGTGCTCACTAGGATGTGCTAACTCCTATATATAAATTCAAGAGAAAGTGATATCAATACATACATACATTTAATCAAGAGAAAGTGATATTGAAATACATGTACACATAATCAAAAAATAAATAAACATTACCTATCCACTACTAACATCATCCAATGAGTCTCAATGATGTACATGATCTGGCATCAAAGCTGGAGTAAAAAGAGGCATGTCCCCCTACATTGTACATGTGCACGTGCAACACATCAAATTAAAATTTCTCTACATGATTACATTTGAATCTACGTGCATGATATACATACATGTGCCCACATGCACATGTCTAAATTAAATTAGTTTCAAATGATTGAAATTTTAACATGAACAAAAAAAAAATTACCTATGTAGATTGTGGCATCTGATAATACTCAGACTACCTAACATTGATCGTGTCCACTAATGCATCAAGATTTCATTGCATCGCATCAATGTCAATCTCTGCATCTACACGGGCCCCATGACTGGTGACTAGCACATGTGGACTATGCAGATGAGATGGCATAGAAGTAGAATCATCACGTGTCAACAAGTACATCCATCCTATGGTCGACAAGCTCAAATCAACATCATCAAGGCCCACATATGAACTCTGAGCCTGCACTGTAACACTGGTTGAAGGGTCTGTGGTATGTATATGTCTCTCTGGAGAAAAAGAATGGTTACTAGATGGATCATCATGTGCACTACCACCATGACCACTACCTGATCGATGAGAGATATATGGCTAAGGATGTGTCCTAGTACTACCATGGACATGACCTCGAACATCTGATATGGGTATGCCAAGATGCTCTGATACAAATCTATATGTATCTAATAAATCCTCAGCTAGACCAATCATAGTATCTCATGCCAACACTCCAATGAGACCCTCTAAGCTAGCCACTAAAGGGATGCCTGTTGCACTGTACAAGTCTCCTGAAGATGAAGCATAGGATGATGATCCAGAATACCGACGAGACATCAAATACTGACCAACCTAATCACTCGAAATAGATCTGACAGCTGCTACAATCTCTCCAACTCCCTGAAGGACCCCACGTAACTGAGTACTACGCATGGCCTCATCAGCTGATGGACCTAACATAGGGGAAATAGTAGGTGCCCTCTCTCCGACAATCGATCTATGTGCTAGTGGGGGATGACCTGCCTGCCTATCAGCCAGTCTAGCATGCCCTTGTCCTAAATGTCCTGGTAAATTTGTGTAGTTCATCGCCCTGCGTAAGCAAACCTCTGCATAAAGTTGTCGGGCAAAATAGAGTGGAATTTGGTCGTTATTTGGATAATGACCATGGGCAGCAAGGAAGCGTGGGTATATCAATGCATCCATCTATGGATCTGTACACTTAAGGGGAGAATACCCTCTCACATATTTTTTGAAAGATAATGAGGGAAACATTCCCTCTTTAGGACATCTTTGGGCACCAAGCCCTGCACCTCCTAGAGTGAAAGACCAGAGGAGATCTCTCGTCTCTTACTGTCAAGGACAGTCTATATAGTATGTGCAGAATATGGGGCAGCGCCATGAATCTCATCTCAAATAAATGTTAGGCTGTGTAAGATACTCTGGCATGTACTGTTATAAACACTAGAGCATGTTCCACTAGTTAGGGATTCCTGAAGTCTATGAATCTCCTGGTTAGTGCGATAATGGGGGACATGATGCTGCTCAGGGGGGATAGGCTGCTGCTCAAGGCCTAGGATAGGCTACTCGGGCCCGGATATAGGTTGTTGCTCAGGGCCTGGGATAGGCTGCTCGGGCCCGGGTATAGGCTGCTTGAGGGGGACAAGCTGCTCGGGGGGGATAAAAGGCTGTTGATCAACCATGTCAATGTATGTAGGTGTGTGTATAATGTGTAAACCTAAAAATTTAAATTTAAATTTATGACATTTAATAAAATTGAAATTTATATTAACATATGTATGTACAATTTGACAAAATTAAAAAACTTGTATCTAAATTGTTTTAATAAAATTAAACATGCACGTACATGTCTACATATATATAAAAGTCCTAAAACATAAATGAACATATACCTTAAAAGAAAACTAAATTTTAAAATACACATGTTGTTATATATAATGTTTGTAACTCAAGGACCTTTTAAGAACTACATGTGTGCAAGTTATATTTCTACCTAAGTTAGATTGAATGTTCAAAGGTTTTAGACATATTTGTGCACATAAACTTGTCAAGTGTAATTTAGGTCCACAAAGTAAATATGTGCATATATATGTATATATAGATATATGCATATATGTACATGATATGTATATTTGCACATATATCTATCATGTGTGTGTATATATGTGCATATGTGTGCATATATATACACATACGTGCACATGATATGTGCAAATATACATATCATGACACATATGCATATATAGATCTATTTATACTCTCTCTCTCTCTCTCTCTCTCTCTCTCTCTCTCTCTCTCTCTCTCTCTCTCTCTATCTATCTATCTATCTATAGGATAAATTTTAGGTATAGGGTTTTGCATTGAGGTTAAATGGTGTGGTTGTTTAAATCATGGTTAGCAAATTAGAGTTAAAAGTTGGAATAAAAATATAGTTAGGTTTGGGGATGGCTAGCGTAAGTGTTACTTCTAATATTAAGCTTTAGGGTCAAGGTCAAGTTTAACATCATGATTAAGGTTTGGGTTAGGTTAACTTGTATTAGTGATATAATTAGGTTTAGAATTATTCTTAGATTAGAGAAATACTTTTTTTAGGATTATTGTTAGTGTAACTTTGGTTATGATTAAGATTGTAGTTAAGGTGATGGTTTATGGTTAAGGCTATAATAAAGGCCAGTGTTAGGATTCATATAATGCACCATGTAGGGTTAGAGTTATGACTTTGATTAGGGATAGGGTTATGATTAGTGTTTATATTATCTCTTAGTTAGGGAGAGAATTAGAATTTGGTAGGGTTGAGGTTTAGATATGGTTTGAAAATATTATTTGAGGTTAAGGTTAGGGTTTACATCATGGTTGGTCACAAATAGGGTTTGGGTTAAAATGACATACCTAGGTTTTATGTTTGGGTTATGGCTAGAGTCAACATTAGGCTTTATAGTTGAAGTTTTACATCACATAGTAAGGGTTTGGATTAATGATATATAGTTAATTTTAGCATCATCTTAAGTTAGAGAAATAATTATATTGGGGTTTTAAAAAATTAGGGTTAGCATTTCAATTATGATTAAAATTGCAGTAAAGCTTATAGTTGAAGTTAGAACTAATGTTAGAGATTTTTTTAAAGGTCATGGAACTATGGCTAGTTTTAGAGTTTAGATTAGGTAAAATAGTTAGAGTGTACTTAAATAAACTTTAAATTAAAAGATAATATTATATATTTAGATCTAATATGGATGAAAATTTATCTTTAAAAAATATCTTATTTGCATATTTAGAGATTCACAATGACATTAGAGGCTTAAGCATGAACAGTAAAATAAAATATATAAAGAAACATATATAAAAAATAATAAAATATACAAAAAAACATATATTTAAATACTAAAAAGATATAAATTTTAACTAAAACAACAGAAGAAGGGAAAAAAAAATGTTTCATACCTTTTTTGGACGGTTGATAAGGTGGATGCTGGTCTCTCTCTAACTTTCGATCGAAATGATGAGGGGACAATCGGCTGCTCCCCTATTTATGCTAGTGCATTAGGGTTTTGATTAAAAATTAGGTCAAGTTTCGATTGAAACTTTGAAACCCGCGCAGAAACCCACGTTCCAAGTTTCGATCGAAACTTTGGTATTTAGTTAGTTTCAATCGGAAGTAACTTTCCATCAAAAGTAGAGATTTTCAATCGAAACTTTTAAAATCAATTTCAATTGAAATCTCTCAGATTATTTTTTGCCTCCACACTTTTTTGAAGGAATTTCTTCCTCCAAAAAATTGTAACCCACTATTGTGGGTTGACCCTCCGTTGATCATGATTAATCCAATTATTAAAATATAGATATGTCATTCTCATTCCTAATATATACTCATTATTGTTGAAAAAAATATATTTAAAATATGTAAAATTTTCTTATTATTAAAACTGATTTCTTCATCATCATCAATCAATTAATTTTTAGGTTGATTATGGGTTAAATCTGGGTTTATTTGTACATTATTCTATATGCTTTCCTTTTTGTATTTTCATTACTTCTATTTATAAAGATTGTTCCACCATATAACCATAAGGTCATCATGGTATACCATATTATAATTTAGAAGGAATGCATTTGTATTTGACCTTTTTACACCAACTTGGCATATTGTAACCCTCTAGTTCCTAATAAATTTGTGCATAACATCAAGTATAATACCAATTTATGGTTTGTCATACCATTGCAAGATCACTCTCATAATCCCCCCATCTCTCCCACCACCTTATTATCAAGTATTTGTTTCTCATATATCCATCTAACCCTTTATCTACATTTAGATTACACCCATGTTCTTTGAATTCATTCATCCTATTGAGGGGACATGTTTTTATCTCCTATTAATATCATCTTTCATAAATCATATCTCTCCAATGTCTTGATAATTATGCTACTAGTATTCTCTCATTGAACCAATAACAATATTTAATATATTATTCCACTTATTTTGTTCATGATGCCATATTAAAGAGGGAAAAAACTAGAAATCAAAACTTGTATACATTTCGTTGACATTATATATTCTTCTTTATCCTTAATTCAACTTCATCCAAGTTTGATATCATAGAACATATTTAAACTTATCCAAGGCTTATGTCTTGGTAGGTATCAAAACTTGTAAATGTTTATGATGAAGAATAATCTGTTAATCCTTTTCTATATGTAATGTATTATTGAGATATCAAAATTCATCAAATTCCAATAGCTTGAATAATGTTTAACTTATATTGAGGCATCAAACCTCAACTAAATAAGGAACAAATAAATTTTCAATCTCTAGTGATTCTAATACCATTGAAGGTTTCAAACCCCCTCTGTGACTAATTTCACAAAAGGTATAGGGCTTCAACAAATTTTGATAATTTTTATACTAGTAGACCCTACCCATCATTGATACCTCATATCAGTTCCAAACCTTTCCTATATTTGATACAGATTATGATATTGGATCTTGTAGCATCCTAAATCATAAGAACTTACAATCTTGGTCCTTTGGTTTTTTTATTTTGGTGTCCAAGACTTATACGCCCTTTTTTCTTAATCATGCCCCAATTTGGAACAAATTTTAAAAGCATTATATCAAAATTTACTTTGAATTAAAACTTGAGTCATTTTTACCTCCTTAAGGGAAACTTGAAATATATGTTGAAAGTTGTAAATATTCTGACGTGTATGTTGAGAGGCTCCCTTAACATGCTAACTTGAAAACAAATTTGATTTTTAGTTTTGTATTATTATTTTGAGGGGGATTTCGAATCCTAAGTTATGCTACTTCACCTATTGAGAATTGAATAGACTTGGAAAGGTCAAAATAAATAGAAACCTCACTTATTCTAGTCACGAATAAATTGAGCCAAGGAAAAGGAATCAATCTCATATCAATCAAGGTAATCAAGCATAAGGATTCAAGAAATCAACCATCTAAGGAGTAATCAAGTAAAATTGAACATCAAAATGGAAGATAGAGTAAGGTCTAGATCTTCGCATATGTAAAGTCATTCATGGTCTTCCTAGATCCTATATCAAATATCAAGAAAATATAAAGATAAATTTCATGCATCTTCATGGGTGATTCATCTATTGTGATGATATAAATTTATCAAGCTTTTGATACTTATATCATGCTTCTTCATTTATACTTTTTCAATTTGATTTCAAGGTTGATTTTTATATAGGATTTTGACCAAGATAAACCCCTTTCTCCCAACATTTTCCTTTTTTAACGTGCGAAGGTTACAAGTTGCAAAACTTCATTCACAAATTCACTAAGGCATGATAGTATATTTTAGATCCAAGCTTCTGTGTCAACTTTTGATAGAGGAAGGGTAACTCCCACAAGCATAAGTCACTTCATTCACTCACTATTAACTACATCACCTTTGACATGCATAATTGGTTGAAAGATTTTCTATAGGTTACAGCCTTTTCTAGTTCTCAAATCTATATTAAAAAAAATTGTGTCAATCTATTTGTTGTCTATATGTATAGATTATGCCCATTGCATCCTATTTAATCCTACTTGTTATCATTTCCTTCATTTTGATTTCTATCTATCTATCTAATATTTAGAAAATGGTTAAAACCTTACACTTATTCAACCCCTGAGTTTAGTTTGTCTATGTTGGAAATGATTGAAAAGATCATGAATGAACAATAATGGAACTGGTAAAGAATGTTTTCAATCATTTTTTTGTCATTGATGTCAAACTTGCTACTTGCAGGAATGACAATTGCTTAAGTGATCCAAATAATATCAATTGGTTGATTGATAAGGAGGAGGCAATCAATAAGATGTAACTAGAGAACCTAGAGAAAGGTTGAAGTTATGATGTTATAATGAAGTATAAGGATCAACTAAGCCATTGATGAAATAGTGTATTGATGACATACTCTAAGAGGATGGATAGACTGAGACACATCAAAGATGTAAGGTTTAACTAAGTCATTTGTAAAGCCTAACTAAGTTCATTTGAGAGAGTCGAGCAAGCTAGTTAGAGCCGAGCAAATTCTTGCTTGAAGCCGAGCAAGTTCAACTTTAGTGTGTGCCGAGCAATCCTTCAGGTGTCAAGTAACACAAGGTTATTCAAGTGCTGAGTAACTCAAGAAAAGACTTCAGGTGCCGAGCATCAAAAAAAGGTAATGGATGCTGAGCAAAAAATTTTAGGTGCCGAGCATCAATAAATGCAGTAGAAGCCGAGTTACACAGAAGGAGCCAAGCATCAGTAAACCAATGATGCTGAGTTGTTGCATTATTTGTTAAGACAAAAGATTCACCAAATCAGTAATGATAAGTTTGTTACATTGAATTTTTTGAATTAGTTGGATGATAAGGATGATGAGTAGATGTCACAGAATTTTATGTAAACCATGCAAACAAATTCAAGGAGAATGTTGATGGATTTATCATGAAGTTTCTGGAAGAAACAATTTGGAGGGAAAACAATATCATTTTCTCAGATCAAATCAAGATTTGAGTGGGAAATGAAGAACATAACTTCTTTATAAGGAGTTACAGGTCAGAGATGAAGTGTGTGTGAGAGAGAGTTGGTCATAAGAGTGGTCGTGTGAAGAAGCCAAGAGAAGGCTAGTGTGAAGTGTCAAGAAGAGGACATAGTGAGGAGTAAGAATAGAGCATCAAGACTCTGAGTTGATCAAGTGACAATAGAGTGTGTTGGCATAACGAGTGGAAGAACTCAAGGAGACAAATCTTGAAGGGTGAACAAGTTGTCAGCACTGCAAGGAAGAAAAGCCAAGCAAAGAAAAGAACTGAAGAGTGATCTGAAATCTGCAAGGTTAGAGTTGCTATCTTTATCAGGTCAAAACCTTTCTAATACTCTCATACCATTGTATTAGATATTGAAATCCTACATGGCTAGGTTAGCTTAACAGTTAGGTGGATAAGCCTCAGGAAAAGGATAGAAGATCCCTAGGAGAAGGATAAGAGATCCTCACGAGAAGGATAAGAGATCCTCAAGAGAAGGATAGGAGATCCTTAAAGAGGGATAAAAGATTCTTTTGAGAAGGTGACTATAAATCCCATGGACTTGGGTGGGCCTAACAGCTCTATGTAAATCCTTTAACAGGGTGGCATTCTAAGTTGAATGTTCTTAAGTCCTCTAATAGGGCACACTCCTAACAAGGTGTAGAAATCCTTTAACAGGGTCACATTTAATAGTGTGTTGTAGCCTTTAACAAGGCAGGCCTTTAATAGGGAAAACCATCAGAAGTGGTTGAAATCAATTGTGCACTAATTATGTGGGTGTCATCCCCAACCCAATTTTACCTTCTTATTCCTAGAGGGTTTCTGGGTCACCAAAATCATTTGTGTTATGTGGTGATGCATGTTTACTTTTCATGATTGTTTAATGTTTAATTGCATGCATGATAAGAAAGTAAAATGGATAGTACTTCTGATTCACTCTCATTTTATTAGAAAATTTGGATTGGAAAATATTGGACCTTGAATAACTGATTCACCCTCCTCTCAGTTATTCTAAAGAATTCTAACAATTGGTATCAGAGCCCACTGCTGATTTGTTTCAAGGTACTAGCGGTAGGAAGATCAAGATGTCCAAGAGAGAAGTTCCCAAGCTAAACAAAGAAAAATTTGTTGCATGGAAAAGTTTGATGAAGCTACACCTTGGATCAATAAGTGACTATGCACAGACCTCAATCACAGTTGATCATGTAGATGCTGCAGGACCCCTCACTGTAGATGACATGAGCAAGAAGAAGGAGCACAATCAAGGGAAGTTAGATATTGCTTCAACACTAAGCTATGTCGAGTATGATGACATCAAAGAATGTGGTACTACACATCAAATGTGGGAAACATTATCAAGAATCTATGGAGGAGATGAGAATGTCAAGAGAGCTCAAAGAGAGAGCCTAAGAGGAAAGTTTGATTATATGAAAATGGAAGAAGGAGAGAATGCTGCTCAATATGGTGCAAGGATGAAAGAAGTGGTAGAAGAAAAAGTATGTAGCAAATACTTGAGAACTTTTCTTCCTATCTATGCTATAAGAGTATCAGCCATCCAAGAGCTAAGGTGTGTACTAGGCAACACATTGTCATTTGAAGGAATAATTGGAAGACTCACTACCTTTGAGCTATCCAACTTTGACAACTACAAGCCAAAAAACTTTGAATCTGCATTCAAAGCCAGGATGACAATAAAAGACAATGAGGAAGTGCAAACAAAGAAAAAGAGTGGACAAGAAAAGTATGTATCTAGTGACAGTAGCACTAATGACGATGATGCAGACCAATTGGAGGCATTACTAGCAAGAAGATTTCATAGAGGAAGAGGCAAATTTAGAGGTAAGGTGCCGATCATTTGTTTCAATTATAATGAAGTTGGTCAGGTCACATTGCAGCTAGATGCACACAAAAGAAAAATTACAAGGATGGAGGCAACTTCAAGAACAAGAAAGAGGACAACAAGGACTACAGAGGTAAAGGCAAAAGATGCTATATTGTTGAAGAAGAATCTGATGAAAATGATGATGAACTAGTCTATGTGGCTATTAAAGATGAATCAGATGAAGATGAAGCAACTGCCCTGGTAACATGTATGAACAAGAATAACAAATGGATCATAGATAGCAGATGCTCTCATCACATGATTGGAGATAAAAGTAAGTTCATTTCCTTTACTCAATATGAAGGAAATAGTGTTAGATTTGGTAACAATGCACCATGTCAGATCAAAGGGAAAGGTAGTATCAAGCTTACTGAAAAGATATCATGTGATAATGCATACTATGTTGAAGGCCTAAATTATAACTTGTTATGTGTCTCACAATTAGGCAATATAGGTTGTAAGGTTGAATTTGAAAATAGAGTTGCCAAGATCTATGATTATCAAGGAAGTCTAATAGGAAAAGGTGACCAGATATGGAAGATGCTTCCTGTCTCATTGTTCAAACTAATGATGTATGGTTATGGCACAAGAGGCTATGTCATGTAAATTTTGACAATCTGATAAGCATCAGCAAAATGAAGAAAGTCAGAGCTCTACCAAAGTTGAAGAAGCCTAATAACACCATGTGCAAACAATGTCAATTAGGGAAGATGACCAAGTCAACTTTCAAAAGCAAGGCTTATACTTCTAATGAAGGATTAGATCTAGTTCATACTAACTTGTGTGGTCCTATTGAAGTGCAAAGCTAAAAAGGTGATAGATACATAATGCTATTTTTAAATGACTATTCAAGGATGATGACAGTCATGTTCCTGACACAAAAATTAGATGTGTTCCAAATGTTCAAATGGTACTTGGCCAGAGTTGAGAAAGAGACTGGAAAGAGCCTAAAATGCCTCAAATCTAATAGAGGAGGTGAATTCACATCAAAAGAATTTGAAGAATTCTGCAATGAAAGAGGAATCAAAAGGCAGACATCAGCACCTAGGACTCCATCTCAAAATGGTATAGCAGAAAGAAGGAATAGATCATTTATTGATTGTGCCAGGAACTTAATGATGGAGGAAAATGTTGCACTCAAGTACTAGAGAGAAGCTGTAAGTACTACACTCTACACACTCAATAGAGTTCAAGTCAAGAAATGTACAAATGCAACACCTTTTCAATTATGGTATGGGCATTCTCCTAATGTAAAATATTTTGAAATATTTGGATGCAAATGCTATATATATAAAGAGTCTAGAAATGGAAAATATGATGCAAAGAGTAAGGAAGGCACATTTCTTAGTTATTCTACTAGAAGAAAATCTTATAAGTGCTTGAATGTTAACACTAACAAAGTAGTAGAAAGCAAAAATGTGAAATTTGATGAGCTTGCAGAAGTTCAAAGTGTTAAGAACACCAAGAAAGTAGAAGAATACAAGACCTTTGTATACTTTTATGAAGGTATACCTAATAATGGTGAAGTTGCAAATCAGAATGACAATCAGCAACAAAATCCAGTATCTGATGAGTCACAGATAGTGAATGTTGAGCAGTAGACACATTTAGAAGCCGAACTACAGAATACAAAAAATGTTCATTCAGATTCACAGAGCAGTCAACATGAAGGAAATGAACAAATACCTGATGAAAATATGCATGAAGATTCATATTCTAAAAGAGACAACATGCAAACAAGGAAAGAACCAGTATTGGAAAAGTATGTAAGAAGACATCATCCTATAGATCAAACTATTGGAAATAAAGAGGCAAGACCAATGACAAGGAATAGACTCAGAAGTGAGACATGTCTGCTTAGCAAAATGGAACCAAAAATAGTAAGTGAAGCCATAAAAGATGATGACTGGTACAATGCTATGAAAGAAGAAATAGAACAAATTGAAAAGAATAAGACATGGACCTTAGTCTCAAGACTAGTTGACAAGAATGTAATTGGAACCAAGTGGGTGTTTAGAAACAAGTTAGATGAAAATGGTGAAATCACAAGGAATAAGGCAAGACTAGCCTGTAAAAGGTATGCACAAGAAGAAGGACTAGACTATGGACAAACTTTTGCTCTAGTTGCCAAAATGGAAGGAGTAAGGACCTTACTGGCATATGCAGCTTTCAAAGGATTTAAAGTCTATCAAATGGATGTTAAGTCTGCATTTCTGAATGGTATACTTGAAGAGGAAGTCTACATAGAGCAACCATAAGGATTTGTTGATGAAAATAACAAAAACAAGGTATGTAAATTGCATAAGGATCTATATGGATTAAAACAAGCCCCTAGAGCTTGGTATGAAAGACTTCACAAGTATCTAGTGCAAATAGGATTTGGAAAAACTGATGATAACAACAACATGTACATCAAATCAGAAGAAGGTAAGGATATCCTTGTATCTGAAATCTTTGTGGATGACATACTTTTTGGAGGAAAGGAAGCACTTTGCAAAAGTTTTGATAACAAAATGAAACATGAGTTTGAGATGTCTATGTTTGGAGAAATCAGTTCTTTGTTGGATTGCAAGTACATCAACTAAAACATGGTATATTCATGACACAATCAAATTACATCAAAGAGATACTTAAGACGTTTGGATTGGAAGACTCCAAACCAGTCAATACACCAATGGCAATAGGACATAAGCTATCCAAAAATGATGAATTTGTTGAAGTCAATCAAACAATGTACAGATCCATGATTGGAAAACTACAATATTGTGTACATAATAGACTAGACATAGCATTAGCAGTTGGAATAGTGATTAGATTCTCTGCTAATCCTAGAGAAAATCATCTCATGGTAGTAAAAAGGATAATGAGGTATCTCAAAGGAACTGATGATTTTGGCTTATACTACAAAAAGAATGAGAAGTTTGAGCTCAATGCATACGCAAACGCGGATTGGGGAAGCAACATTGATGACAGGAAAAGCACAAGTGGAGGAGCATTATTCTTAGGTAAAAGGCTAGTTACTCGAACTAGCAAGAAACAAACATGCACATGTCATTCCACTGCAGAAACAGAATATGTGGCAGTAGCAGTCAATTGCACGAACGTTGTGTGGCTCAAACATCTATTGAAAGGAATGAAAGAGGAGGTAACCAAACCTGTGATACTGTATTGTGATAATAAAAGTGCTATAAACATATCCAAGAATCTAGTAATGCATGGAAAAACCAAGCATATTGCAATCAAGAATCACTATGTTAGAGAATTGGTGGAAGACAAACAAGTGAAGATGGAGTACATTCACACAAAGGAATAAACTACAAATATCTTCACCAAACCATTGCCCAAGGATACATATGAATATCTTAGAGGCAAGTTGGGGGTAATACCCCTAACTCAAGCAGTCTAAAGCAACAAAGAAGCTGCCCTGCATCAACAGGAGTAGATCCTTGCAATATTAGAAAAATGATGCAGAGGATGACAATAGGAACAGAAATTCCAGATCAGTCACAAGCATGGTGACAGAGGGAGAAAACAAAAGATGCAAAGCTTATATTCTGCATGATTGAAGATGCTACATCTTTGACATTTATGTCAAAGAGGGAGATTTATGAAAAACTGATCAATAAAAGAGTAAGAGGGAGATGTATGAGAATGTATGAGATTAGTAGTAAGGATGTAGTAGTCAAGAGGGAGAAGCAGAACAAAGGATTCAATTTGTACCAGCAAAAGAGGGAGACATGATACAAAAAGGAAGATATATAATGACAACAAGTTTTCTATTTGGTATATAATTTTGGTGGTAACTAAGTTGATCAACTTAATCAATTGATCAGTTTGGTTTGCCATCAATGCCAAAGAGGGAGATTGTTGGAAATGATTGAAAAGATCATGAATGAAGAATAATGGAGCTGGTAAAGAATTTTTTCAATCATTGTTTTGTCATTGATGTCAAACTTGCTACTTGCAGGAATGACAATTGCTTAAGTGATCCAAATACTATCAATTGGTTGATTGACAAGGAGGAGGCAATCAGTAAGGTGTAACTACAAAACCTAGAGAAAGGTTGAAGTTATGATGTTATAATGAAGTATAAGGATCAGCTAAGCCATTGATAAAATAGTGTATTGATGGCATACTCTAAGAGGATGGACACATTGAGACACATCAAATATGTAAGGTTTAACTAAGTCATTTGTAAAGCCTAACTAAGTTCATTTGAGAGAGTTGAGCAAGCTAGTTAGAGTTGAGAAAATTATTGGTTGAAGTTGAGCAAGTTCAACTTCAATGTGTGCCAAGCAATCCTTCAGGTGTCGAGTAACACAGGGTTATTCAAGTGCAGAGTAACTCAAGAAAAGACTTCAGGTGCCCAGCATCAGAAAAAGGTAATGGATGTCAACCAAATTTCTTCAGGTGCTAAGCATCAGTAAATGCAGTAGAAGTTGAGTAACACAGAAGGAGCTGAGCATCAGTAAACCAATAATGTCGAGTTGCTACATTATTTGTCAAGACAAAAGATTCACCAAATCAATAATGATAAGGTTGTTCCATTGAATTTTGTGAATTAGTTGGATGATAAGGATGATGAGTAGATGTCACAAAATTTTATGTAAACCATGCAAACCAATTCAAGGCGAATGCTGATGGATTTATCATGAAGTTTATGGAAGAAACAATTTGGAGGGAAAACAATATAATTTTCTCAGATCAAATCAAGATTTGAGCGGGAAATGAAGAACATAACTTCTTTATAAGGAGTTACAGGTCAGAGATGAAGTGTGTGTGAGAGAGAGTTAGTCATAAGAGTGGTCGTGTGAAGAAGCCAGGAGAAGGCTAGTGTGAAGTGTCAAGGAGAGGACATAGTGAGGAGTAAGAACAGAGCATCAAGACTCTGAGTTGATCAAGTGACCATAGAGTGTATTGGCATAATGAGTGGAAGAACTCAAGGAGACAGATCTTGAAGGGTGAACAAGCTATCAGCACTACAAGGAAGAAAAGCCAAGCAAAGAAAAGAACTAAAGAGTGATCTGAAATCTACAAGGTTAGAGTTGCTATCTTTATCAAGTCAAAACCTTTCTAATGCTCTCTTACCATTGTATTAGATATCGAAATCCTACATTGCTAGGTTAGCTTAACAGCTAGGTGGATAAGCCTCAGGAAAAGGATAGAAGATCCCTAGGAGAAGGATAAGAGATCCTCAGGAGAAGGATAAGAGATCCTTAGAGAGGGATAAAAGATTCTTTTGAGAAGGTGACTATAAATCCCATGGACTTGGGTGGGCCTAACAGCTCTATGTAAATCCTTTAACACGGTGGTATTCTAAGTTGAATGTTCTTAAGTCCTCTAATAGGGCACACTCCTAATAGGGTGTAGAAATCCTTTAACAGGGTCACATTTAACAGTGTGTTGTAGCCTTTAATAGGGCAAGCCTTTAACAGGGCAAACCATCAGAAGTGGTTGAAATCAATTGCGCAGTTATTTTGTGGGTGTCAATCCCACCCTAGTTTTACCTTCTTATTCCTGGAGGGTTTCTGGGTCACCAAAATCCTTTGTGTTATGTGGTGATGCATGTTTACTTTTCATGATTGTTTAATGTTTAATTGCATGCATGATAAGAAAGTAAAAAGGATAGTACTTTTGATTCACTCTCATTTTATTAGAAAATTTAGATTGGACATTATTGGACCTTGAATAACTGATTCACCCCTCTCTCAGTTATTCTAAAGAATTCTAACAGTCTAGTGGGTACTTTACCCTTCCTAATGAGATGGAAGAAAAATAGAAATTAGATGGAAGAAAAATAGAAATTGGTATATAATATTTCCTACCTTGTTTGATCATTCCAATGAACAATTACTCTATCAACATCTAAACCTTACGAATCCCTTTCAAGGTTGATACCCCAAAGTATCAAAGTTCCTATTAATTCCAATACCCCAATGAGGTATTGGAGTCCTTTATCTTGATGACCTAGTCTATTTAGTCTCTTTTACCTCTAATACCTTGACAAGGTATTATAGGTAATTCTATTTTTATACCTTGCAAAACCTTCATAAAGCCCTCCAACTACACAAAAACATTCATTGATGCCTCTCAAATATACAAGAACGCACATTTCATTTCTCTCCTCTTAATTTGTCATTCTTACACATGTAAGAAGACTTGGTTTCTTCCAATGGATTTATAAATCTATAGATGACTTTTTTTTTTTTTAGCTCAAACCATATTTTTTTAATCTATTTATATTCCTCAATCTTGAATCTAATCTCAACTATTTAATTTTCTTCTAAAAGAACTATAAATTAAAGTCCATGTCTAGCCCAACTTTTATAGTTGAAAAGGTATTATAGGTAATTCTATTTTTTCTACCTTGTGAAATCTTCATAAAGCCTTCCAATTACTCAAAACATGCATTGATATCTCTCAAATAAATTAGAAGTTGCACTTCATTTTTCTCCTCCTAATGTGTCATTCTTACACATGTAAGAAGACTTGGTTTCTCCCAATGGATTTATAAATCTATAGATGACACTTGAATTTTTACCTCAAACCATATTTTGTCATCTATTTATATCCCTTAATCTCTGAATCTAATCTCAAATATTTAATTTTCTTCTAAAAGAACTATAAATCAAAGTCCATGTCTACCACTTTACAAAGTCATGAAATTTTATCCAACAATGATTTTTTAGCTCACCTAAGCATGCAAATTCATTTGAATTCATCCATAAATTATCTTCTATATTGAAATATCATATCATGAAGATTGAAAGAAGCAACTCTAAATACATCAAAGGTACAATTACTCTTTCACTCAATTGGAACTTGAGAATCTATAAAGAAAAGATAAAATATTATAGATCTCTATTTAATCATTATCTCACTAGGTTTAATTTTTTTATTTCTTTGGGAATATCAAGAAAAAGTAAAGGAAAATAATTTGAAAGGATGAAAAGGAGAGCACGATTCAATTTTGTTTAGAGACATACATTATAGATAATAAAAGAAAATGAGTGAAATATAAAAGAAAATGATTGGTTGTAAAACTTAGGCTTGCTTGAAAAGAAATGAGTAATGTTAATATTTTTTATTAGAGAAAAATGAGTCATATTGAAAATTTTTAAAAATATTTATTGTTATTAAGATAGCAAGAACTATCAAATGATAATTATTAAAATCAACATTTGAAATTGTCATTTGTCTATTTGTCTATTAATTAAAAAGAACTATTAAATTAATTAAAAAGTTTAAAAAAACTTCTCATTAGGTAAAAGAATTTCGAAGCTTAGACTACAAAATAAAAATAAATATGATAAAACAAAAACTTAAACTTTTATATTTATTAATATAAAATAAAATTCATCTTAAAAATAAATAAACTATACTCTCTCAAAAAATTAAAAGACAACTCAAACTCTATAAAGAAAGATGACATCTTTTATCCTTCTTAAATAAAATAACATAAAAGAAGAGTCATTTAATAAATAATATAACTTACACGCTTTTTCTACCCTCCGTCTTTGATGCCTATATCTCAATCCCCTTGATGTAATTTATCAACAATTGTATGATACACACCCATAACTTTCCGTTCTTCACCGTTCTTCACCTTTATGTGAAGACTCTTCTTGATTATCCCATACTTGGTTAACTCAAATCGAAAAAAATAGTCCAATTCATAAACTCCCTCTAAAAAATAGTATTCTGAAGAACCAGATGAAAATATCGTAATTATCCATTCTCCTTGACGCATCTTAATGCTACAGAAGTCGCTAAACAGTGGACGTATGTTTATATCCTCCGCTAAAGTAGAGCTGTCAACGGTAACCAAGTAGCATACAACTACTGCTTCAGTATTAGAATAAAGTATGGCAGAAGTTCCACAACCACTATTTTCAATGATTTCATGGACGCCAATACAATCACAAAACAGATCTTTGTTGAAACATGACTCCGCTCCGCCCACTGCTCTTCCAATCATCATCATTCCGTGTGACGGCACACTCTGAAATGGAGAAGAAAATATTCTCAGTTCGTGCCGAGTATTTCTTCCCAATTACAGATTGGAAAAAAAAATCGAAAATATGACTATACTATAAAAACAAATTCAGAAATAGAGATGAAGATCAGAAACGAAGTAAAAGAACGCTTATCATACATATATGATTGTCTTAAAAGTATTGATATCATTACCTTCAAATTATGAATGCAATTACGTATGAATGCATTGCTGCACTGACCAAGTCCCATCCATTGTAATGCAGGCAGCTCTTCAATACCTGATATTTTCTTATATATTTTCTTAAGTCCGGAGAGACTTGGCAGGCCCTCAAGCTCAGGACACTCACTGATAAATAGTTGTCTAAGTTTAACAAGATCACCATTTCCAGACACTCTTTGCAAATCTCTGCAACGTGTTATAGACAGACTGGTGAGTGTTGTTGGCAGAGTTATGGTCTTTAGCTTCTTACAATCTTCAATCTTGATTTTCTCCATGCAGCTTAGTCTGGAGAGACTTGGCAGCTCCTCAAGCTCAGGACACAACCAGATAATTAGCTCTCCAAGTTTAACAAGATCACCATTTCCAGAAACTCTTTGCAAATCTCTGCAACGTGTTATAGACAGACTGGTGAGTGTTGTTGGCAGAGTTATGGTCTTTAGCTTCTTACAATCTTCAATCTTGATTTTCTCCATGCAGCTTAGTCTGGAGAGATTTGACAGCTCCTCAAGCTCAGGACACAACCAGATAATTAACTCTCCAAGTTTAACAAGATCACCATTTCCAGACACTCTTTGCAAATCTCTGCAACGTGTTATAGAAAGACTGGTGAGTGTTGTTGGCAGAGTTATGGTCTTTAGCTTCTTACAATCTTCAATCTTGATTTTCTCCATGCAGCTTAGTCTGGAGAGACTTGACAGCTCCTCAAGCTCAGGACACAACCAGATAATTAGCTCTCCAAGTTTAACAAGATCACCATTTCCAGACACTCTTTGCAAATTTCTGCAACTTGTTATAGACAGACTGGTGAGTGTTGTTGGCAGAGTTATGGTCTTTAGCTTCTCACAATATTTAATCTCGATTTTGAGACTTGGCAGCTCCTCAAGCTCAGGAAAATCACTGATAGTTAGCTCTCCAAGTTTAACAAGATGACCATTTCCAGACACTCTATGCAAATCTCTGCAACGTGTTATAGACAGACTGGTGAGTGTTGTTGGCAGAGTTATGGTCTTTAGCTTCTTACAATCTTCAATCTTGATTTTCTCCATGCAGCTTAGTCTGGAGAGACTTGACAGCTCCTCAAGCTCAGGACAATCACTGATAATTAGCTCTCCAAGTTTAACAAGATCACCATTTCCAGACACTCTTTGCAAATCTCTGCAACTTGTTATAGACAGACTGGTGAGTGTTGTTGGCAGAGTTATGGTCTTTAGCTTCTCACAATAATTAATCTCAATTTTCTCCATGCAGCTTAGTCTGGAGAGACTTGGCAGCTCCTCAAGCTCAGGACACCTCCAGATAATTAGCTCTCTAAGTTGAATAGGATCGCCACTCACTGATACTTTCTGTAAATCTCTGCTACTTTTAGATAATTGATGCTGATGAGGAGAGATCTGCATGGAAAGATTTAGAACTTCATTTCTAGGATTACTTTCAGTTCAATTATTTAAGATGCATGAATGATATCTTTTGACAATGATTAGATTCTGTTATTTCACAAATAAAGCTGCATGTAAAGCGAAACTTTTCTAGATTTCTCTTACCGTTTTCATTAGCTTCGATAAGAATTTTTTTGGCATCGATTTCGATAGCTTTAAAGGCTGGAATAGCGAATTACAATAGTGAAAATCTTTGACAGAAAACTTTTATGATTAATTTCTAACTTCTCGAGGCCACTCAATACCACCTTAATACTACTAGATATTACTCCAATATTCCAATTTACTTTCCCATTCAGAGCCCTCTATTTAAGTTGAATATTTACTTGAACCTTTCAATAGTAATATGGCTCTGATCTTCATTCAGAAAGAGTGGTAAATACAAATTAAAATGGCGAACTCAGTAAGCACAGTGTTTAAAGCAAATAATGGAATTACTACAAAATATGCTTTCTTTCAAAAAACTAAGCCAATACAAAATTTACAAAAATCCTATTTCTTCAAGACAAAGTATGCAAAACAAGGCACCCTAAAAATTTCAAATCGCTTCTCCATTCTCCAATCAACGGATGAAGATGGTCGATCTGCTCAAATAAAAACTATGCACCTTCCCAAATGGTTACAAGTAAGCATCCACCTAACAAACTGAGGCTGTAGGAAAAGGTTTCTTTTTTTAAAACAAACTATGATAAACCAGTCCTTACAACAAGCAAGGGTCAAGATGGATGGATTGTTGCAAATGTTAGAAATAAATGTCATCTTTGTTATTCTTCTATCCCTAGATCTCTTAAACCACAAGATACTACGGATCCAAAATTACCCCTTAATTTTGGAAGATTCATTTTGAGAATCAAGATATATCAAAGATAAAACTTCGATTAGCAATCTTGGTCACTTGTGTTTTCAGTTGCTCTGCAACCTATTAATTTAAAGAATAAAAAAACTAAAACTATAATGTTAAAATGTTTTATTTTTTAAATATTTATTTATTTTAAATTTCTAATTTTCCATGCGTCGTTATTTTTTTTAAATATTTATTTATTTCTACCCTGCCCTGATGTGGGTGCGCTGCAGAGAGTACACTATTCTTTTTCGACTGTAAGTATAGTTTTTTTACTTCTATTTTAATTTTAAATGCATTGTCCATAAAATAATTTACCCAACTACTAATAATTTTTCGTTTTTTACATTTAAAACTTAAAAATAATTTTAAAAGTAAATTCTAGCAAGTATTAAGCTTTTTAAAGTAAATTTAAGATTTTATATAATGTTTCTTAATGTTATCCTTTAATATTAATTTAAGAGGCAATATTATTTTTCAATATTTAAATTGACGAATGAATAAGTTTTTTACTTTATTAAAAAATATTATAATTTCTTTTGAGAAATTACGATTGTATAATAAATGGATAAAAATTTGATTTAATTTTAAACGTTAAAGTTTTGCTAATATAATAGTTATTTTAAATATTTTAAATGTTATTTTTTTGCTAATATATTAGTTATTTTAAATATCAATTGGATCATGGATTTGAAGTAATATTTTTTATATTTGGTCATAACCCAGAAGGCCTTATAGTTCGGCATGTATGCTAATGATTGGATGAATCAATAAAGTGTTTCCTTTCTCCCTCTCCTTGGTGTTGTTCTCTGTGTTGTTTGCTTATGTTGTGTTACTCAGCAAGGTGGTTGGATTAGTTAGGAGTACCTCTGGCCATAGCTATTCAAATCTCTTCTTGTGTCACAACATATGCAATTTTAAAATACACCAGTGGGAAGCAAAGTGCAGAGACACATAAGAGTGAGCAGAGAAAAGAGGTGCATAGAACAACAATGTATGAGGTAGCAAATGGAGGGGATGAAGGAAGACAAAAAGTCAAGGACTCTGGCACTAGCTCCTGGGCTCGTGAAGTGGAGGAAGCATTCCCATAAGACACCATCCACACTTAGGCAGTGAAGAAAAGTGCAATTCACGCAACTACGACTGTTTTGGATCCTACTCATCCTTGATCGGATCAAGTAGCTCAATGGGTGTTCGAAGGCGAAAAATGTGTGGATAAATGCTTGCCCTCTCCCTTGGATAGAGCATCTTCCAGGCATCCCCTTGGTTTGTCAGACTCTCATGGGCTGGAGCTAATCCCTAATCATCATTTTTTGGGAAGGAAACCTAAGGGGCATAGTCATCGTTCACCTAATCCCATCCCAAGATCCCTCTATGGTCAAATGTAGAACATATCGATATTGATGTCACCAAGGAGGTTGAAGAGATTGAAATCCTTAGCAATCTCAATTTCATTTGTTGCTTCACCAATATTAGGCCTTCTAGAATAGTGGTAAATGAGTGGTGGATCACTCAAAATTCAAAGATTGAAGTCATTATGAAATTCTTGTCAAACCAATTCTTTATGGTGGTCTTCGCCAATGATGAGAGTAAGAAATGAAGCACCTGCACAAAAATTTGGTTCTTTGAAAAAAAACCTCTATGCATGATGCCCTAAAATCACAACTTTGATCCCGTGAAGTTTCATCCTTATGAGACTCCTATATGGGTGAGGTTCCCAAATTTACCATTGAAGTATTGGTCTGAATGGTGTTTGGAGAAGACTTTGGGCACATTAATTGGCATTGATCTTTGAAAAATATGTTGCATTCTTTCTTTTTTTTGCTCCATTTAAAAATATACATATGAAGTAAGCTAACTGTTAAAATTAGCTGAGTCATGACCATGTGAAATGGCAAGGTGATTAATCATTATAATTTCATATGAAGAAGAACATGTTAGCTAATCATTATGATGTTATTATAAGATTATCTTGAAATCTTGGAAAGTTGGTTATTCATCATAAATTATAGGAAGTGAAATGGTGGTTAGTCATTATGATAATAACTTCTTATAGTAATTGTGATTATATGGAGGAATATGATACTATCATGGTTAGCTAGTGTCGATAGTAAAGGCCTTGTTGTCAGCAAAGGGCAAGGTGGTGTTATTCTTGTTGGCATCTTTTAAGGGGATTGGCACCTCTATTCTCAAGGTATGTATTGCATGTGATGAGACTAAATTGTAGTCCTAAAGGCTTTTCTCGTACCTATACAGTAAGAAAGTGTCACACTCTAAACCCTTCTATCCAAGTGATTCCATGAGTTTGGAATACTTGGATGCCAGCTTAGAGCTCCCTATCCACAGAGTGCAAGAGAGTATGTTTCAAGCATAAGAAGGCTCTTAGCTGAGCCTTAGAGATACTCTTCTTGCTAGTAAACCATATGATAGGAGGTTCTTTGAGACAAGATGCAAGAGTGCAAGTGTCCACAAAGGGATTCCTCAAATATGTAATGCAAGCATGAATCTACGCTAGAATGGAATGAACAAATGCAAATAGATTAAACAAATGAGATGTGTTACAAAACTAGCCTAGTTATGCTATGTGATATTAGGTTGTTGCAAAAGAGAAGCTAATCTACATGCAACTACACTAAAATTCGATGGATGATAGCAAGTAAACAAGAAGTAGAAGTTCTCCACAAAGCTCTTCAAATATTCAAATGGTAAACCTGTAGCATAATAATACTCAAGAGTGTGGATCCTTTGAGGGGGAAAGCTCTCTCTCATTTAAAGATTTATGTACAGTGGAAATCAAGATCAAATGATGGATGATCAAGGGTGGAGTTTGAAAATGAGATTGATCCATGTGCACACACAAGTCAACCAATAAACAAAGAGTTGACTTTGCATATAAGACAAAAAGAGTCTTTTCGTTTAATTTGAAAAATAGAAATAATGCTTTATGTGTGCACATTGAGTGGGTTAGGAGAATGAGGTATTTTATAAAATTAAAAAGGGACATGTTATTTTAATGAAATAATGAACCTAGGATAGTGTAGTCAAACTATAGATTATAATCAAATTAATTGATTTTTAGCAATTTGGTCTGGGTAAATGATTAAATATTTTAGCCAAAATGTTGAGAAGGGGGCTAATAGTCTAGACAACCATTTATAGGTGATTGCAATACCCATTGGTGTACTTCAAGATATTCCCACTTAGAAATTCTCTTTTTGACACACTAATACTAGATATTTCTTTGTTATTAATGTATACTTCCCTATTAAATTTGAAATTTGTGGCAATAAAATATTTACAGAGTCCTCTCTTTTAGCTTAAGCATGTTCCTTCCTCAGATTTGGAAGACCAAAGACATAAACTACAAAGATTGTAACCAAGGATGCAAACGCCAAAGTTCATGCCTATAGTGTGGTGGGCTTTGATGTAAGTGTTGACATATCATTCAAGTTTGTTATTAGTGACACACACTTATTCAAATTTTGTATGGCTACCTGAGCTCACTATACATTTTATAGTGTTTTCCAAGCATATCAGTGGTTACCAAGCAGATATAGTCAGTATGAAGTCTAGCAGTATAAATTGTGCATTTCAGTGTATGCTGAGTTTATCAATGTTTACCAAGTTCACAGTTCATGTGAAGAAGCTAGTGTTTACCGAGTTAAGTCATGATAAAAAAGTGATGCCGAGTTGCACAATATCTACTAAGTCATCAGTGTAGACCGATTTCAACACTACCTTGAAAGTGATCATTATGGACCGAGCTTCTACATCTACCGAGTGCGTGACGATGCCAAGCAATGATAGTGGATGCCATGTTTAAGAACATCACAGAGTCAGTCTTCAGAACCCGAGTGTCTTCATGTGGGTCAACTTTGTAATATGTGTGTTAACTTGTATAACGGCTGACTTTGTAATTATGTAATTTGGATTAGTATATATATGTAATGTATTGCATCATATCAAAGAAATGAAATATATGAAGGAGTGTATGAATGTGAAAGTGAATGTGCAAGTAATACATTAGAAGAAGAAGGAATTGTAAAGGCCATATTAGCATAAGGTGTAGCAAAGTCTTATCTATCACAAAAAGGTGATCAATACTCAAAGGGAATCTCATTCAACAAATTCAGATACAGATCAGAGATCTACTATTTAATCCTAATAGGTGAACCAGTCAAAATCCTCTAACAAGGTAGACCTAACAGTCTCTTCATAAATTTCTTTACTGAGTGCATACTTCATTGTATGCAAAAAGGTCTCACAAGGTGGACCTAGTAGTCCTATTTGCTCCTAATAGAACAGATCATCAGAAATGATCAATGTAAGCCTTAATAGGCCAACTTTATGTTGCAATATTAAAGTTTGTGGGTATCATCCCCACCCTAGTTTTACTTTCTATTGGAAGGTTTCTGAGTCACCAAATCTTCGTGTCAAAGTTCTATGTTTTTAGTTTCTCATGCATGCAACTTCTTATAAGATAATTGAATTATTGGATTAAATTATTAAAGGTTTAGAAGTTACTGATTCAACCTTCCCCTCTCAATAACTTAGCATAGTCTTAAATATATCCAACAATTGGTATTAGAGCTTTTTGGTTCTCAAGAGAAAGTTTAACAACATGAGCAAAGATCAAGGACTTGACAAAGCTATTGAAATGTCCCTTTTCTAGTTTTATATGATATTTCAAGCCTCTAATCAGATTTTCAAAATCAAACAACCAATATTACAAAGATCCACCAATTTCTCAATAAACCCCAAATCGGGTATGTCCGAAATAGTGCCAAAAACTTCACAACTTCACATATTATTAATAAATCTGAAAATGGACTTTTTTACAGAAATTTCAGCAACATAACAGCCTACAAAATGACATTTCTAGATCTATATAGCATTTACACAAATCGCCCAAACATAGGACAAAAACCATGCTCATCAGACTCCCGAAATTAACACAAAAATGCCTGGAAACACCACAAAAACACTAATAATCTATCTCAGAAGTTTAACCACATCCCAATACATATATTCAGCTTTTATTTAACATCTTAAAGTCTGAAATACAGCAACAACCCAAATTGATACGAAATACTCAACTGAAATCACCAAACTCTCACAAAAAACACACCCTAAAACTCACAAATTTGCACTGTTTAGCACAAGGGCAAACTCTGCATGAGCTTGCACATGGAATGGCTTCAAACTCCCATCCTTAGCCTTCTTGAAAACCTACAAAATCCTATCCTTGGGTCTCCTTCTCCATAGGTTTGGCAGCCTCTGAAGAACAACAAAGCAATAAGCGAAAATCAAGTTTTGGAATCAGCCCAAAATGCCTCCAAACCCCTCAAAAGAGGGCATAACCCTAACTCATGTCCAAGAGGGGTTAATAAAACATATTTTAATAATAATTTTCATTTATTAGTCCAACGGTTTTCAAAGATTAACCCCCTTTTTCTAAAACTTCACCTTCTTCAGCCCGCTTGCCTTGGCAAAAATTATTATTTTTAATTATTTGAAAAGGGACATGACAAGTCCTCCCCTCCCAAATATTGCTTGTCCTCAAGCAATGGCTGAATAATAAACCAGTCAATCCACCTAGATCCCAAATGTAGTGATGAACTATACTACTATCAATTAACATAGGCTCCTGCAATATCCTCTGCAATATAACCAAGAGGAATCCATAACCAAACTGACAATTACAGCTCAACCAAACTCCAAAATCACCACTACCACAGTCAAAAACCCACGAGACACAAACTCTTAGAGCATTAGAACCCAAGTAAAGTGGACAAATCAAACTGCCAACACAGTAAATACCATCAACGCATCCCGCTGGCCTATATGGAATGTACAATCCAACTCTGCAACAATGGTGGACGCTCCTGAATGAAACTGTACCAAGTATGGAGAATCCACACATTGTACAACTCTTGCAGTCAACACAACTCTGCAAATCACCGGCCACTGTCTCATAACCATAACTCCCATGCACTGCTAATGATGAAAAGACATTACAAGATAAATAGCAAGAAATGGAACCCAAACCAAATTTGCCATGAACAAGTGATACAGCCCAGTGTGACTAACCACCAGCTAATTTAGGAGATGTCATAGCCAAAGGAGTAGAATCAATAACAACAACTGCTGAAGCATCACTCCCAAACTCCTGCTCTAAGTCATGTATTATCAAGCTGTCAACTGCAGAACCTATCGCCATGTCATGCTCATCACAACTCTCATCCCGAAGCATCAAACCATCCCATAACTAATGACAAGCACTATGAACCAAAGTACATCTCTGTATCATCATCTCATCAACATGGTCATCAAAGGTAAATTGATGAGCATACCTCACAGTGTAGTGCCGATAGAATGCACCAATCTCAATCGGTGGCTCAGACTGCAATCCAGATGAAACTAACTGCAATTGATCAGTAACCAAGTTGGAATTGACTACTACCTCCGAAGACATTTCCAAGGGAGTAATATTACTAGCAGGAACCATGCCAACTGTCGGCTCACCAACATCACACATGATCTTTGATACAACATCTCTAGTCTCTGTGCCATTAGTACTAGAGGCCACCACCATGTCAAGCATACCACAACAATTTGCTGCAGCACCCAACTCAACTGAACCTGACTCTAGTGGGAATGAACCCGATATGCCAATGTTAGTATCAAGGATGGATGCATCCCCATCTCCACTGTCTCTGACAATCTTGACCATGGACATCCTCAAATCACTAAACACCACAGCTTGTGACTATACAAAATCTAGTAAAGATTACAGTCGCTCCAACTCCATGGTCACCTTAGTCAAATGAAACTACGACTCCTTGAAAGCCAACTGTGTACTCTCAAGAATCTTAGAAGTCACCTCGAGTTGCTGAGTAAGCTCACTCACCTCATCTTCCTTGGCCAATAATGTGTCATATGTTGTACTCCCCCACTCCATAAGATAATCTCTGTCAGCTACCAACTGCATATAATTCTGTCTCAAAATCTGAATAGCCTCTCATAAAGAGTGGATCTCTGTCAAGGAAAGATAACTGCCTTCCTGCTCATCACTAGCAAGAGAACCCCATCCATAAACTACTAACAACGGACGAGTAGCATCGAAATGCTGGCAAGTGATAGCAATGTCTCGCTCACTAACTCTCAACTGATTAGACACATGATGGCACTAGCTAGACTGTCTCCTACAAACCTCCTCTGATGCACTATCTAAAGGAGTATCCTCAAAGTTACTAGTCTCTAGAGTATTACCATCCATATCCTATGAATCAACTCCAAATCTCATATCAACATACGGAGTGGGTATGTGCAGGATCATGGTGTGCCAAAAAGTGGCAATGTGAAAAAAATAGAGTTTGAACACATCTAAAAGCGCTTCAAAATCCGCTCTGACTTTTTTTCACCTATCTAGGTACCAAACCTAGAAAGTAAGGCCCAATCCTTATCGGATATCCGATTTGAGATCGGATATCGGATCTCATATCGAATATCTGATATGAGATCTGATATCCGATATTGGCGGCATAAAAATTGGAGGGAAAAGGCACAAAAATTAGAGGGAAAATCAAATTTCTAAGTGATATAACTAATTTGAGTTATGAAATATGTAAAGATATAATATATAATATAATAACATAACTATTATATATAAAATAATATATAATCTATATATTATATAATAATATAATATAATATTTTATATATATATATATAACATAATGTAAAGATATAATATATAATCTATTAATATATAATAATATATTATTTTATTATTATTATTATTATCTATAAATATAATATATATTATTATAATATATTATTATTATTTTTACTATATTTTTATTAAATATAATAATGTAATATATTATATATATGTTATTAATACATATTATTATTATTATCATATATAAATTATAATCTATAATATATTATTATTATTATTATCATATGTAAATTATAATATATAATATATTATGTTATTATTATTATAATCTATAAATTATATATATATATGATTGTTATACAATATTATTATTATTTTTACTATATTATTTCTAGTGGAGTCATTTATATGGGTCAAAAGGGCTCACAGGATGACCTATGACCCCTTTCGACACATTCCATGATGACATATGTCCCTAAGGGATCCTAGGACCCCTAGGGACATATTAGAATAGTTTATATGGGTCGAAGGGGGCCATAGGATGACCTATGAACCCTTTCAACATATTACAAGATGACATTTGTCCCTAGGGGTCCTAGGACACTTAGGGACATATTAGAATCATTCATATGGGTCGAAGGGGATCATAGGGTGACCAATGACCACCTTCGACACATTCTACGATGACATATGTCCTTAGGGGTCCTAAGACCTATAGGGACATATTAGAATCATTCATATGGGTCGAAAGGGATCATAGGGTGACATATGACCCCCTTCGACACATTCCACAATGACATATGTCCCTAAGAGTCCTAAGACCCCTAGGGACATATTAGAATCTTTCATATGGTTTGAAGGGGGTCATAGGGTGAACTATGACCCCCTTCGACACATTACATGATGACATATGTCCCTAGGGGTCCTAGGACACCTAGGGACATATTAGAATGCTTCATATGGGTCAAAGGGGGTCATAGGTTGACCTATGACCCCCTTTGACCCATTAAATGATGACATGTGTCTCTAGGGGTCCTAGGACCCCTAGGGACATATTAGAATCATTCTTATTGGTCAAAGGGGCTCATAGGGTGACCTATGACCCCCTTTGACCCATTAGATGATGACATATGTCCCTAGAGGTCCTAGGACCCCTAGGGACATATTAGAATCGTTTTAATGGGTCAAAGGGGGTCATAGATTGACTTATGACCCTCTTCGACACATTACATGACAACATATGTCTCTAGGGGTCCTAAGACACATAGAGATGTATTAGAATGCTTCATATGGGTCAAATGGTGTCATAGGTTGACCTATGACCCCCTTCTACCCATTAAATGATAACATACATAGCTAGGGGTCCTAGGACCCCTAGGGACATATTACAATCGTTCTTATGGGTCAAAGGGGGTCATAGGTTGACCTATAAGCCCCTTTGACCCATTACATGATGACATATGTCCCTAGGGGTCCTAGGAACCCTAGGGACTTACAATCGTTCTTATGAGTCAAAGGGGGTCATAGGTTGACCTATAACCCCCTTTGACCCATTACATGACGACATATGCCCCTAAGGGTCCTAAGAACCCTAGGGACATATTAGAATGTTTCATATGGGTCAAAGGGGATCATAGGTTGACCTATGACCCCCTTCGAACCATTAAATGACAACATATATCCCTAGGGGTCCTAGAACACCTAAGGACATATTAGAATCTTTGACCCATTACATGATGATATATGTCCCCAAAGGTCCTAAGATCCCTAGGGACATATTAGAATCATTCATATGGGTTAAAGGGGGTCATAGATTGACCTATGACCCTGTTCAACCCAATACATGATGACATATGTCCCCAAGGGTCCTAGGATCCCTCGGGACATATTAGAATCGTCATATGGGTCAAAGGGGATCATAGGTTTACCAATGACCCCCTTTGACCCATTAAATGATGATATATGTCCCTACCGGTCTTAGGACCCCTAGGGACATATTAGAATTGTTCTTATGGATCAACTGGGGTCATAGGTTGACCTATGACCCCCTTCAACCCATTAAATGATGACATTTGTCTCTAGGGGTTCTAGGACCCCTAATGACATATTAGAATCGTTCTTATGGGTCAAAGGGGGTCATAGGTTGACCTATAACCCCCTTTGACCCATTACATGACGAAATATGTCCCTAGGGGTCCTAAAACCCTTGGGGACCCTATGACCCCTTTTGACCCATTACTTGACGACATATGTCCATAGGGGTCCTAGGACCCCTAGGGACATATTACAATGCTTCATATGGGTCAAAACGGGTCATAGGTTGACATATGACCCCCTTCAACCAATCAAATGATGACATATCTCCCTAGGGGTCCTAGGACCCCTAGGGACATATTAGAATCATTTTTATGGCTCAAAGGGGGTCACAGGTTAACCTTTGACCCACTTCGACATATTACATGATGACATATGTCCCTAGGGGTCCTAGGACCACTAGGAACATATTAGATTCGTTCATATGGGTCAAAGGGGGTCAGAGGTTGACCTATGACCCCCTTCGACCCATTAAATGATGACATGTCCCTAGGGGTCCTAGGAGCCCTAGGGACATATTAGAATCATTCTTATGTGTCATAGGTTGACCTATGACCCCCTTTGACCAATTACATGATGACATATTTCTCTAGGGGTCCTAGGACCCCTAGGAATGTCTTAAAATTGTTCATGACCCATTACATGATGACATATGTCCCTAGGGGTCCTAGGACCCCTAGGGACATATTAGAATCTTTCATATGGGTCTAAGGTGGTCATAGGTTGACCTATGACCCCCTTCGACGCATTATATGACGATATATGTCCCTAGGGGTCCTAGGACCCGTAGGGACATATTAGAATCGTTTATATGGATCAAAGGGGGTCATAGGTTGACCTATGATTTGCTTGGACCTATTAAACGATGACATATGTTCTTAGGGGTCTTAGGACCCTTAGGGACATATTAGAATCATTCGTATGGGTCAAAAGGAGTCATAGGTTGACCTATGACCACTTTCGACACATTACATGATGACATATGTCCCTAGGGGTCGTAGGACCCTTAGGGACATATTAGAATGCTTGATATGAGTCAAACGGGGTCATATGATGACCTATGACCCCCTTTTATCTATTAAATGACAAGACATATTAGAATTGTTCTTATGGGTCAAAGGGGGTCATAGGTCACTTCGAACCATTACATGACGACATATGTCCATAGGGATCTTAGGACCCCTACGGACATATTAGAATGCTTCATATGGGTCAAAAGGGTTCATAGGTTGACCTATGACCCCCTTCGACCCATTAAATGACGACATATGTCCATAGGTGTCCTAGGACACCTAGGGACATATTAGAATGCTTCATATGGGTCAAAGGGTGTCATAGGTTGACCTATGACCCCCTCCGACCCATTAAATGACGACATATATCCCTAGGGGTCCTAAGACCCCTAGGGACATATTAGAATCATTCTTATAGGTCAAAGTGGGTCATAGGTTGACCTATTACCCCCTTCGACCTATTACATGATGATATATGTCCCTAGGGACATATTAGAATTGTTCTTATGGGTCAAAGAGGGTTATAGGGTGACGTATGACCCCATTTGACTCATAAAATGATGACATATGTCCCTAGGTGTCCTATGACCCCTAGAAACATATTAGAATCGTTCTTATGGGTCAAAGGGGGTCATAGGTTGACTTATGACCCCCTTCGACCCATTAAATGATGACATATATCCCTAGGGGTCCTGGGACCCCTAGGGATATATTAGAATCATTCTTATGAGTCAAAGGGGGTCATAAGTTGACCTATGATCCCCTTCGACCCATTACATGACGACATATGTCCCTAGGGGTCTTAAGACCCAAAGGGACATATTAGAATCCTTTTAATAGGTCAACAGGGTTCATAGGGTGACCTATGACCCCCTTCGACCCATTACGTAATGACATATGTTCATAGGGGTCTTAGGACCCCTAGAGACATATTAGAATGCTTCATATGGGTTAAAGGGGGTCATAGGTTGATCTATGACCTCTTTCGACCTATTAAATGATGACATAGGACCCCTAGGAACATATTAGAATCATTTTTATGGCTCAAAGGGGGTCATTTGTTAACCTATGACACCCTTCGACATATTACATGATGACATATTTCCATAGGGGTCCTAGGACCCCTAAGAACATATTGGATTCATTCATATGGGTCTAAGGGGGTCATAAGTTGACCTATGACCCCCTTTGACCCATTACATGACGACATATGTCCCTAGGGGTCCTAGGACATATAAGGACATATTAGAATCATTCTTATGGGTCAAAGGAGGTCATAGGTTGACTTATGACCCACTTCGACACATTACATGATGACATATGTCCCTAGGGGTCCTAGGACACCTAGGGACATATTAGAATGCTTCATATGGGTCAACGGGTGTCATAGGTTGACCTATGACCCCCTTCGACCCATTAAATGATGACATATATAGCTAGAGATCTTAGGACCCCTAGGGACATATTACAATCATTCTTATGGATCAAAGGGGGTCATAGGTTGGCCTATAACCCCCTCTGACCCATTACATGACGACATATGTCCCTAGGGTCCTAGGACCCCTAGGGAGATATTAGAATGCTTCATATGGGTCAAAAGGGGTCATAGGTTGACCTACGACCCCCTTCAACCCATTAAATGACAACATATATCCCTAGGGTTCTTAGGACCCTTAGGGACATATTAGAATCTTCGACACATTACATGACAACATATGTTCCCAGGGGTTCTAGGATCCCTCGGGACATATTAGAATCATTCATATGGGTTAAAAGGGGTCATAGGTTGACCTATGACCCCGTTTGACCCATTACATGATGACATATGTCCCAAGGGGTCCTAGGATCCCTAGGGACATATTAGAATCATATATATGGGTCAAAGGGGGTCCTAGGGACTTATTGGAATCATTCTTATGGGTCAAAGGGGGTCATAGCTTGACCTATGACCCCCTTGGACACATTACATGACGACATATGTCCCTAGGGGTTCTAAAACCCCTAGGGACATATTAGAATAGTTCTTATCGGTCAAAGGGGCTAATAGGGTGACCTATGACCCCCTTTGACCCATTACATGATGACATATGTCCTAGGGATATATTAGAATCGTTCTTATGGGTGTAAGGGGCTCATAGGTTGACTTATAACCCACTTTGACACATTACATGATGACATATGTCCCTAGGAGTCCTAAGACCCTTAGGGACATATTAGAATGCTTCATATGGGTCAAAGGTTGTCATAGGTTGACCTATGACCCCCTTCAACCCATTAAATGATGACATATGTGCCTAGCGGTCCTAGGACCCCTAGGGACATATTAGAATCATTCTTATGGGTCAAAGCAGGTCATAGGTTGTCCTATGACCCCCTTTGACCCTTTAAATTATGACATATGTCCTTAGGGGTCCTAGGACCCCTAGAGACATATTAGAATCATTCTAATGGGTTCAAGGGGGTCATAGGTTGAACTATGACCCCTATGAGCCCCTTCGACAGATTACATGATGAAATATGTCCCTAGGTGTCTAAGGACCCCTAGGGACATATTAGAATTGTTCATATGGGTCAAATGGGGTCATAGTTTGACCTATGACCCCCTCCAACCCATTACATGACAACATATGTCCATAGGGGTCCTAGGATCCCTAGGGACATATTAGAATCGTTCATATGGGTCAAAGTGGCTCATAGGTTGATTTATGACCCCCTTCGACCCATAAGAACGATTCTAATATCTACCTAGGGGTGTTAGGACCCCTAAGAACATATGTCATCATTTAATAGGTCGAAGGGGATCATAGATACCCCTATGGGCCCCTTTGACCCATAAGAACGATTCTAATATGTCCCTAGGGTTCTTAGGACCCCTTAGGGACATATGTCATCATGTAATGGGTCGAAAGGGGTCATAGGTCAACCTATGACCCCCTTAGACCTATAAGAACGATTCTTATATGTCCTTATGGGTCCTAGTAACCCTAGGGACATATGTCATCATGTAATGGGTCGAAGGGGGTGATAGGTCAACCTATGATGCCCTTTCACTGACATGAATGATTCTAATATGTCCTTAGGGGTCCTAGGACCCCTAGGGACATGTCATCATTTAATGGGTTGAAGGGGATCATAGGTCAACCTATGACCCCCTTTGACACATAAGAATGATTCCAATATGTCTCTAAGGGTTCTAGGACCCCTTTGGACATATGTCATCATGTAATGTGTCGAAGGGGGTCATAGGTCAACCTATCACCCCCTTTGACCCATAAGAAGCATTCTAATATGTCCCTAAGGGGTCGTATGACTCCTAGGGACATATGTCATCATGTAATGGGTCAAAGGGGGTCATAGGTCAACCTATGACCTCCTTAGACCTATAAGAACGATTCTAATATGTTCCTAGGGTTTCGAGGACCCTTAGGGACATATGTCATCATGTAATGGTTTGAAGTGGGTCATAGGTCAACCTATGACCACCTTTGAACCATAAGAATGATTTTAATATTTCCCTAGGTGTCCCAAGACCCCTAGGGACATATGTCATCATGTAATGCGTCGAAAGGGGTCATAGGTCAACCTATGACCCCCTTTGTCCTATAAGAACGATTCTCATATGTCCCTAGGGGTCGTAGGACCCCTAGGTACAAATGTTGTCATTTAATGGGTCGAAGGGGATCATAGGTCAATCTATGACCCCCTCGATCCATATGGATGATTCTAATATGTCCCTAGGGGTCCTAGGACCCATAGGGACATATGTCGACATGTAATGTGTCGAAGGGGGTCGTAGATCAACTTATGACACCCTTTGACCCATAAGAATGATTCTCATATGTCCTTAGGGTCCTAGGGACATATGTTGTCATGTAATGGGTCCAAGGGGGTCATACGTCCTATGACCCCCTTGACCCATATGAACAATTCTAATATGTCCCTAGGGGTCCTATGACCCCTAGGGACATATGTCATCATTTAATGGGTCAAAAGGGGTCATAGGACAACCTATGACCTCCTTTGACCCAAATTAACAATTCTAATATGTCTCTAGGGGTCTTAGGAGCCCTAGTGACATATGGCATCATTTAATGGGTCGAATGGGATCATAGGTCAACCTATGACCCCCTTTTACCCATATGAACAATTCTAATATGTCCCTAAGTGTCCTATGACCCGTAAGGACATATGTCATGATGTAATGTGTCAAAGGGGGTCATAGGTTGACCTATGACCCCATTTGACCCATAAGAATGATTCATATATATATATATATATATATATATATATATTACGTTATTATATTTAGTAAAAATAATAATATAAATTATATTTATAGATTATAATGAGAATAACATAATATATTATTATATATTAATATATTATATGTTATATCTTTACATTACGTTATTATATATATATATATATATATATATATATATATATATATATATTATAATACATATTTACATAGTAATATAACAAAAATAATTTATAAATCATAAGCTATAAGTCTTAAATCCAGTTTTATCTCCAAAATGGGTTGGGATTTCAAATTTTCCACCAAAATTCACCTAGTCATATCAATCGGATATCCGATGTCAAATCCGATATCCGATTTGAAATCCGATATCTGATTAGGCTTGGTATTTACCAAGCCTACCTGGTCAACCCAAAAGACGTGTTTGAAGAGGGATTTAGTGATACTCAGACTTCGAGTAGTCGTCTAACAATGTTATTTTCATTGAAATTGAATGAAATGAAAAAGGGTTTTTTAATATCGCTCTCGAGATTTCATCAATATAATTTCTGTCAAATTCTGAGATTGATAAGTATTTATTAGTTAATTATCAATGAAGATTATTGTAAAGTGTTGATTGACATGCTGATTGAAAAACAGCTATAATTTTCAAACGGTATAACATTTTTTAAATCTAAAAGTTGTGTCACATTCTATGCTTCGCCTAGTATAAGAAAAAATAAAATAAAATAAAATTTGATAAAATTTTCTATTAATTAAGGTGGTCAGACACGGGACTTTTTTTTTCGAAAAAGTTTTGGTAGAAAATTCATATTTAATTATTTATTTGGAATAAAAATACCAAAAAATATGCATCACATTCGGGCATGAGTCTACTTTTCATATCTATAATTATATTAAAAATATATTATCATTTGATTTTGATTAAGGTGGTCAGACATACACCATTTTGTTTTTGCCCTGAAATTTTTGTAGTACTGCATTAAAATTCAAACTTTTGACGAATCAATTATTTTTTTCTCCTGATAAGGCCTAGTAGTTTAGAAACTACATTCAATTTCCTACAGATTATTTTCTTACAACTTTTTTATATAAAGTCCTTAAACACTTTAAAATTATGTGTCAAGTTGACATAACCCTGATTCTCTGATTTTTCACTGCCACTTAAGGCCATAGTTTGGTACACCATGATCATGCACATACCCAGGTATCAAAAACTGTAGCACTACTGTCCAACTCCTCTGTACCAAAAGAAACTGCCGAGGAAACTAAGTCTTCAAAACTGCCCACTGCATCCTCCTGGATGTCATCAATGCAAATATGATCCTGGGACTCATCTGTACACATTGCCAAATATGAAAGATCATCAACACATTCCAGCAAGTATAGTCGACTGGATATATGAACAAAGCCCAACACCAGTGTATAAAAACTAATACCAACATCGGACAAGCTGCTAGTACAAGAAAAGACAACATTGTGCAATCTGCTAATCAAATCCATGATAGCACCCAAACAAACACTGCTACCAAAAAGTGTTAAAGATCTGAAGTCAACTAAATCCCAAATGCCAATATAACAATCTCGAGTCCATATCCGTAAACTAGAATCAGCTGGTAACTTAAGAAAACTCCTCACCTGAGTAATGTGACCAATACCAACTAACTCCACATACCTGTCATGATGAGATAATGAAGTCACAATACTGTCTTTGTTCACTTTTAGCTGGCTGGACAAATCATGTGAAGTACTACCAGCCTCAACCTCATGTGACGAAGCATCTAACTGTGCCTGGGACTCTTTCTCAGCAAAGTCATGAATGCTCAATGTCTGCTCATCTCTACCAGGTATCTCACCATCATGCACAACAACATCCTCATAATCATCATCTGAACCCACTACACTGTAGTCAGTGCCTGTTGTAACTATACCATCCTGAATACTTGTGACATCACCCTTTGACGACCTGTATACAATTGTCTCAATTTGAGTATCAAGTTGACCATTACTATCAATCTGCATAATATCCTTTCTCACTACCTCTTGTGGCGGAGTAGAATCTGAGACCTCTGCTTGGCTATAAGCTAGTTTCTCAAACTCCTCATGCAAGTTCTTGGTAATTGTGTCATCTGCCCTATGAGAAAATTTGCCAAATAGAAATCCAATCAACTTATCCACCTTAGCTGGGTCGGACAACATGTCATTCATCATACGGTGGTGCTCAACCAACTGTTCAGACATTTCATGGCTTATTTTCCTAATTTTATCTCGAATGTCTAAATAACCATCCTTTCTACTGTTCTGACTCTGGATATCAATTTTTCAAGATTGTGTCCTCTAAGACTCTGTACTATACCTGTCCATTCTAGATAAAGTAGAATGTAACCCCAATAGGTTATAACTTCTTCAAGCACCAAGAATCTTTATACTTCAATTGTTTGACATTTCGTCGAACACTTTGCAAGCAAGGGGTCGTATGACTGATATAATTTTTTAGATTGTTGCAAGGACTCTTGTTTCAATTTGCATCAAAGAGAATGCTTACAAAAGGACTCCAGATTGTCTAAACAATGACCTAACATGAATGTGCAACTAATTTGGCTTTTATTCAATACAAATATGAGACTTAAACTACTTGCAATATGCAGCTACAACAACTAGCAATTATGACAAATACCTTGGATGTCTTGGAAGAATTTCTTTGCCATTTCATCTGGATCAGCTATACTTTTTTCTTCCTTGGATTTTTTACTTTTACTTTCAACTAGAGGTTTGATCAAAATTTCTTTATTCTTTTCTCGCTGCAAATATCCCTTTTCTCTTTCACTTAGTTGCATGCAACCATAAATTTTGACATGCAGCTGATTAGAAGCAACATGCAACCACCAAATTCACCAAGAACTAACATGCAAATGATTAGAAGTAGCATGCAACCATAAATTTTGACATGCAGTTGATTAGAAGCAACATGCAACCATAAATTATGACATGCAAGATTTGGGTAGTTGTCAAAACTGACAAGCAAACTTCTACAAACCCTTAGGCTGGCAAGATGATGGCTCTGATACCACTAAAATGTCCCTTTTCTGGTTTTATATGATATTTCAAGCCTTTAATCAGATTTTCAAAACCAAACATCCAATAATACAAAGATCCACCAATTTCTCAATAAACCCCAAATCAGGTATGTCCGAAATAATGCCAAAAACTTCACAACTTCACATATTATTAATAAATCTGAAAATGGACATTTTTACAGAAATTTCAGCAAAATAACGGCCTACAAAATGATATTTCCAGATCTATATAGCGTTTACACAAAGCGCCCAAACGTAGGACAAAAACCATGCTCATTGGGCTCCCGAAATTAACACAAAAATGCTCAGAAACACCACAAAAACACTAATAATCTATCTCAAAAGTTTAACCACGTCCCAATACATATATTCAACTTTATTTTAACATCTTAAAGTCTGAAATACAGAAGCAACCCAAACTGATATGAAATACTCAACCGAAATCACCAAACTCGCACAAAAAACACAGCCGAAAACTCACAAATTTGCGCTGTTCAGCACAAGGGCAAACTCTGCATGAGCTTGCACATGGAATGGCTTCAAACTCCCATCCTTAGCCTTCCTAGAAACCTGGGTCTCCTTCTCCACAGGTTTGGCAGCCTCTGAAGAACAACAAAGCAATAAGCGAAAATCAAGTTTTGGAATCAGCCCAAAATGCCTCCAAACCCCTTAAAAGAGGGCATAACCCTAACTCACGTCCAAGAGGGGTTAATAAAACATATTTTAATAATAATTTTCATTTATTAGTCCAACGGTTTCAAAGATTAACCCCCTTTTTCTAAAACTTCACCTTCTTAGGCCTGCCTGCCTTGGCAAAAATTATTATTTTTAATTATTTCAAAAGGGACATGACAGCTACTGATAATGAAAAATTGGATATGGAAATGGCCATTGCCCAACTAAAGAAAGCAAAAGAGAAACTCTCCCAATCCTTGAAAAGAAGGAAGAAACTTTCAAGTCAGATGAATGATCATCTCTACATTAAAGAAAGAATTGAAGACTTTTTCCCTTCAAGTAGTTCAGCTGAAGCAAATAATGCAATCAAAGAACTCCTAGAAAAGAATGGTTCACTGCAAGAAGAAGTGAGAAAACTAAGAAGAGAGCAAGAAATCTAGTCAATAAGGCTATGTGAAATCATGGAAGAGAAAAAAAAGAAAAAGAAAAAAAGAAATGGAAGGTAAAGATAATGAGATTCAACATCTATCCCTCAAGTAGACTGACTTCATTAGTCAACTCACCAATGCAAATGAAGAAATCATGAACTTGAGATCAAAGAATGAAAGATTGCAAAATGATATAAATTCTGAAAAGCAACTCAATGAAAGGATAATGAAATCTCAAGCAGACATGAATCAGTTGAATGAATAGAATCTCTATGAACAAAATGGCAAAGCAAGAATTGGATACAAAGAAGAAGGTGAATCCTCCAAACAAGGTGCTCAAAAGAATCAAAGACCTACTTGCAATCACTATGGTAAGATAGATCATACATCAAACAAATGTTGGAGTAATGGGAAAGAAAAATTCAATGGAAAGTGCTACAATTGTAGTCAGCATGGTCATAGGGCTAATGAATTTAAAGAGAAACCAAGATTTGAAGTCAAATGTCACAAATGTAAGAAAAAAGGACATAAGGCATCAGAATGCAAAACCAAGACATTCAATCCAACAGAGCAAATTGTGAAAGCAATATTTGGTTGGGACTACAATACATGGTGTAGATGTCACTATTGTGGAGAATTTGGACGCATTAGCATGAATTGTGTTAAACATCATATGAGAAAAAGAGACACCACCAAAAGATGTATCCTATATATAGAACTTGGTCGTCTCGCCAAGAATTGCATGAATATAGGTAGAATTGAAGACAAAGAGAAGGAAAAAGCTGACAACATCTGAAAGCAGATGAGATAGCAATGGATTCCTAAGGCTACCGAGGATACTAGTCCAAACAATGATGATCAAGCCACTCAAGAATTGGATGACTCCACTTCAAATTAAGTTCTCAAAGGAGAACTGGAACTAGGTTATCAAGATAACATGCAAATCAGTTCCAGTTGAAAGGTGACAAAGATCCAAATCTGTATTCAAGATACAAAGGGATCACTAAGCAAGATCGGTATCAGTTATCACTGAGTTACCTTCTTTATCGAGTAAGGTCAGGTCATAGACTTTATCAAGCAAGATCGAAAGTGATAATGACACCTATGGTTACTGAGTTTAGAAAACATCACCGAGTAATCAAAGTAGAACAGTGGATGACAGTCTGTCAAGCATGATGTAAACTAATCTACCTTCATACGGAGCATTAATGATGAAATTTTATCAAAAGGCATGGAATCAAATTCATTCCTTATCTTGAATTTTCAAGAGCTATTGCGAAGAAGCAATTTTTAGTGCAATCAAGTGATTAAGTGAATTTCTTGCAAAAAAAATTTAACTTCTCTCAATTTACTGAGTGAAGCTGGCATCAAGCAGCAGCAAGGTCAAGAAAGGGTCTAACATGTTGGTTCATGGAGTTGAATGGAAAGCATTAGATTTCAAGTTCACTCTAGTAGTTGCTAAAACCCTAGACCCAAGCAGTGCGCAATCACAAATTCCACCAAAGGTACTTCTTATTAATGACATTTGCACTCATTTCAAATGTGTTATTCAAGAAATTGGTACACTAGAGGTGAATGATGACCTAGGTCAACTATGTGTTAATGAAGTATTGAAGCCTGAGCATAAACATTTGGAAACCAAAGGATTAACACATATCCTTCATATGTCCCGAGAGTTTCAAATCAAATGGATTAGGTTTATCCTTATCCGGGTGCATAATGGGTAGCTGTGACTTGAACAGCCAATTTTGATAACCAAGAAGATGATTCATTGAATCACTAGCCTCCCTATGCTAGCCAAATCCAAAACAAAAAAAACCCTAGGTCGAGCAAAGTTGGAGAAGAAAACCCTAGCTGAATGTGATGACAGGGGAATGAAAATTAGCAATTTTATTGATGTAGAGTTGAAGTTCGGCATTCACATAATTGCACGCAAAATATATTGTTCAAGTAGGTTGAATAGTGTGTGTCATGCGAAGCCGTGGACTTGGCATATAAGGTAGTAAAGAACAATTTATCATTTGACCTTGTCGAGTTGTTGTTGAAATAGTTCAACAAGAATATGGAAAGCATTAGAACATCCAAGAATAACCCGTGCAAGTTTGGTTCACTGTTAACCTGCCTATTCTTTTATGTTCAAAAGTTTTTCCCATCTAAAGGCACTATTGTATGGAGAAAAGATGTGCCTGTGCTCTACCAAATAAATGAATATATTATCAAGATGGGTGAGAATTATAATAGCATCATGGTCAACTACTTTGATGCATTCAAAGAAAAAATGAACAATAGGTTCAAAATTCCTAAGAAGTTAGTTGAGGACTACAAGGATGATGAATGTTTCATGGTTGACGGTGACAAAGTATACATTCAAGCAACAAGGCCTAGAATTGTGTGGGTGAAACCTCTTGGATATGAGGTGAACATTGATGAGACCAAAGATATCATTGAAGCCCTTGTCAATGAGCCAGTTGATCCTAAAGTAGCTTACATTGGTACATATGATGAAACTAAGGCTAGGATTGAACTTGAAATAAAGCTCCCACAAGCAGTAAATAAAGGAAAGAGGAGAATAGCAAAACTGAAATCAAATACACCTCTCTTTTTAACTAAGGGAAAAGGTGAGGATGTGGAGGAAGCAGAGGATGAGGAAGAATCTAAGAAAGAAGAAGAACCTTTGAAGAAGAAATGCAAAGTGATCATCACCTAGCCAACCAAGCCATCCATTGCAGTCTTCACAAGGAGGTCAAGGAAGAAGGATGACAAAGAAGGAGGTGACATCATATTCAACTGACCTCCACCCACCGTCCAAGATGGGCTGAAAGAATTGAAAGCAAGAGCTGGTATAACCAACTTCAAAGCTTTGAAATATGAGACCAGGACTGAGGTTGAGAAAAAAATAGATCGAAGATTTGGTCATGGATAAAATGGGTCAATGGAAGTATTCACTCAACTAGCCAACCTCTCAGATTCCCAATGTATTAATGGAGACAATCAGGCCAAGATGGGAACATGCCAAGAAAACTATCAAAGATATATACAGGAAAACCCTAAGGCAGCTACTATCGAGCATGTCAGATGCTAAGGTGAATAAGTCATTAAAGAAAAATGAAGATAAGATGACTGAATGATATTGAATATGTTGTGAAGAATGCAAACAATACTTGGAAAAATGTTTATCATCTTCATAAACCAAGTGAATATCTAGTTGAAGTAAAAGATGATGATGATGATAAAGATAACAATGAAGAGGATGATGAAGAATCAACTCATTTTTTCATAGTTGATTATGAGGAGTACAAGGAGAAAGAAGCCATCGAGGAAGATAAGCAATATGATGAGGAAATTGACCCAGTCAAGATAGTTGTGGCAATAATTTCCTCACTTCCTCACTCTTTGGGAAAACCATTGGCTACATCAAGCATGGGGATAGCTTTAGCAAGTTTAATTGTGACTACTAGTGATACATCAAATGTCCAATCACACGTTGTCCCTACTCAGCTTAGCACATCAATGATAGAAGTAACTTCTACTTCATCTACCGAGCTACAGACTCCTTCATCAACTAAGTTGCTATCATCAGTTATGGATATAGTGGCTACTACAGTTTTGAATACTTTAGTGGTAAGCACTCTAGTTTTGTCTACTTCAGTTTTGGATTCTACATTTTTGACTTCATCAATTTTGGATTCCTCAAGTATTTCTATAAGTATTGCATTACTCAATACAATATCAATTTTAACTACAAGTCCAAGTATGTCAACTATTGTCTCCATTCTGAATATAAAGGCAATAAGTACAAGGATAGTTGAGCCTAAGGCTCAACCAAGTACAAGATTTTTGGGGAAAGGAAAGGAGATAGAAGAAGACATTGATCTAGATTAGGAGACAGTATTCCCCAATTGGGATATCTACAAGCTCACTCCAGATCAAATGCAGATATTTGGTGAACTCCTCTAGAAAAAGGCTAAAAAACAAACACTTAGAGAGGAGAGAGATAAAGCGTATAAGATTATTGGGGATGCCAAGAACATTTTGGCAGAGGCAATAGGAATTGAGGTTGATTCTTCTCAACCTATTTTGTTCCAATTAGCAGAAGCAGTCCAAAAATTCAATGAGGAAACAGATGGACAAGACAAGCTAATTAAGAAGGCTGAAAAGAAATTTGATAATAAAGTGTTGGAGCACATTGCTTAACAAATTGCAATTCATCAAGTAGAGCTTTCTACAATTTTGGTCAATCTTGAGACATCCTGTTCAAATGTGTCATCACTTTTTGGGAAGCTATGTGATGTCTCTGAGTTCACAAAGGAAATAAAGGACAAATTGTCCAAAATTGATATAGATCTAAAGGCTAGTGCTCAACAATTGAAACTTGACCCTAGCTCAAGCTCTACACACTTCAAGAAAATTAAATTGTTGTCAGATATACAGGCTGAATTGTTAAGAGAAGCAAGAATCCAATCAAAATTGATTGATATAAAGAATATGATCCTTCCAAACATGGATACAATGCAAAAACATATTGTATTTTCCAAGACTTTAATCCATGACAATAACTTCTCTATTGCGGAACACATGATAGAGCTATTTACAGAGTTACAAATTGCACTCAATACATGTAAGATCCTACAAGAGAATTGGGATAAAACCTTGGCAGTCATTCTCAAGATACATTTTGAATTCTTATCTCATTTTGGTGTCTCTATGTAAATAAATCAAAATAAATCTTTGGCATTACTATCAAAAAGGGAGAGAGACACATAGTATAATGTATATTGTCTAGATATTGTTTTGAGAGAGTCACAGATTATGGGGGAGAAACATGCTATGGGGGAGAATGTATATAGTTGAAGAAATTTTTAGATATGTTCTATATATCAGAAGATGCATAGTATACTGTAGTATACCTTACAAAATCAGTTTTGAAAAATCTCAAAAATAGTATATTCTACTGAGCTAGTATCATGCGGTGATGAATATAAGGCATTCAATTTTGGCAAATAAGTGTTTTTTTATTAATGCCAAAGGGGAAGATTGTTGACATATCAGACAAGTTTGTTATTAGTGATACACACTTATTCTGATTTTGTATGGCTATTGAGCTCATTGCACAGTTTATAGTGTTTTCCAAGCATATCAGTGGTTACCAAGTAGATACAGTCAATATAAAGTCCAATAGTATAAATCGTACATTTTAGTGTATGTCGAGTTTATCAGTGTTTACTGAGTTCGTAGTTCATCTAAAGAAGCTAGTGTTAATCGAGCTTATGGTGATAGTATTTATCGAGTTAAGTCATGATAAACAAGTGATGTCGAGTTGCATAGTATCTACCAAGTCACCAGTGCAGACTGAGTTCAAGACTACCGTGAAAGTGATCAGTATGGATCGAGCTTCTACATCTACTGAGTGCATGGCAATGTCGAGCAATGATAGTGGATATCGTGTTTCAAAACTTTATCGAGTCAGTCTTCAGAACCTGAGTGTCTTCATGTGGGCTGACTTTGTAATATGTGTGTTAACTTGTATAATGACCGACTTTGTAATTATGTAATTTGGGTTGGTATATATATGTAATGTAGTGTATCATATCCAAGACATGAAATATATGGAGTGTATGAATGTGAAAGTGAATGTGCAAGTAATACAGCAAAAGAAGAGTGAACTGTAAAGGCCATATCAGCATAAGGTGCAGTAGAGTCTTATCTATCATAGAAAGGTGATCAGTACTTAAAATGAATCTCATTCAGCAAATTTAGTTGCAGAACAAAGATTTACTATTTCACCCCAATAAGTGAACTAGTCAAAATCCTCTAACAAGGTAGACCTAACAGTCTCTTATAAATCTCTTTACCGACTGCATACTTCATTGTATGTAAAAACCTCTCACAAGGTGGACCTAGCAGTCCTATTTGCTCCTAACAAGGCAGATCATTAGAAGTGATTAATGTGAGCCTTAACAAGCCAACTTTATGCTACAATACTAAAGTTTGTGGGTACCATCCCCACCCCAGTTTTACTTTCTATTTGGAAGGTTTATGGGTCACCAAATCTTTGTGTCAAAGTGTTATGGATGCTTCTATGCTTTCAATTTCTCATCCATGCAACTAAATCTGATATGATAATTGAATTATTGGATAAAAAAATTTAAGTTTTAGAAGTTATTGATTCACCCCTCCCCTCTTAGTTACTTAGCATAGTCTTGAATATTTCCAATAATAAGAATTAAGTCAAATTGTACAATTAATTATGAACTTAAATGGAATACCAAATGTCACTTAAAGCTTTTAATTAGACATAATGCATGAGCTTAGTTCTTTCAAAGATGGTTGATTTAATGTATCCAAAGAAGGTAATGAGATTCTCATGTTAGTTAGTACCACATATTAGCCCGCAATTTGACCGTTATGAAATGTCAAAATAGAACATTAAGATTAAGATTTAATTAAGGACAAGTATGGAGATGTAATAGATATATTACATGCCTTCAAAATATATTTTAAATAGAGGATAAGAGATAATAGGAGATTAGTTGGAATATGATTTATAAGACAATGAAAAATTAGAAAAAGATATAATCATTTTAAGTTTCTTTTAATCTTTTAAATTTTATGAATTGATTGGTCAATTAAATTGAAAATTTGAATTGAATGATTCCAATACTTTCCTCCAGGGACTAATCTCTAAATATGAAAGTGTATGTTCTCATGTAATGTCAATATTAAAAATGAATGAAAAATTAATAAGAGAAATACAAAAATATAATATGAAAAATAGCAACATCTCTAACAAATATATATTCTATTAACTAAATAAATTATAGAAACTGATAAAATATTATTTAAACAAAAAACTAAATTAATATAAATAAATAAAAATTTATGGTGTGGTTTAGAATGGTCAATTCATGAATTGTCACCACATGCATCATGAAAGGGTGCGTTCAAAGTGGGTAGTGAAAATAACATGCCATCGTTTTCCATATCAAGGCGTGATTTGTAGAACATACCAGTGGAAATGTAGTTACTACGGAGAAACGATTAATTATTTCAGTCAAGGCAATACTTTAATAGTTGGTTTGGCCGCCCACTTATACTGTACATATAAAAATAGGTAACATAAGCATATCGACAAAGCCTCATGTAGTGGGGAGCATTTATATTTCCTATTCGATCGAATAGAAACATGTAGCAGTGATCAGTAATTTGTTGCAAGTTGTCAATCAGAATACAAAAATAGTAATTTTACCCACTGATCGGTATTTTGTTAAAGATAATTGAATCATCATGAATGAGAATGTAAAATGTTTGATAGGGCCACGAACTTTTCACGAAATTGATCTCCTATATCGATGCTTCCTTCCTTCCTTTTGCACCTTGCATAAGTATTCATCTGATGAACAAATAGTAGGGGAATTTGACAAGCGTTACAATTTTCTCGATGTACAATAGTTATTTGAACTGGGAAGAAGATGCAATAGAGGAGAGGTGCTAGAAAACAATATCAATTACACAGATGATGTAGGGCTATGTTGACGCCCTTCAAATTAGAGGGATCGGATATCTGTATATAGTAACTATCTGTGTTGTAGAAATAGCTCTTCATCACTCCAGGATTATTAGGTATATTTTTCCTTGTAGTTTCATTTCTCAATTCTTTAACTCCGGGTTCTATATATATTTATATATATATATATATAATGCTACATGATTTGGAGTGTGTTCTTTTGGATGCTAGGTGAAAGACGGACTCAGAATTGGTGTAAGCATAAACAAAGTCATGTTGAACGATCCAAACTTCTATCTATAATATAATTTGTTCCCTTCTGAATATACCTAGTACTAGATAAGCATAACTCAATTATAGCGCACAAAGAGAATGTCTCATGATTCTAGTGACCATCTCGTATCCCATTTAATAAAAAAAATCCCAAAGCTGTTCTTAAATTGATAGTCATGGAAACCATGAATTTGTGGGGTCAGGGACATTCTCTGTTACAAATTCTAATAGTCTCTAAAATTCCATTGAGCTTTACCTCTAAGCTTGCTCCCTGATCAGATTTTCCAGCAATCGAAGTCACTTTGCCCAAATTTGTGCTTCACCTTAAACTTGTGACAAAATGAAAAAAATAACTTTAAAAATAGTCTAATCTCCAAATCTAAAATGTAATACAAATTCTGATCTCCAAATCAAGATGTATATTAAACTATAGGTTGTAGCCATAACCAAATTTCAAAATATACAACCATTGGGTCACTACTGCAATGTTCTCAGCTGGTCTTTAAACATGAAAGACTTATATATGCCAACCAAAATTTTTGCATGACAATGCATATAGTTTCTGTCGAAACTAATTTCTAGCCCCTGAAACATAACATGGGCCAAAATCACTCAGTTAAATAAATCCCTGCTAGTCTTCAAATCAAGTTCTATCAATACTCGAATCTAGAAAAGAAAACTTCAGATTCTGGAATTTAGAGGATACTATCCCATGTTCATCTTGCTATTTTAGTTTTCTAGCATCCATTGAAACCTACACCTCTGTTATATGGCTATGAAAAATAGTTGTTTGTGAAATTGATATAAAAAGGAATAGCATTTGACAATCATATTAATTAATTAATTTGTTGTTGGAGTCACATGCTAGCAATAGGCGATTCAAAATCTGTGCAACTCATAGTTTTGCTAATGGTTTGTGACATTATATAATTTGTAAGAACAAATAAATTATTTCGTAGTGGTAATGAAGCTAAAAAAATGAGTAGTCCCTGCAATCACTAACAGGATGAGAAATGTAAAAACTTTCCCGTTATATTTGTTGAGAGGAGCAAGAGAGTTGAACTCCAAAATTCTAGGCAAATATGGATTTGTTGGGAAATGACGACCATAAACTACATGATCAGCTACATTTACAAGTTGAAACCCAGATTTTTTGATCAATTACTTCTACAAATTGAAACCTAAATGTAATATTTTCTTATTTCTTCACCTATAATTCAAGGGTTACATGACAAAAGAAAAGTACATGTTTTATTATTTATTTTACAAGCTTCCAAATACAGATCGATGAAGCAACCATTTGGCATACCCAAAATCTTACAAAGGCAGACTCAACCTTTAGATCCTCAAATCTAACACTATCACCCAGAGTACATTAATACTCAACTTGGAAGAGATTATATTCTCTTATTTTACAGGGATAGCCATTTGAGGCTTTTCTACAATAAATTCCTAATAATGCAACTTTCTCCGAGATCTTACAACAACATTGATTGATAATTAAGAAACCAACTCTTACCATTTGATATAGAAAGTGCTTCCAATCCAAATTTGGAGTGGAAACAAATTTCTCTTAAATTTAATTGAGAAGGAAAGTTGTAATAGCTATAGCAGCTCCAATCATAGTAAAAATAGTGGTAGCTTCAAGCCTCATATTGTAAGCAGTCTATATCATACGTTGGCAAGACAATGCAATGGGGAACTAGATAGAAATCATAAAGAAACTTCGAGATAAAAAGTTTCATGAAAATTTGGAAAATTCACAAAGAAAGTTCCAAATTAAAAGATCAGGAAAAATTTGGAGAATCTTCCCTGTAAATTTTTTTTGTTTTATTTTACTCGATTTTTATAATTATATATAACTAAGATGTAATAAGATTTGTATTTAGTTTGAAGTTGCTCAAACGAAGGAGAAATGAGATAAATCATATTTTTCAATTATTAAAAATATAGTATATAGTTTCTTTACAATAAATTTAATACTGTATTGTGATTGGTCATTTGACTAGTCAAATGAAATGAAAAATTTGGGACTAAATGGTTACGTGTAGAAGGAACTAATAAGATAAACCTTGTGTTAGATTGGCAATCTTTGAGCATCTAAAAACATATTTTCAAAAAATAAAAAGCCCTAGAATCTTTGAACATTTATAAACACATTTTTTATATATCTCATATTTTTTAATTCACCAGCTCTTTCAATTGGAGATGCCTCAAAATTCTAATTTTTTTAATTATATAATGCTCTCAATAATTGAAATTTGAAACAAAAATAGTAAAGAAAAACCTTGTATTGGAAATCTATAGGCATCTATGAACATTTAACCAGCCGATACCGCTATTAACTCTGAAAACTCTTTCAAATATGTTCGGAATATCACATGTTTCAAGTGAAAGGGTGCCTAAAATTGAAAACATTTTTTAATAAAACTCTCAATCCTGAAAGAGAAAATCCGAATACAACCATAAGATAATGCATTCCACTATATAACCTTACTAAATACTGAGAAGATTAAAATACCTCTGTGTAATTCCCCCACAATGTTTTGAATGATCCACCAGAAATTTCCAATCGCTGCAAATGTTGAAGAGGAATCCATGCGGGCAATGGGGGCAAGCTTGGTGGTAGTGTCATGTACCACTTGTTCCTCTGAAGCTCGAGCCATAGTAAGGAAGCTGACGACTCAACACAACTATCTGATTGGCCTAAAAAGAATCTAACTTTACAGCCCATGGACTGATCGACAAAGGAATGGAAACACCTGGTATCGGTTTTGGCGAGGATATTTTGCAATTCCTGCATACACAGAAGAAAGCAGTGCAGTTGTCAGTTTATGTAGTAACAACTTAAATTTGGAATATTATAGTACTAACTACAGCTGCAAACCCGAAAGGGTAACGAGTATAACCATGGATTGCAGATCCTGACGACGCCACAGACGATGAGGAGGACTGAGCTCAAGTGCCATTTCTCTTCCCAAGTCTCTCAGGTGGTCATGCATTCTGTAACAATCACCCAACTGGTCTTCTTCTATAAGGCATTTATCTTTTAGTGTTTGCAGTGCAGTTTGAGCGCCCCATCCTGATATCTCCAACATTCGTTCGGCTATACGCTTTGGTTCCCCCAAAAAGAAACAAGCCATATCCATGAAAACTTGTTTTTCTTCATCCTCCAATGCGTCAAAACTTATTTTCAATTTCTGTTTTACATCTCGAGGCAGTGTCCTTTTAGCTTTTACCAAATTCGCCTCCCAAAACTTGAGATCTCTACCATGAACAAGCCGACCCAGAACCAAAAGAGAAAGAGGTAACCCTCCACACACATCCAGAAATCGGTCAACCAAAGCCTCATACTGAGCATGTGGAAAAGCTTGGTCAAACGCATGCCAGCAAAAGAGTTGCATCCCGTTGCCTCTGTCCATTCCTTTTAAAGGATAACCAATAGTAATCCCTGTAGAGATCATCACTCCAACGTCGCGAGTTGTTGCAATAATAAGACTATTACCTGATTTATTTAAGGTATCCATGATCAATAGAGCCTCTAACTGCTCCACATGATCGATGTCATCTACAACTATTAGGAAGTTCAAAGGGATTGTTGTTGTTAGAAGACTATTGAGATAGCTTTTCCCTTCCTCTATGCTTGTAAAACTTTTTTCTCTGTCAAAAAGATCTTTAGCAAGATTACTTTGCAGACGATGTAGTTCACCTCTCGCAGACGCTTCTCGCACATCAAACAGAAAGCTTGCTCTAGAGTATTCTGAAAGTTTTCTATTAAACAACTCTTTAGCCAGAGTTGTCTTCCCAACTCCACCCATACCAAAAATGCCAACAACATTAGGCCTATTTTTCTTTTCTGCCAGGCCGCACTGGTTCTCAAAATCTTGTACAAGTTCATCAAGACACCGTCTTTCAAAATCTTCCACAAGATTGTTAAGCCCTACTGGATACTTTGCAACATACAAACATCGTCTGCTGTGTACTTCTTTTTCCACTGCCGCTATTATGGTTTTGTAGTCGCTGAAACTTTATAAAATGAAAACGGAATTCAATGCAAAAATAGTAAGCAGAACTTGAAGGGAAAACAGAATCATATAGAGTGGTACAGGTACCAAAACCACAGAAAGGTTACCTGTGAAATTCTACTCCAGCTATATATGAAAGAGTTTGAAGAGCTTCCTTCCACTCGTTGAGTTCTTTCTGGGGGTACCTGCCTTTATTTTCATGCTCAATGAACGCACCGGCATATCTTCCCTTTTCAATGTGGCGAAGTTCCCATGGCTCCACTTGATAAAACACAGGAATGATTTTGACCTTACTTTCTATCATGAGAAGCAGCTCAGCCAGGCACCAGGGGGACTCTGCATATCTTGGGGAAAAGATGGCAATGTGTACCTTAGCAGAGCGGATGGCAGTCTCAATAGTAGATGTAAATAATTTCCCAAGTTCCTTCTCTTGAGAATCAAGAAACACCTCTATTCCCAATTGCCTAAGAGAGTTGTAAAGCTCCGTTGCCAAAGTCTCTTTGACATCGGGGCCTCTGTGATTGATGAATACATCAAACAATCTCGAGGATTCAAAAACCTTGGCTATTTTGCCAGGAGGTTCCATTTCACTGAAAGCATTTGATTCCCGAATTTGCTTGTGAGATGATGAAGAAGACGCCATTACTTGCAGTTCAAACACTAACAGCACTTGAAAAAATAGAGATAGAGAGAGAGAGAGCAGGGCATATGGATTTGATCGCGGTACGCGTAATGTAATATGAGCCTTTTGGGATGAAGAGGCGTAGAGTGAATCAAATAGATCATACTGCAGGTAAGCTTAATCTTTTCCTTGAAATTACTATGACATGTACAATGAAGAAGGGAGGTTGAGTGCTTTCCCCGAAACATGAAAATGGAAAAAATGGGGAAGGAATTTTCCAGGAACTTCATAAGTCCCCGGTGTGAGAGGGGTAAAAGGGTAGGAAACTGCCTAGAACTTGTTCAAACCCTAGTCTGTGTAGTCAAAAAAGCAGGGGAGGAAAATGCCTGGAACTTATTCAATCGTCGGTGCCTGCAGGGAAAAAAGAATGGTGGGAAAATGCCTCCAACAACTTGTGAAGGCCCTGATCTGTACAAAGGCGGAAAAAGGGAAGAAAAATGGCTATAAAGGGCCCCCGTGTATAAAGGGCCAAAAAAAAGGTCGGCAAATGCCTAAAACTTGTTCAGTTCATGGTCCGTATTGTTAATAATGAGGGAGGAAATATGGCTATAACTCATTCAGTCCCCGAACTGTACAGGAAAAGCAGGGGACAAAAATGCCTATAACTATACACGAAAAACAGGGGAGGAAACATCGAAGGGAAAGACAAATACTTTGAAAAAAAGATGAGTTGTTACATCCCCGATTGTACGGCTGTCGGGCACTACGGAAAAAGTTGGAGCCTCCTCAAGAAAGTCAAGGCAGTTCAGTTTCCGCGAAACATCCGATGGAATAAAGGAAAATTCTACGGAAGGGGAACCAAGGTGAGCAGCCTAACTTTAGCGGTTCACTAAAATTGTCAAGTGGGTTCTCAAATTTTTATTTTTCGTTTTTTTAAAAATTTAATTAGTTTAGCATATGGAAATCTATTTGGCACAATCTAATCTTACAAAAAAATACCAGAGACAAAATAAAGTAAATATTTTTTTTTTGAGATTCATGAAAATATGGTGAAACTTTTGCAATGTTTTTGCAGTTTTTGACTACAAACTATGTAGATCATGAAGATCAAACACTGGAATTTTAAAAAAAAATCATGATGTTTTCGATCTTTTGAAAATTGGTCAACTGTAGATGGAATATTTTTATTGCACTAATATAAGGGTTTTTAGTTCATGTGCTCACATATTGACTCCTCTCCCCTACCAAGACAATGAAGAGGTTTGGTCCATATTTGAGTTCTTACATCATGTTATCAAGCCTACAAAACAAATATATTGTAAACACAAAAATATTAAAATATAATGTTTTATATTTCAAATATTATTAAAAAATACAAATTGAATGGTGCTCTCTAGCAAATTAGATTGTACATAAACAAAAATTAATATACATTTTTAAAAATTTCTTCAATACAATTATTGTACCTTTAGTAATTTTAAAATATGGTATTAAAATATGGTATTAATGTAATTTCTAATTTTATATCCATATTTTTTTCTTTATGTAGAGATCTTTTAAACTTCAATATAAATTTTCAATGCATTTGATGAATTTAATCATTTTTTAATCTTGTTTTTCTCATTTATAAATAATTTTAATCTCAACTTTACCTACAAAATTATTAAACTAGCACTAAATGGATACCAACTGTGAGTAACAATGTAGACTTCCTTATGTCAAACTCGTGTATGTATGCATAGGTTGCGGCTAAGAACATAACTCACAAAATACAATATAAAAATTGTCATTCTCATGTATTTAAGTAATGATGGAGATCTCTTCAAGTGTGGTAAATTTTTTGAATCAAGAAGTAAGTAGTGTCAAACTTGAATTTGAATCTAGGTGATATGGATGGTGATGGAACTAGTGTAGATTATGGGGGTGGTAAAGGCTTTGTTGTCATCAATGGGCAAGGTGGTATTACTCGTGTTGGCATGAGCCTTTTGGGATGAAGAGGCATAATGAAATAGACCATACTGCAGCTAAGCTCAATCTTTTCCTTGAAATTACTATGACCTGTACGATGAAGAACAGAAGTTGAATCCTTTCCTCGAAACATGCAAATGGGAAAATTAGGGAGGAATTTTCCAAGAACTTCTAGGGGTAGGAAAATGCCAAGAACTTGTTCAAACCCTAGTCTATATAGTTAAAAAATAGGGGAGGAAAATGCCTGGAACTTATTCAATCCTCGGTGCCTATAGGGGAAAAAATGGTGGGAAAATGCCTCAAGCAACTTGTCAAGGCCCTGGTCTATAAAATGCAAAAAAAGGGAAGAAAATTTGGCTAGAACTTATTTAGTTACTGGTGTATAAAGGGCCAATAAAGGTAAGTAGATACAAGGAAAAAATGTTAGAAAATGCCTAAAACTGTACAGGAAAAATGGTTGTAACTTATTTAGTCCCTGAATTGTACAGGAAAGATAGGGGATGAAAATGCCTAGAATTGTATAGGAATAACAACGGATAGAACATTGGGGGGAAGGGAAAGAAAGATACTTTGAAAAATATGAATTGCTATGTTTGTCAGCCACTACAAAAAAAGTTGGGGCCTCCTTAAGAAAGTTAAGGCGAGTTCAGTTTCTAGGAAACATCCAACAGAATAAAGGAAAATTCTAGTTGAGGGGAGCCAAGGTGGGTACCCTAACTTCAGGGACCACTAAGATTCTCATGTGGGTTCTCAATTTTTTATCTTTTATTTAATTAGTCTAGTATGGAAATGTATGGAATCATGTTTAATGGTGTGTTGAGGTGGCATCACATCACAGGTGGGTTTTTTTTTTTAAATTCTCTCTTTCAAAATATGCATTGATGGAATATTTTGTACCACTATAAGTCTCTTTTGTTCATATACTAGTCTAAAATGATCACCTAACATATCAGCTTTTGGACCTACTCACATATTGACTCCTCTCTCCTACCAAGACAATGAAGAGGTTTGGTCTATATTTGAGTTCACACATGTGGTTACAAAACAAATATATTGTAAACACAAAAATATTAAAATCTAATGTTTTACATTTCAAATATTATTAAAAAATACAAATTGAATGGTGCTCTCTAGCATATTAGATTATACATTGAAAAAATTAATATACATTTTTTAAAAATTCTTCAATACAATTATTCTACCTCTTCTAATTTGTAAGTATCAGTTTTGTTAAAGCGTTTAGCTTTGGTCTAACAATAACTATGAATCGATGGTCATATATATTTTTTCTAAGATCATTTAAGGCATGATTGAAACTTACTATGATTCCTTTGATATTTAGATCACTATCGATCTATACTTTATAGTGGATCATAGATCATAATGTTTGGTAATACATTGTTAGACTTGTGTTAAGTCTATAACAAATTAGGAATGATTAGTTAACACTAAACAACTGTGAGGATGAATGTTCATGTCTCCATTCGATGACATGACCATTCACCCCCACACCCTTCCACATGATATGTATACTTGAACCTCCTAAATAAACAAGGTATCAAAATCTATTAATGTAAGCATATCAAAGTATCAAAGGACATTCTAAGTTCAAGAATATTATTTTATCTCTATTATTTCTACACTAACTTCTATAGATTATGGAGTGATCTATCCTTCGTCGACAATGTTCATACTTGCATTAAAATTGTGCATAAGTCTGCCTTTGAATTTGAAATTTGGTAAGGAACTTTACATGGTATCAAAGCAGGCAAACCCTAGGCCTATTCAAACTGAAACATCTATAATGGATTAGAATGCCTCTACAATGTCATATTAGAAATATGGTTCAAGATGGTCCTGATGGAATATCAATGTCTTCTTAAATGATTGTAATATCCCTAGTGTTCAATGTTTGATGTGTTTGGGCCTGGTGCGAAGAGTATAAGATCGAGCATATATTTTGAAAAGGTTATTGATTTATTTTTCAAATGCAAAGATCCAATGCATGTGGACTATTGGTCTTGGTTTACAGAACTTGTCATGACATCTACGTGTCCTCCAAAACAAATATGTAAGATGGAGGAGGTTGTGTGAAGGTTGGATAGGGATGGGCCACTAGATGTGGAGAAATTGAGAAAATTTTCTTTTCAGACTATGTCTCAATAGTGTGCCCAAATATAGAAGTGAGACCAGGAGACCAAATTGCACTACAAACTGATAATGATGCCACAACTTATGCCATCAATGGTCTATGGAAATTGATTGGCCTAATATTTTATTCTGTATTAAGGTGAGAGAATAAACATATTGGTTATATGGATTTAATCCCTATTTGTCTTTGGCTTCTTGCACAAAAAGGATCAGTCTTACAAAGGATATATGCATGCATTACCAAACTGAATAGGTGGTCAAATATCAAGTAGGCATAATGAACATCTTATTAAATCACCTAGATTAGGCTAGTACCAGCATAAGCTTTGACAGTAAAATTTTGAACATATGAAATGAAACCCATAATGGAAAATTCATTGGAAGCACTAAAAATTGGAGATGCTCTCAGCAACAAAGATGAGAATTGAGATAACAGATTATGTATTAATGGTGTTTGGCATTTTAGCTTGGTTAAAACCTAAATCCAAGTTCATGGGCTTCAAGATTGTTGGTCTGATGACTCGTCGATCTATTCAAGCTATCAATTTGCTATAGTGAGAATATTACTTTGCAGACCTGTACACAGACACTAATAACACTTATGACTACCTAATGGATATGCAGAATTGGTCAGAAAGTTCATTCTCTCACATTCACATCTGACTCATGAAAACTCCATGAAATGTGCTAATGTGTACACAAGAATTGATTGCAAATAATTTCTCTTGCAGAGTAAGTTATAGATGGATGTTGTGGTCAATATAAACTTTGGAGAAGAATCCTTGTGGTGTAATGCATAGATCATATGTAGAATGATCTAAGTACTAGAAAGCAAAATTTAGTTGACCTCCTATCAGTCAATGTGGTAGACACACAAAATACACTAGTCAATGTGGCGTCATGACTCTAAAGAACCATAAGTCATTCATTATAAAGGAAACCATAGCATATGATGGGTTAATATTATAATGATGGAAAGTGTGTATATATAGAATATAATCTATCAGTAGATGGTAGAGTCATAAAGATAAATATTCTATGAAGGATGAAAATTGATTCATACATTATATTTCCTATATGGGCTCACCTTATGGAAAGGAAATATTTGAAACAAAAAGATGAAAGCATATGGAATTCAAATTTAGAGGGAGTCTGGCATCTTCGAAGAGGTCAAAATTTAGATGAACTTGAGCTTCAAAGGGAGCAGATGGGTTCAGTCAACTTATGACAATCCCAACCATAGTGGTTGAGAGGGAGTTTCATTATTGAAGGCAAAATACTTATGAGGTAAACTTTATTTAATTGATTGTTATACTAATGAAATCATTTAATTCCTTATGGGCCTTGTGGTAATCATGAGGAAGTGATGACTTCCATATGATTATCACTTGTATTTGTTAATGTTATTGGAAGATGACGATCTTACAATCATGACAGATACCGTGTGATGGCTATAACAGATCATGATAGATGATTTCTAGCATGGTTGATTCATTTCCCTAAACTAGACCATAACCTTCTATATTGTGATAGAAATCGTGCGATGGTTGAAACATATCACAATAGATTATGAATGTTCCTATGGTAAGTGCACATTACCTTTGAACATTTTGAGTTATGGTGAATATTATGAGACTTGATATTCTTGGTCATACCATATCTCTGATATCATATTGAGGGGTATGTGCAGGATCATGGTGTGCCAAACAATGGCAATCTGAAAAATCTGTAGTTCTGAAATATCTCAAACCATTTCAAAATCCATTCCAACTTTTTTCCCATCCACCCTGATACTAAATGAAAACAATTATTATATTTATAAGGTCTACTATATCTTTTGATACCAAAGCTATATGGTCAACTTTAAAAACATCCTTAAAATGTGCTTTTGGCTTATTTTTATGTGATTTTTACTTCAAACATGTAGCTGACGACTTTTTTTCACCAATATTTGATGAAATGAAAAGGGTTTCTTAAGAATGTTCTCATATTTCCTTAAATGTAAGGTTTGTCAAATTATGAGTTTAGTAAGTAATTATTACTTATTTTCTAATGGAGTTACATATAAAGTGCTAATTGACACACTACTTGAAAAACAACTATAACTTTCAAATGGTACAACATTTTTTAAATGTAAAAGATGCATCATATTCTATGTTTCTTCTACTATAAGGAAAAAAATGAAAAATTGAATTTTGCAGAGCTTTGAATTAGTTAAGGTGGTCAGACACGAGAGTTTTTTTATTTCAAAAATACTAAATTCAAAAATTAATTATTCATTATTTATTTAAAATAAAAATACCCAAAAATGTGTGTCACATTTAAGCATGAGTCTACTACTTATATTTAGAATATTATTAAAAAATATTATCATTTGATTTTTATTAAGGTGGTCAAACATACGTTTACTTCTTATTTTTGTTTTGAATTTTTTTTAATATTGCATTAAAATTCAAATTTTTGTCCAATCAATTTTTATTTTTTTGGCCTAAGTCCTAGTAGTTTAGAAACTAGATTCAATTTGCTAGAGATTCTTTTCTCTCAACCTTTTGATATAAAGTTAATAACAAGTAGAAAATTGTACGCCAAGTTGACATAATCCTGGTTTTCTAATTTTTTATTGCCACTTAAGAGCACAGTTTGGTTGACCATGATCATGCACATACCTTGAGGTGATATCTTAAAATGGGTATCACATGTTAGGTGATTCCTCATATTATGTGTTAGGTGATATGTAAAACTAGGTATCACACGTTAGGTGATTCCTCATATCACATGTTAGGTGATATGTAAAACTAGGTATCACATGTTGGGTGAATCCTCATATCACATGTTAGGTGATATGTAAAACTAGGTATCACATGTTGGTTGATTCCTCATATCATGTGTTAGGTGATATGTAAAACTAGGTATCACATGTTAGGTGATTCATCATATCACATGTTAGGTGATATGTAAAACAAGACCATCACATGTTAGGTGATTCCTCATATCATGTGTTAGGTGATATATAAAACAAGATATCACATGTTCAGTGATTCTACATATCACGTGTTAGGTGATATGTAAAAATAGGTTAGATGATACTTCATATCATGTGTTATGTGATCACAAGATATATAATATGGATATACCATGATCCCTTATGGTGGATATCATGAGACTTGAGATCTATGTACACACCATAACTGGAAATAATATCATGAGACTTGATTTTCTTAAATATATCTAGATGATATCACTTTTAGATAAGGTGAGCTTATATATATGTACTTTTTCTTCCCTAGCTAAGAGGGAGTGTTAAAGGATGTAGCTTCAGTCTGACAATAAATGTGATATTCACAATTAAAACCGATGGTCATATATATATTTTTTGAGAACATTTAAGGCACGATCAAAACTTACTCTAATTCCTTTGATATTTAGATCACTATCGATCTATACTTTATATAGGGCCACCAATCATAAAGTTTGGTAATATATTGTTAGACTTGTGTTAAGTTTGTAAAAAATTAGGAATGATTAGTTAACACCGAACAAGTGCAAGGATGAATGTTCATGTCTCCATTCAAAGACATGACCATTCACCCCGACACCCTTCCACATGATATGTATACTTGATCTGCATGAATAAACAAGGTATCAAAATCTATTAATGCAAGCATATCAAAGGATTGAAGGACATTCTAAGTTCAAGAATATTATTTTATCTCTATTTTTTCTACACTAACTTCTAAATATTCTAGAGTGAATCTATCCTTTGTCAATAGTGTTCATACTTGCATTAAAATTGTGCATCAATCTGCCTCCGAATTCGAAATCTAGTAAAAAACTTAACGAGTTTAATAATTTTTATAAGTAGAAGTATATCTATTGATAATCAATATATTTAGCAATGTTTATTTGAAAAGATGTTTTATATTATAAAAGACAACTTTTGAGACGTTCCTTTCTTCATATCTAAGAAAAAACACTAACTTGCAAGTAATATTTTCATTAAATGAAGTCTTGCAAAAATATAATTCTATAACCCCAATATTTTTATATCTACCTTTCATTTTTTCTTTCGTTTCGAAAATGAATTCCTTTTGAGGGATGCTCATGTAGTTGGCAAACATACCAAAGTTATTGGAATAAACATGTTATAGAATAATTAGTTGGTGATGTAATGTTTTTGTACTTCCAATTACTTTTGGGTAGTTTCCAACACTATGCCCTCTTAACCATCTATGCCCTATATTATTAACCCCTTCACATTAGAAGGTAGCAACCCTTGGATTGTATATATTGCATTTGGTAATATAATATACATCTTTATGTCATGTTTTTGCGAGTAGTATTTGTTTACGATATTACTATATGGTAGGTTATGGTATTTTGTTTACGCTACATGATCAAGTAGTCCCTTTTGGGGGTAAACAATGGTCTTCTTGCAAGACACTACCCCCATATATTTAATTCATGTACAATTAATATGAAATCTAGATCATAGTATTATAGTTGAGTTTTTGTCTCTTCAAGTAATATGATTAAAATATAATTAGTACAACAAATTCCTTCTAAGAATCAATTATGTATAAAATAAGTGTAGTTGTAAGGGATTTTTAAATAGGTGGAAGACAAATTCACACTTTTGTACCTACTTGAATTGTTTTTATTCTTGTTATGGAGGTTCTATGGTTGGATGCCTTGGAAAATAGTATTCACAAGCTTTTAATAATATCCATCTATTCCCATAAAACTTCTTTCTTTTGATAGATTCTATGGATAAGCTAGTCAATAATAGTTGAGATCTTAGTTGGATTCACTAAAATTCAATCATCTAATATGATTTCTTCTGGGTGAATTTCCCTAAAGTTTATTCTTTTATAGTACAATTCCTACAAACTCTTCATGCTCTTATAGATTCCTTGAATCGATTGTAATATTATCGAAGAACATTATAAACACAAACATACCTATGAAATTTTTTAGAGTAATAAGGTATTCTCTTGTTAATTAAATCATTTTGAATTATTAAGTCACTTATTATCTCTAGTTTACTTAAGCTACATTTTAGGCATATAATAATTCACTATTTTATTGATTATTATCATACAACCTAGGTTAGTTAACTTTTAGGGTTTTGATATCCTTTTGCAAGGATTCATCTCTCTCTCTCTCTCTCTCTCTCTCTCTCTCTCTCTCTCTCTCTCGTTATCTATATATTGAATTTGATTCAACATACATTCTATTGGTTCCTGATTTGACAAAATTTTAATAACCTTTTGAGAATATAGTAAATACCTAGGAATTAGCTAAATACCATAACAAATATTCTCATGCAAGCCAATAGGATCAACTGACAAGACTTTACAGTCTTCTTCCCTTTGAATTCTACAGGAGTCATGTGGATATACCTCAGAATTTATTATTATTTTCCTTTATAACAATATTCACCATAAATTCCTCTATAGAAGACATTTTCCTTTGATTCTTCTAATTTAGAGACAAGGTGAGAGATGCACAATAGCTAATTCTCCATACCCTACACCTTTCTAAACTAAGCACATGCTAACTTTATAGATCTACATAGAATACATGAAACTATAAGCATTTGATTTATGAATTTTAACACCATGTAGATTAACATAATTGTCCAATATCAATCTATGACCAATGCCTTATCCATTTGGGCTAGTTACTCACAAGGTTGGACCCATCAATATCATATGCATTCTATCACTTTATGAAAAGAAAATCAATGCTCATTTTCAAACCTCATACTCATTAGAATATCATTAAATACCTTCAATTTTCTTAGAATCATACCAAGAATTTACATAATCAATTTGATTAATAGTAAGACATGAATCAAGATATTATTCAAAATGAATTATAGCTAAGACTTAAAATACTTGTCATTAAATCTCATAAAATTGAAAAGTAACACAAGAAGAGACAAGATTTGAAATAATCAACTAAATATTTTTGTATTTGTATTGATTTGGTTGGAAAAATACAATTAGCCTAGTATCAACCCTCGTACAGTTAAATGGCTCAAATAGATTGAGAACACTATGATTCTATATTTGCATTATATGGACTAGATCAGAAATTTTCACTACACAATCATGGACCAACCCAAGGACATGGATATAACATGTTCCTTTTATAATTTGGATCCTCAATCCAGTCTTGCAAATCCTTTGATAAACAAGGATTGCAACAAGCTTTAGACATGGGAGAGTGATAGACACATGTCTTCTAATTTAACAAGATAAAAAATATAGTTACAGAAGAGACAAAATGTCATTATCAGTAGCTTTACAAAATAGTTACTAGACATACAACTGGCAATTTGTGTGTTTCAAAAGAAGCTTCCTAATCTTTCAAGTAGGCAAATCCATAGTGGGTCAACCATGAAAGTAAGATACCCTATTTAGATAGTTGTTTCTTTCCTTGTTTTTTCTTACTTGTCTCTTTTAGTTGTTGGTTCACTATCCTTTTCAACTTCAGGGGCAACCTCCTCAATAGGTTGTGTAACCCTTTCTATTTCATCTTGGCCATGTGCTAAGTCTTTAATTTCCACCTTTGGATCTTCTATTTTGGAAGCATGTCTTGTTATCCACTCCTTGTAAATAGTATCATTGGGCCAATTAAACTCCATGATTTTTTTTCTATGTGAGTGATGTCTTTCCATTTTGCCTTCAATTTTTTAACCTCAAATATGTACAATTTGTAAAAATTCCTTGCTTCTACCATCTTCTCTACGTTTTGTGCAAATAAATCATTATCATTATTGTTTATTATATCATTCATTTTGTTGCACAACAAGGTATAAAAATCTTATCTCATTCCTTAAAAGTTTTGAGACTATGATCCTTATTGAAAACTAAGGGAAAAAGGTCGAAACTCTTATTCTCATATTTGGAGAGATAGAATCTCATCTTTCTCTATACAAATGCCATGTTTACATCAAACTCTACTAAACCTATTACCTGATCACATGTCTTTTTAATTGAATCATCAATGTGGGCTTTGTCTATGATAGTCATGCATATGTTAATCATCTCTTCATCTTGATTAACCTACTTGTGCAAAATTTTCCTTAGCACATCCTCATTGTCATTAAGAGATTTCCCAATAACCATTTTGATATTTTGTGGTGAACCAATCTAGAATAGATTTTAGATGCAAGGTGTAAAATGGTATTCCTCACCTTTTCTTCATATCTCTGCACCACTTCTATCTAAGAATTCTTAAGATTATTTATTTCTTCCTCAATTTCTTCATTCAATGATTCTCTAGTGTGTAATGGAGTCTAGAAAAACACAAAGATTGGGCCATTGGGGGGTGGTGGCACTGGTGATGATGCAGTCATCATCTGAGATGATTTACCCAATATTGTTTGTATCCCTTATTGCTTTTAAAATATTACAATGATCCTTTCTATTTCACTAATTCTCCTTCATGTTTCATCGTATGCTTCCAACACCTTCTCATACATGTTATTCAAGTCAATAAACTTCTGCTTGTCTTTCCTAGCAACATCCAAGTTAAAATTGGTCATTTCTTTATTCGTAAGGGTTGATTCTACATTGTCAATTTCTTCCACCTTGAAAACCATCAAACTTCCCATCTGGTTTGCATCAAAGGCTTTTTTATGCCTTGACTTATCTCTTTTTTGTAAAGACCATAACATTAGAGATGCTTGGTTTTTGCTAAACTTTACTCCTCTATGAGCCTTCTTAACTTCTTCTTTTGGTTTGTATTTAGTATTTATCTCTTCCCTTGTGGTATCAAATATCTTAGTACTAGCAATATCTTATTTAGGGAGAATTAGCACACTAGAATCATTTAGCATCTATCTTCCCGCTTCTAGAGTAATTTTGCTGAAAATTTCCATCATTTCTTCTTTTATTTCATCTTTTATAACAAAGTCCTCTTTATAAGGTTTCTCTTCTTTCATCTTTCTACATTTGGTTTCAAAATTTGTCATGCTTGACCTCCATAAAAATTGAATAAAATCTCTTGACTTAACAAAATTATCATTTGATATGAATTGTTTGCAGGCTTGCTCTACTAGTAGATCTAACTCCTTACCTCTAAAATTTTCTATTGTAAGATCCATAATTGGCATTAGAGTTGTATGCAAATTTATGTGTCAATGCTTGAATATCAAATCTAAGCTAATAAACACACACACAATGAAGGATTGAAATCAAATGAAATCTTTACCTTTCCTTACCATATGAAACGTGCCTCCATTTTCCTCCTAGTCTTGAGTCTTTTTTATTTGTGAGCCCTCAGATTTTGATTAGCTCCCCTCTACAAGATTGCTTCAAGATGTTGGATATTTATGAGCTTCAATACTAGATCAAATGGAATGATCCTAAAATGAATAAATGATGAACATGGATGATGATGCAAATGAATTATGACAATAGATGATAGATTGCTTGAGAATGCTTCTAATGCTAAAATTGAGTATGAATATAGATGTTGAAATGAGGAGATAAAGGCTCCTTTTATAGACTTTGGATAGACCCTAGCCTAGGTGGCAACATTTGATGGTGGAGAGATGATTAAGGACACATCGACAGATGAGATTGAGTTGATTGAAGAGATGGAGGAAATCAAGGATTTGGTTGAGTTATGAGAGGAAATTTAGGCAAAGGAAAGACACTTGGCAGTCATCTCATCAAGACCTTATTAGAGGACTCCAACTCTTGAGAAAATTCCAAGGACAAGTGTCTCACAAGCCCTTGTTGACTACATGAAGTGGATTGACTGACTCCAAGTTAGTAGAGGAGGAGGAAAAGAACTTAGTCTCCTAGAGACATGTGTCTTAGAGATTGAGTTATTCAAGGCCACATCTCCTCTTTTAATCCCATAAAATAGTACACATGGTTAAGGATAAATAGGATTTTTATTAATTAATTAAAATTAATTATTGGTGCAACTATGAGGTGGAACATGACTTAGACTACTTAAGTGGACTGAAAGACTTAGTCATTTAGGTGAGTAGATAATTAAGTAATTTAAATAAATTACATAATAAAATTAGTTGAGAGACTTAGGATAGTGTAATTGACCTAGGTGAATTAGTTTAATAAATTACATAATTTATTAATACTAATAGAAGAATAATTTTAATTAAATATAAAAATATTTAATTAATTATTACCAAGTGAATTAACTTAATAAATTGAATAATTTATTAAAGCTAATAGAGGAAAATTTATAAATTAAATATTATAATATTTAATTAATTAAAGAAAAAGTGAATTAATTTAATAAATTAAATAATGTATTAAAGTTAATAAAAGAGGTTATATTTAATTAATTGACTTGATTATTTTTAAGTGTATATAGGAGACTCTTATAGCATCCCTTCTTCTAATTCTGTAGTAGTAACCACAATATCATCACGACTTCCCATATGCTTCAAATGTTCAGTTACTGCTTGCTCATTGTTAAAATGCATAAGGGTCTAAGAAGGTGAATATTCCTCAGTCCTTGACAATGTTCCTTCTTCTAATTTATGCCTTTTCAAAGAAGGCTCGGCAGGGTGACTTTCAAAATAATGTCTTGTATAAACTGGGGTAGGATAAGTATTTATTTTCCTCACAATGGCATATCCAATTTTCCTCTAGAGAGTATATCATCCTGGATTTATTTTAGAGCTATTAGAGAGTCTTTTCATCAACTCATTTTCCTTATCAAGATATCCATTTAGCAAGGCATTCTTCTTTTCTTTTAAATCTTGGATAATTTTGGCAAAATTTATCATTAATTTATTCAATTTGTCATCCCACAACTTTGCATCTTTCAAAGGGTCATCATTTTTATCAAGAGCATTACTAAAATCTATGACTTTCCCATGTACCCTCCACTTCTCTTTCTTTATTTCATGGAGACTATAAAGATAATTGATTCTTGATAATATCCTCGAGGTAGTAGAAGTTATGAGTATGATTTTTTACCTTGGTTCTTATTTTAAACATTTCATAGAAACCCTTAGGATCTATGAACCTAGCATGAGATTTTTCCATATTATACTTTTCCATAACTTTTGTCAAATGTTTCCATCCCCTTTAGTTATTACAAATTGACATACAATAGTGAAACTAGGAAAAATCATTCCCCTTGATCTATTTGTCAACTCCTCCTCTTCCAATCCTCCAACCTACCATAAGAATTTTACAACACAAACCTTGAGAGGGACTTGGAAGGGAAACACACGAGGATTTCCTTGAAAACCATAAACTTTGAATACTGTAGAAACTGGGTATGGGATAATATCTCCCTAATTGTGCTTACCTTCAAACTTGTAGCATTCTCCTTTGGTCTAATTAGTTCAAAAAGTGTCTTGGGAATCTGGGGGTTGTCGGGAGTTAACAATGCTCTCATTTTAGAGGCAAAATATCTATCAATACTCACAAAACTAGCATTTAGGACATATCAGCACTCCATAATTGTACTGGCAACTTTTCTCCTTCACACTCTCTTTCTATTTTCATTTCCTTCTCAAATATAGAAACTCCTTTAAAGAGGCATATGTTCTTAAGTAAGGAGTACCATCCAAATGGCTTATCTGTTAGAGTAATTAGATATTTTCTAATTAACTCTAGTCTACTTAAGCTAAACTTTAGGCATATAATAATTAATTCTTTTATTAATTATTATTATGCAACCTAGGTTAGACCTTTTTAGGGTTTTGATCTCCTTTATAAGGATGGCCTCTCTTTGTAATTATTGATTGATTTACTTTTGATAATTGAAATCTCTCTTTTTGCTCATCAAGAATGTCTCATCTAAGGATTTGGAAATTCTAGTCTCCATAGCTTTTTCTCCTATCTTTCTGTGATAGGTGTTTGCATGCAAGTGATACTTGGGAGTTCTAGGGTTGAGGTTTCATCAACTTCAACATGGTATCAAAGCTCTAGATCTTCATGCCCCTATTCTATTTATGAGAGGTTTGGCTTGTCTTTCATATCTGTTCTTTTTCTTTCAGAGGGTTTCATTTTTAAAAGATTTGGTTGTGTTTGGGTACCTCATTGGGCCTTGTTGTCAAGACCCAAATTTACTTTCAGTAGTAGTTTCTAGATTTTTAGCTACTCCCTAAGTTTATCTGAAGGGGGGGGGGGGGTGTTAGAATAATTAGATATTTTTTAATTAACTCTAGTCTACTTAAGCTAAACTTTAGGCATATAATAATTAATTCTTTTATTAATTATTATTATACAACCTAGGTTAGACTTTTTTAGGGTTTTGATCTCCTTTATAAGGATGATAGCTCTTTGTAATTATTGATTGATTCACTTTTGATAATAGAAATCTCTCTTTTTTCTCATCAAGAATGTCTCAACTCTAGATCTGGGATTTCTAGGCTTCATAGCTTTTGCTTCTCTATTTCTATGATAGGTGTTTGCATCCAAGTGATTCTTGGGAGCTATGGAGTTGATCTTTCATCAACTTCAACATTATCAATATTTCCCTTATCTACTCCAATCAATCCGTTGTGAATATCTTTAGCAATATAAGTGGCAAAATCAAAAATTACATCCACCCCATACTATAGTATTTGAACCACCATATGCATTAGTAGAATACGTATATAATCTTTCTCATCAATACCAAAAACTTTACACAAACACATATATACAGCTTGAGTTAGAGGGTTGAGATATTTCTTCAATGATGGTTCAGGTATGGATGATGAAACTAGGGTTAGGTTTCCAATTTTTACGAAGTGCTCCTGTAAAAGCCCACTTCTAAGATAAACCCTTTGAGCTTCATATATCGACTGCAATTTCTCAAGATCAATTACTTCATGGAGGGTGAAAGGAGGGTGCCACATAAAAACTTCATGAATTACTTTTGTTGTGATCTTGAACAACCCACCTTCAAAGTGATTTCTTACCAAACAAAGAACTAGATCGTATCTTTTGGAAAGTAAAATTAAAAGGTTGACATCCATAAAAACCCCTAGGACAACCAACTTTCCCAAATTAAAGTTCCATATATTTTTGTGAGGGGTATCCAGGTTTCTTTGAGAAAACCACTTCTTGAAAAGCTCAAAACCACTTGTGGTTGTATGTGCATCGCTGAGAAAATTCCCCTTATCATAGAAACCCTTATCAATTTTAACCTAAGGGATTTAGGGATCAATGGTTTTCCTTTAGAGGAATCATTAGTTAGCATGTCTAACTATTCTAAAAATTCATCATGTACACTTCTCTCTCAATAGTTTTTTTTTCCATTGAATTCCTTTCAAGGAGGCATTTTGGAATATAAGATATCACACAAAGGATTTTCTTCAATTTTCTCTATCAAAATGAAAAATTTCAAAAAAGAAAAGGTACCCCCTTTAGCTTGCAATCTTGATAACATCTACATGAATGAATCCTAGCTTGCTTGCAAATTCCTATGACATTGAATATCTCTTCCCTTTCACATTTGAACAAGAAGTCAAACACTTTTTTACAAAAATTATGGTGCAAGCACCAATTTTACCCTCATTTGCAATCACGTGAATTTGAAATAAATTCACTATTAATTCATTATAGATAATGAGCATGGAGCTTCATGGACAACTTCAAATATGATTCGTTGATTGAGATATGATCCAATGCCCCTATTTTCATCCAGATGTTGAATCATCCTTTGTGTAATAACGAGGTAGTCAAATGAACCAAATGATGTCAACTATAAATGACCTATACTCTATGGGCTCTTATCTAACCCTTTAAAAAGTTTAGGAACATGTCACATTGTCACATTCTTGTAATACTTAAAGACCTCACAAGTTTTTATAGCGAGAATATGACCACCATTGATCTCCTCCAGATCGAACGGTTGAATACCAAGCAAGAAAATTACAACTTTGGGACACATGGCACACCATCACTTTGTCACATCTGTTAAAAATCTTGCATCTTAGTATAATAACCAAGAGACAACCATTAATCCTTTCACATCTAATGACTCCAAAACAAGATGAGGTAAGTCCACTTCTATCACTTTGGTTGGCCTCATAGGACACATATCATGTTTCACATTTTCACATGAGGTAAAAAGCCTATATGTTTATGAAGCGAGAAAATAACCATTGTAGATCTATCTAGAACTAACATTCTTTGATAAGTAGCCATTTTGGGTCCTTTCACTTTGTGGGGTACGTCTTCAGCCAATAACAATATGCTAAGTGGAGAAAAGCCAACACATTGAAGGACAAAATTACTGGGCCCAAATATACTTCATCATAGTTTAAAATATGCATAAAAAATCCCATCTTTTGAGAGAAACATATTTAAAATAAAATGGTGTCTGCATAGGTAAAACACATAAGGCTAAAGGAGAAATAATTCATCGAAAAAAAAAGGTCCCAAATTGATTCACTAGGTAACAAACAAAAAACCCCCCTTCACAATAAGACAATCCCTTGCATGAATTTTTAAAAGGAATTCAAAGTAACAATAAAGGGAAAGATCTTAGACTTTTTCTAAGGTTTCCTTTTTAAAATCTTTGAAGAAACACAAAGTAGGGCCACAAAATTATAAAATTCATCCCACCCATGATAAAAAATTTAGGAAAATTTTATCCTTGAAACAAATGGCTAGCACATTCAATTCATTCAATACTATTGCAATTTATCTTTTGTACATCAAGTATGTCTCATCTTCTATGGATCTGTGAATTCAAGCCTCCTAAATTTTACTTCTCTCTTTTTGTGATAAATGTTTGCATACAAGTGGTTCATAGGAGTTGTGGGTTGAGTATTCTTCAACTTCAACATCATATCAAAGGTTCAAACCTGCATGCCCTCATTCTCTTCATGAGAGGTTTGGCCATATTTTCTCGATCTTTCTTTAAAGGATTTTTTCATGAGATTAGGGGGGACTTTTTTCTAGTCACTTTGAGCCCAAGTAACATCACCATTTAGATAAGAGCACCCAAAAATCTCCCATTTCCATATAAGGCACACAATTTGAACATAGTTGCAATTTGAGGAAAAAGAAATTTCTTGTAGATTGGGCATGCTTCCTAATGCAATGATTAAATTTAATCCAAAAAATTTCTTTATTATAATAAAAACAAACACATGTTTTCAAGAAAAAAGGTGAAAAAAAAAATCAATTACAAAGCACTTTTTTAAGAAAGGTGTGTGCACGGTTTTCTCTTTAAAAGTGTTGACATCACCAACATACTGACGTAGGAAGGTATTCCTGCATGTATAGAGCATGATGTCATCCACCTATGGGCTAAATTTGATGGTCGCCAAACCATCATCTATTTGAGTTTTTTAATCATAAAAAGTAGCTAATGGTATTTTGGTCATATCATTGTCATAAAGATGTGTTTCTTTATAAAATGTATATCATCAAATAGCTCTTTCTGAGTTTTTCATGATGATGCAAGTTATTTTGGGATTTTATGTTGTTTGGTTTCTTGTTTATGCAGTCAAAGTTAGGGCTTCCATCTTGTATTCCAGGAGTCATATCTTGAGCATCTAACCTCCATTTTTTGAAAACTTTATATCAATGAAAAGTTGGTTCTTTGATCTTTCCATTCATGCTAGTTATTTTTCCAAATTTTTCTTTTGGTAAGATCTATTCATTTTTTTTCATTTTTGCACTTTGGTGGATATCTTGGTTGTTAAAGGTCTAGTGGTCATTTTTTTTTACTTGCGATGACTCGTCTTGGGCTATAATTTATATTGTACTAGGCTTATGTCTCTTCTTGTTTTTCTAGACATCTATTGTACCTTATTTTGCAAACGCATTGAGATAAAGTGTCACTCTATTGCATTTTTGGATCTTCCACATCTTTGTATCTTGTTGTACTTCTAGTACATTATAAGGTTTCATGGGGGTTTCATGTTGGAAAATTTTGTCATCTGTCTTTGTCAAGTGAGTATTCCTTCCAAGATATTAGCCTCTTGATGTGTTGATGAGACATGCCTTTATAGGTGTTTGTACTTCTTTTGCACTCTCGGTGTTCTTAGTTCTTCTCTTTGTAAGAGTTTGTGCATTCAGATTCAGTGTACCTATCTTTATCTCTTAGCATTACAAGGGGTTTTGTTGGTTTTAATGTTTTCTTGGTTTAATAGATTGAGTTATGTATTTAGTATTTGTTCCTATGTACTAGGCAGATGTAATGACTAGGTACATATGCATTTCGATGAGATGGACCATTTATCATATGGACACTCTTTCATTTTAATTTTTGGAGGCCATGAAGATATCTTTTGTCTTCGATTGATCAACTCTTCAAACTTAGTCTTCTGTACCTAGTCATGTTATATTCAGTGAAGGTTCTTCAGATAAATAGTTTGACAATGTTTGTAGCTTCTTCATGCTTCAGTGGTGTTCTTCATGATCATCATTTTTGTTCCTATTTTATGGGGCATTCTCTAGTTTGAAAGCTTCTACATTCCTTCACCAGTCTTTCATCATTATTTTCATCTCTTCTTGGAGTAGGGTTTTTCCCATGTATTTTTCTTTGTTTCTCTACTTTAAAAAGATTTGGTTGTGATTAAATACCTCATCATCCCTTATTGTCATGACCCAAAATTTACTTTCAGTAGTAGATTCTAGGTTTTCAGCTACTCCCTAAGTTTATCTTAAGGGGGAGTGATATAGTAATAAGGTGCTTTCTTATCAATTAAATCACTTTGATTTAATTATTAAGTCACTTGTTATCTCTAGTTTACTTAAGCTAAAATTTAGGCGTGTAATAATTAATTATTTTATTAATTATTATCATGTAGCCTAGGTTAGTTATCTTTTATGATTTTGATCTCCTTTTACAAGGATTAATCTCTCTCTTTGTAATATTTATTCAAGTTGATTCAATATACATTCAATACTAATTCAATTTATCTTTTGCACATCAAGAATGTCTCATCTTTTGTAGATCTATGAATTCAAGCCTCCATAGCTTTCCTTCTCTCTTTCTATGATAGGTGTTTACATGCAAGTGATTATTGGGAGCTACGGGTTAAACTTTCTTCAACTTCAACAAAATTATGGAAAATATGATTCATATAGCTCATAAACAAAAAAGGTGAATTTGGTAAACTAAATAGTAGCACTAAATTCATAATGATCATATCTAGCTTCAAATATTGTCTTTAGAATATACTCCTCTTTTATCCTTAGCTAATGATAAAAAAATATCAAATCTATTCTATAAAAATATGGGAAACCATATTTGACAAATACATTATCAACTCTAGATGAATATCATATGTGTTTCTAATGGTCACTTTAGTCAACACTCAATGATCAATCACATCCCTTTTCTTGTCAAAAATCATTGGAGGTCCTAGTTCTTTACACTCTACATCAATTTAGACCTTTCTAAATCAAATCCTATAAATATATTTTCAACTCCTACAATTTGGCAATGTCCATTTTTAGAGTCTTTGAAATAGCTTCAACCCATAGAACTAATCAAATGACAAGTAAAATTAGTTTCTAAGGGTTAAGCCTAGTAAATCTAAAGGAAGGCATGTTGAATTTTGTAACTCCCCACCAAGGAACACAAAAGAAATTAACCTAAAGTTTCATTAAGTTTAACAAAAAAATAAATTTAAAGATAATAACATCAAATAACATAGCAGAAGAAATAACATACATGCATGCATAAGCATTAAATAAACAGATTACATCTCTTAAGGGTTCCATGACATTGAATCACATTCAAGTTTTATTAATACTAAAAATGATACATAAAAATTCCACATCATACATAAACCACAAGTACAAATCCATTTAAATAATATACAATTACTGATGCAGGAGCATCCAGAGGTATAAGGGCAATCCTGTGTCACCCAAAAAAATGTACTTAGACTTAGTTTCTGTTTCATGTCTTTACATTTTTGGATACCCATTTGGCTCAAATAAAGGTTCCAACTCTCATAGTTCAACTATCAGTGCATTTGAAAATCCCAAAAAAATAGGAGCATGTATTTGGGCCATCATTTCGATAAACTAGAAGGTGTGAATTGGCCAGATGAATGTAATCGTGATTTAGAGCATTCCAAAAAAAGAATCAGGTCAATAGGCCCCACATTTTGAAAGTTATTGCAGTTTTTTGGGTTTTGGAGACCTCCTAAGAATGCTTCAAAGTCAGGTTTGGGGCATTAAATGACCTTGAAAAGGGTCAAAAAATGGGGGACGAGCAAAGCTCATCCATAGGGCTATAGAGTGCTTCGAGAGCTTTTTGAAAATGTAAATGGTTCATCAATCAGAGCTACGGTTCAAAAGTTATGCCTCCTGAAAGTTCGGTTACCGTTTCTGGATTCTTCTAGATTTGCACCGACTTCTAACGTAGCTTCCGAAACTTTCTATTTCATCGGTGGATGCCTACTAGCACTTTCTAGAATGTACTCCTGGTCCTTAACCCTCCGGGGTCTATTTAAGGAGATTTCTAGCATTGTAAAAGGTAGTTCGGAGTGGAGTTTGAGAGGAGGTACCATAAGGAGAAATTATCTCCAGATTTATGCTATTGTAAGCCCTTAGGGCATGTTTTGAAGTTTATTTTCCTGTACTAGTTGTACTAGCTTATTTTCTCAGTTAATATAATTTTCCCTTTTCTGTTGTTTCCATTCTGTTCTTGGGTTGTGTCCCCATCAATTACATGACATGCCACTTGGCATAACCAGAACACATAATCATCCGTTGTACAAGTCAAAAGGTATGAAAAGGTCAAAGACTATACATCATGAATAAAATATGTCAATCTCATAATATCTCTAATAAAAATATATAATACAATAGAATATAACCATACATCAGAACACATAATCACAAAGATAGTAATAATTGCATAAGGACATCCAACATCAACATGCAATTGTCAGATCTTAATGGTATAAGCAAAAAAGCACTACCACCCAACCTCATGAAACCTAAACGACCCACTCTGACCATACCAAGAAGATAATATCAAGTCCCATATGGATATCGATCACAAAAGTCAAATCCAACATCTAGGTCAAGGAAAACCTGAAAGCAATCTATCTCAAAGGTACCAAGACACAAATGACATCTAAACCTAGATGCAACAAAGACATGCAAGAAATCTATTATGAAACTGGGCAAGTGTCATCGCATGAGTCAACTCTAAGGTTACCCTGGCAACCACTCTAGACTTTGACCCCCTAGTGAATCTATGCGGCATCAATATCCTTTCATACAGACAAGGCATACAAACAAGGCAAGGTCGCAACCAAGCATCCTCTCTACTCCCATCCTAGCTTGTACTAGCACTCAAGGCATGGGCGAGAAAAAACACTAACTCTTTTAAATTCATTTTAAACCCATTTAATGAAATGTTATCACTTATTAAAATAACCTACAATGGGTTACCCAAGTAGCCTCTTTAGAGCTCCGGTCTCCATTGTAAGCCACTTCCCAAAAAATTGTTGAGTTGTCATTTTGCACGATGCTTAATGGCAGGAATCCTTTCAAACTCCTCATTTGAAAAGCTAATCCAAGCATCAACTCCAAGGTTTTGGGTGATCTTGTGACCTGGTAGAATTTTCTCAGTTGAAGATAAATGTGAATGTTCATGAGGAGGCCTTTGCTAGTTCGAAAACTTCGGATGAGATGTAGAATTCGCTTACTGTCAAAAGAATAAAACACACACAAAAATAACTATGTTTTTGTATTTTTTTTTTTTAATGAATACAACCTAATTATGTAACTATATGAATTCCTAATTTTAACAAAAGGGTTAATAAATAAAATAATGAAGATAGAGTAACAAAAGGTTTAAGCAAATAACATGAAAAGTAAATCCTAACAAACATAAATTGCAGGAACAACATGTCTGCAACTTAAGCTTTTTAAAGGATTAGTGGGTAACCAATGAAAATAAGAGCAACACTTCCTTAACTCCACTGATGCAATCATCTATGAGGAATTCAATAACCGTATGATGTTTCACTTTTCATCAAATCGCAAGGCCACAAAAAGTGCGCTAATGCGAGACAAAAAGCTATGAAGTAACAATATGGTGATCTCTTCTTGAACTAGATACATCAACAGAATTTGTAGACCCATAGAAAACACCAAAATTAAAAGATTGCACAACTAGAAAAAAAGAAATAAACTTTTGGCTCAATCACATTCCATGAACATACATTCACAAAAATATGACACACTTAGGCAAGAATCACTACACTCCAAATGTAAGCACCAAAAGAATATATTATTTCAAAATAACGATGGCCTTAATTACACATTCCAATCCCAAATTAATAAGAAATCATCTCCTTGATTTGTGTTGAGAGTGAGAGATATCTTTATGCAATCATATGCTTCTAAATTAATAAAACAAACAAATTATATACAAATTAACTATCTAACTGGTGCTTAGTAGGACTCCATCCATTTTTATATCATTAATTGGATGCATGAGCCTTTACATGTCATAAAACAAAGAAATTATGAGAAAATAAGAAGAGAGCCTTCAATTGATATAAGAGTGTTTGGAAGTGCCAAAAATAGAAGCTTCAACCTTTACTGGCCATTTGGTAGAGTTAAACTGCAGTCAGAATGTGTTTTTGATGCATGGAAAACTCTAATTTTGGAACTAGCAATTAATTGTCGGTGCACCTAAAAATAAGCACACCTCAAAAAGAAGTGCACCAACACAGTTGCGCAGATCTAATTTCTACAAAATTCTTTCAAAACTTTTTTTCCAAAAAGCCCACCAGCACACCAGTGCAACTCAATGGTCAAAAATGCAAAATTTTACCAAGTGTCAAAAATGAAATTTTGGCTTTTATGTTTTGTCCCCTTTCATACCAGAGCTATGTCCAAATGTTTTCCCTTGAATTTCTCTATTATTTCAGTGACCTTTTGCTACATCCGATAAATCCAAGGCATTATATTTATCTTTCATCTTATGCATGTAGTTATCTACCTCTAAATAGGTCTCAACAAAATCCTCAAGTTTATTATCCAGCTCTAGCAAAACTTCTTCTATCCTAAACACTTGTCGAATATCTTCATCAGTAGAAAATTATCAAAAATCTTCCTAAAACTCTATACAACCACATCTACTAGTATTAGTTTCTCCCGAGCATCATCTTCAAAAATATCGAGGCATGCATCAACTATAATGTTTCTTTGCTTCCAAAATTTGCTCTCGAGCTTGGTCCTTTAGCTGGTAGATCTCTGCATGTAATGATTCCATTACTTTATTGTTATATACTATTTTCTCTATCCAATCATAAATTAAATCTAACTCTTGCACCGTATATACATCAATGAGCATACTATATCTCTAGCCTTTTATTACCTACAACACCTATAAATCCTTTCGCTAGGTATGTACCTCATCGATAAGACTGAAATATTGATTCAAAATTGCTACCATTTTATCCACATTCTCCTGCATGACATGTAGTAGCTTCAAATTTCATTGAATGATGAGTATGCCTTTTTCCTCAAAACTTTCCTGCCATTGCTAATAAGCACTCAAATATGGATCCAACCTCATCGTCCCCCTATCACTTCTCTCTAAAATTGTATTTAGAGTTTCCTCTAGATGTTTAGGGTCCAAAGGACCAACAACTTTGCTCAAATATCTCTTTAGGATCTCGTTCTCTCACCGAAGTGTTATTAACTCTGCCCCTTCCTATTCCAAACTCCTAAATAATTCCTTCATTCCCATTGTAACCATTAGCTTTGCAGTATCCAATGTGGGCTTCCCAAGCATGACCTCCCTGATTTGATAGTCATGTGGAGTCAAATCTTCTACTTCTGTATCTAGAGGAGAGATAGCCACTTGTGTAAACAAATACTGGTTCTCATCATTGTTGATAAAAGTTAATGCTCTTGCATCTTTTGATGGTGACCTAGGTTTCCTAAGAACCTCAATTAACTCTATCATATCCTCCTCATCTACATTGAATTTTTTCTTCTTATCATTTCTTTCTATAGCCATCTAGGGATCTATTCCACCAAAGTTTTTCCTTTCGAGGATGAAGGAGTTTTTTCTACAATGCACCTTCCCTTATCACTCCTCTTCGAAGTCTTTTCCTTCTATGACAGATCTATACTAGGAGTTTCTGTATCTGTCGAACCTATAGTCCTCACCTTGATGTCCTGTGAAGTCTACTGAGGATATTCAACCATTTGTCCTTCTTCAGACACTTCATCGATTGACACTTGTTGTGTCTCTTCCTCTTGTTCTTCTTGAACTTGTTCCTCTTTAGAGTTTGGTGGCAGAGGAGTATATAATCCCTTATTAACACAAACTATGACTTGAAGCTGGGATTTTGGAAATATTTTGTTGTGATGTGGAGCCTAATCAGACCTAGAGGTTTATTTGGTGTAGTCTCCCTCCATATTATTTCTATGGCAGTTTGGGGGTAGCACCCCCAAGATGAGGTCAAGGGGCAGCACCCCTATGGGATCCTAAGGCACTCCCTATCATAGTACAGGGTGGGGTTGAGGTGCAACGCCCCTACAGGGGTTTTCAGGGGTAGCGCCCCTAAAGTCAAAAATGCCCTTATATTGTAAAAGGCATCGGCTACTATTTTTTATTATTCTAGCCCTAATTTTGTAAGTAGCAAAAGCTTGTATAAAAGTGCTTAGGGTTAGGGATTTCATGGTGAGTGGTGATATTGTAGCTTCTTGCGGCAACATTGAGCTATAAGGGATTACAGATTGTGATAAGGTTGTAATCACTGGATAATAATAATATTTGACTTGTTGGTGGATGTAGTCTATGGATTGGATGAACCATATTAAATATTGGTGTCTTGTATTCTCTTTTATGTGATCTACTATTTTCTAGTATTGGTTACATTTGCATGTAAATGTTATTTATGTCTGAGGTTAATCCTAACAAGTGGTATCAGAGCTACCCATGATCATCGCAGTGATAACGCTGATTTGCCCCCCAGCCCCACTACATCCACCTCCCCCCTGGAGATCCCCATTTTGCCCCTAGAAGAGATGATAGAAATTATGGTTGAAAAGGGAGGGGAGGCCATCAGGAAAAATAAGATAAGAGCCTGGCAAAATTTCAATATGGATAGTGTTAGTATGGACACTGTTAGAGAACCTGCTAAAATCTAGGTGTTGGGGGATCTCAACAGTAGCACCCACTATGACGAGCTCCTTGACCCGACTCTTTTGGTTCTCTCTGACAATGCTCATGAAACAGGTCTCAACTTCTTTAACAATGCAAAGAACAGCCTGATTGACAATTTTCACTCCATCAAGTAGCTTTTTCAGGAAATTGAGACTCTGAAGGATAGGTCCAACCAGACCAACAACAGGAGGGAAGTCAAGGATCATGAGGCCAGAGGCAGAAAAGACCAGGTGGGCAGCAAGGAAAAAGATAGAAGTAAGAACCCCAGTGACAATCAGGAGGATAGAATCACTTGGCTTGAGCAGAAGGTCCAAAGGTTGGAATCTATCCACCAGGTTGTGACTAAATAGATTGTGGATACCCTCCACACATTGAATGAAAACATTGTCAATATGGAGGACTATTTGACCAATACCGATCTTGTGGGGAATGTGGAGCAGAGCACAGAGAACGAAATTGGCCAGGAGGATCCCCAGAAAGAGTCTGGAATCCAGGAAAGCCAAGGGGATCAGTTGCATTTCCCCCCTGCAACCCAGGAGGAGGAGGCCATCCAAAAGGAAAGCGACGCTGCAGAAATCCTGCAGGCAATGGAGAAGAAGGGACACTACTCTGCCCACCAGGCTCGTTTCTTGGCTTTTGTTTCCCTGGCTTCGGGCCTTTTTTATTCTGGCCTTCTGAGGCTATTTATGTTTTTTCTGACTTTTTATGCTTTAAGTTGTTTAATGCTATAAAACTTTGGGTTTCAGGATCCCTTTAAAACCTATTTTCCAAATAAAAAACAAGTGGTATCGGAGCCAAACAGTCGTCATTTTTTTTTTAGCTAGACTTTCACCATTTTTTTTTTATAGCGATCATCTGTAGGAAGGTCTCATGGTTGAGTAGGAGTGATGCTAGATGAGGGTAAGCTGAGCATTGACAAGTTTAATGGATAGAACTTTTAGTTATGGAAGATGGAAATGGAAGACTATCTCTATCAGAAAGATTTATGGAAGCCGTTGGAAGGCAAAACCAAGAATCAAGGATATATGTCAAACAACAAATGGGATCTTTTAGATAGAAAGGCACTTGGAAGCATTTGATTATGCCTAACACCATCAGTGAAATTTAATATTACAAAAGTGAAGACAACAAAAGAGGTCATGAAAAGCCCTCCACTTCAAATAAGGTATTTCTCATGAAGTGTTTATTTAATATGAAAATTACAGAAGGTGGATCTATTGTGAATCATTTAAATGAGTTTAATACTATTACTAGTCAGTTATCTTTGGTGGGTATCAATTTTTTATTGAGAAATTAGGGCTCTCTTGATTTTGTGTTCTTTGCCTGAAAGCTGGAATAGCTTGGTAATGGCTATGAGTAATTGTGTTCCTAGATCTAGTACCCTAAAAGATGATGATGTGATCGGTGTTGTTTTGAGTGAGAAAAATCATAGGAAAACCTCAGGTTGATCTACATCAGGAAGTGCTTTGAACACACAAAGAAAAGGTAGAACAATTGAAAGAGGAAATACTTCAAAAAATTGTAGGAAATCAAGAGGAAAGTCAAAGGGGAGGAGGTCTCAATCGAGAGGACTGAATGACTGCTAGTACTATAGGAAACCAGGGCATAAAAAGAAAGATTGTTGGACTCGAAAGCAAAATGAAGGAGATAAACCAAAAGGAGACAAGGAGACAAATGTGGTAAGTAACAAATTCAAAGAGGATGCTTTGCTTCTATCTTTAGAAAGTGTTGATGATTCATGGGTTTTAGATTCTGGTGCTTCATTTCATGCTACACCTCATAGAGGTTATTTCATTGATTATGTTCAAGGGGATTTTGAGCTTGTTTATTTGGGGGATAATGAAAACTATCAGATTGTTCGAAAGGGAAAAGTTAAGATTAAGTTGTAGAATGGGAATCATTGGCTACTACATATGGTAAGACATGTTCCAAGGCTAAGCAAGAATTTAATTTCAACAGGACAACTCCGTGATGAGGGTTGTGTAGTTACTTTTAATGATAAAAATTGGAAGGTTTTAAGAGGTTCCCTTGCAGTAGAAAGAGGTGTGAAAGTATCCACCTTATATCTTTGTACAAGTCATATTATTCCTTCTATTTTAATTATTTCTGAGAAAAATGAATGTTTAGGAATAGGTGTTATAGTTGAGTAGGGAGAATAAATAGCTATTGTAGATTCTAATACAACATTTTGGCACTATAGACTTGGGCACATGAGTGAGAAAGGTATGAAAGTACTTCATTCAAAGAAAGTTTTACCAAGTCTAAAATGTGTTAATATGGATTTCTATGAAAGTTGTGCATATGGAAAACAAAAGAGAGTGAGTTTTGTGAAGACTGGGAAGGAAAATATAAGTGAGAAATTAGAGCTTATGCATAAAAATGTATGGGGAGCCACTCAGGTATCTTCCCTTGGTGGCTCTCATTATTATGTTACATTTATTGATGATGCAACTAGAAAAGTATGGGTTTATTTTCTTAGCTATAAATATGATGTATTTCAAACTTTGAAGAAATGGAAATGCTTGGTTGAAAATGAGACTAGTAAGAAATTAAAATGTCTCACATCTGATAATGGTGGTGATTATTGTAGTCATTAATTTGAAGATTATTGCTCCACTAATGGTATTCATAGACAGAAAACTATTCCAAAGACTCCACAGGAAAATAGAGTGGTTGAACGCATGAACAAGACTATAATGGAGCATGCAATTAGCATGAGGTTGCATGTTGGGTTTCCCTTACACATGTGGGAAAAGGTTACCAATACTATAGTATATTTGATTAATAGAGGTCCCTCTACTCCTTTGGGTTGTGGTATTCTAGAGGAAGCATGGACTGGTAAGAAGGCGATTTATTCTTTTCTCAAAACCTTAGCTTGTGAAGCATTTTCTCATATAGATTCTAAAAATATAACCAAGCTGAAAGTTAAGTCAAAGAAACCTGTATTTGTTGGATATGGCATTAATGAATTTGGTTATAGGCTTTGGGATTTTGAAAATTGTAAAATTGTAAGTAGGGATGTCATGTATTCAATGAGAAAGTGTTGTACAAAGATCTATTGCAGCAACATGAGAAGAAAGAAAATGATTATGTAGTGATGGATGATACTCCAAAAGTTGATGTTCCAGAAATTCCTCATGATGTGCAACAACCACAGCAAAAAATACCACACACACTAGTGAATGTTAGATGATCAACAAGGAAAATTAGACCTCTAGAAAGATTTTCTCCTTCCTTGTATTCTATTTTACTTATTGATGTTGGTGAACATGAATGTTATGATGAAGTTGTGTAGGTGGATACAAAGATTTAGTGGAGTCTGCAATGAAAGAAGAAATGGACTCTTTGCTGAAAAATAAGACATGGGATTTATGCAAGTTGCTTACAAGTAAAAAGGCTTTATAGAATAAGTGGGTTTATAGGTTGAAAGAAGAAGATGGAGGTAAGAAAATATTTAAAGCCAAGTTAGTGGTGAAAGGATTTGCACAGAAAAAAAGGCATTGATTTTGATGAGACATTTTCTCTTGTTGTTAAAATGACTTCTATCTGTACTATTTTAAGTATTATGGCTACTAAAGATTTGCATTTGGAGCAACTTGATGTTAAAATAGCCTTCCTTCATGGTGATTTGGATGAAGAGATATATATGGCTCAGCCACAAGGATTTGAGGTCAAAGGTAAGGAGAACTTAGTGTGCAGATTGAAAAAAAGTTTATATGGCTTGAAGCAAGCACCTCGGCAATGGTATCTAAAATTTGATAGGTTTATGCATGAGCATGAATATAGCAGGTGTCATTCAGATCATTTTGTTTATTTTAAGAGGTTGGATGATGAAAACTACATTATTTTATGTTTATATGTTAATGATATGCTTGTAGTTGGGTCTAACATGGATCACATTAAGGGGTTAAAATGCTAGTTAGCACATGCATTTGCTATGAAGGATTTTGGGGCAGCAAAACAAATCCTCGGTATGAAGATTTGTAGAGATAGGAAGAACATGAAATTGAAATTATCTCAAGCTAATTATATTAAGAAGGTGTTGTAATGTTTCTCTATGGAGAATGCCAAAGTTGTCAGCACACCTTTACCTAATCATTTGAAGTTGACTAAGGAAATGCATCCCAAGGCACAAGAATAGGAGGATAAGATGTCCATGGTACCTTATGCTTCAGCTATAGGAAGCGTGATGTATGCTATGGTATGTACTAAGACATATATTGCACATGTAGTGGGAGTTGTTAGTAGCTATATGAGTCATCTAGGAATTGAGCATTGGAATGCAGTTAAATGGATTCTTAGATATTTGAGAGGAACATCCAATAAGTGTTTACACTTTGGGGGATCTACTATTGATTTACATGGATATGTTGACTCAGATTTGGTATGGCATATTGATCCTAGGTAGAGTATTACATATTATGTATTTATTGTTGGTGGGGTAGCTGTGAGCTGAGTTTCTAGATTACAGAAGGTTAATGCTTTATCCATTACAGAGGTAGAGTATGTTGTTGCTAAAGAGGCAACTAAGGAGATTATATGGCTTAAGTTCTTATTGGAAGAATTGAAACACCCTCAGAGTGATAATTATTTATTTATAGATAGTCAGAGTGTCATTCATGTTGCCAAGAATTCAGCTCTGCATTCAGAGACAAAACACATTTAGTTGTGGTACCATTTCATTCGATCAATTTTGGATGATGGGCAGTTAAAGATGAATAAGATACATATAGATGAGAATCCAACAAATATGTTTACAAAGATAGTAACAAGGGAGAAGTTGAATTCTTCTTCAACTTTGGTTGGTCTTCTAGACTGAACAACATAGAAGAAGAATAGAGTCCAGGGTGGTTTGATATTCCAGTGGGAGCTACGGGTTTTGCAATGCTATGATCAGTCTCCAATTGAGAGGTTATTGTCGTGTAGTCTAATTAGTCTCCAAGTGGGAGATTGTTGTGATGCGGAGCCTAATCTGACTCAGAGGTTTATTCGGTGTAGTCTCCCTCCATATTATTTCTACAAGGGTTTTGGGGTAGCACCCCAGGTGTGTTGCTTATCATAGTATAGGGTGGGGTCTATTATTCTAGCTCTAATTTTGTAAGTGGAAAAAAATTGTATAAAAGGGCTTAGGTTTAGGGATTTCATGGTGAGTGGTGATATTGTAGCTTGTTGCAGTAGTATTGAGTTCTAAGGGATCACAGATTGTAATCAGGTTGTAATCACTAGATAATAATAATGTTGGACTTGTTCTTGGTGGACATAGCCTAGGGATTGGGTGAACCATGTTAAATATTGGTTTCTTGTATTCTCTTTTATGTGATCTACTATTTTATGGTATTGGTTATATTTTTATGTAATTGTTATTTATGTCTGAGGTTAATCCTAACACATTTCAAGCCCTTGTGATTTCAGGGCCATCTGAGTCCAATCCTCCTATTGAGATTGATTGGTTGGCGTGTCTCTGATCTTGTCCCCAACCAACTTAGTACCTATGGGCATAAAGTCAAAATCTAACATCTTAAAGATATCAGTTCCCTCAAGATCATGCTCATCAATCCATTGCTGCATCTCATCCTCCAATGTGGTGGACTGAATAACCTGCTTGGAAATGGATGGTGATGTGATGGTCAAGCTTCTTCTTCATTCCTCTTCTGTAGCTATTTTGAGCTAAATCCTCTAGATCAAAGACATATTATCCTCCTCATCCTCCTCATCCTCTTCTTCATCTTCTTTAGGAATAGGTTTAGGGATTGATGGGACAGGAACCACTTTCTTGATCACCCTTTACCTCTTTTTGACTAGAGTCCTTATCTTTCTTCCCTTTTTAGATGCAGAAGGGGAGAATTGTACTTACTATTGAGGTATTTCATGAAAATCTTCTTCATCTCCTCCTTGTCCCTACTCAATAGGTGGAACTTGTGTATCGCCTTCGACTTGTGAGGCTCCAGTATCTTCCAGCCCTTGCACATTCTCTTCTCCTTCCTGCAAAGGTATTAGAATTTCACCCTCTTCTAGCTCAACTCTTTGAAGGGATTTTTTTTCCTCTTACCATGGCCTCGATCCTTCTAAGCTCAATAATAACCAACTATCCTATCAAGTTGGTGCACCATCTCGGGCCTCATTGGTGATTGAGCTGTGAATGTAGGGATGGTGACTTTCTTCCCTCTACCTTTGGTTGGACGGGCTTGTGCATGAAAGATTACAATTTTAGGTATTGGATCAAGTTTGAATGGTTTCTTGATCCAATCCTACATCATTTTAATGACATGCCTCACCCAATGGTTGATATCAAAATTTCTTCTCTGTCAACCTTAGCATTCATAATATGCCTATTGCCAATCTTGTCCCCATTGAATAAAGGATCAAGTAACTCCTCGAAATCCTATTGCAATATCTTTAATGGTGCCTTTATCTTCAAAGCCTTCTCTACCAAGTACAAATTCATCCTACAATAATCCCTTATTTAGATATCATAGTCATTTTTTGCATTCATCGAATGATCCTCAATAGCCCCTTCGTGCCGGAATGTTTTGCCTGCTAGATATTGCACTCTCCCAATGTTATCAAAACATGGCCATAGAGAATTGTACTCTTCCAAGAGATATTGATCCCATTCACATTCAAAAGAAGGAATATCTTTCTTCCTAACCACCCTAAAAGGTCCTATAGTCAAAAGCCATGTCCAACAATGTTTATGTTGTTTTCTAACTCTGTCATGGCAGACAAGAGTTGTCGGGAAACCTCCAGAAGAATGAGTCTATCACTCTAGGACATCTAGGGAGCTTCTTAGGGTTGAGAAGTGTAGCCACTACCCTCAAATATGTAAAAGTTTGGAATTGGATATAATGAGCTCTGAGTACTGAAGTACTGATATCTATGTAGTTGCCTCCTCTAATATTCTGTTTGCATAATCTCATTCTATGAACCGGATTATTGCAAAGATGAAAGCATCATTCACAATTATGTATTATTTTCTCTACTTTAAGAGCCTCTTCTTCACCAACTGGGGATAGACAATGTATGGCCATGCATTGGCATCCTGTATATTACCCATCTTGTAGAGCCATGGATAGTCTATTGCTCTTGCGGCTAACAAGTACACCAAATATGATGTCATATAAAACTTCCTTTTATTCTTTGCCACAACCAACTGTTCACACAAATTCTCACTCAAATTGGAATCTCAAGCTAGTGGCATCTTTGCTTTCTTAATTATCTCAATAAAATGCACCATAAAGATGTTCAGATGCCTAGCTGCTGGTAGACCCATAACTCTACTCAGAAGTGTGATGGAGTATCTGATGTCTTCAATCATATACACTCTGGTCATATCAAATTTTTCAGTCTTCTTTCCCATAGGAGTCTTATCTATGAGGCACGGTGATTGAATGATCTATGAGGCTTCCTCAATATGTTCCCGATACCACCTTTCTGCCTATTCATAGGTAAGCCTGATGAATTGATCTGCTTGTGGGAGATGAAATACTCTCTCAATATTTTTTGGGTGCAGATCAAGGATTATTTCTCCTATTACACTCTTCACTACCCTCTCCTTAGTGACAAAGTGTTCCACAAGTGCCATGATCAGCTCTAAAGATTGTATCGACATTGGGTGTGAAGCTACGTTGACAAGCCCTAATCTGATAAGTGTGGAGACCATTTGTGACCTCATCGTGGGTTTGATACAAATATTTAGGAATTCCCCCAAATTTGTATGTCCCAAATTTGTATCCTTAATGTCTGAATGGTCATATTGAAATCTTGGCTTCATTGGAACGCCTTGGAATTTGAAGACCACGAGATGCCATTATAACTGCACAATAGTATGTCCATTAGTCCAAATTTGGGAATAAAAATAAATTAATGATACCTTAATAATGACATAATTAAAAACCTAACACTTGAAAACCTAATTTATCCCTAACTTGCAAAGAAATGAATGCATCAAGTGCACTGTATTCTTTATTGCTTAAAGTTATTTTTAAAAAAGCTAGTTGCACATCAACGCACCTAGTCAGGTGTGCTGATGCACACCTAGCTTTACTTTTTTATACATTTTTAATTTTTTTCCCTTTTTAAAACCCATATTGGGTATGCAGCAGTGCACTCAGACTGGTACACATTGGGTTATGCATTTTTAGTTTAAGGATTAAAATGTTTTGAGGAGAAAAAAGAAAGTGTCTGCATTAGTGCACCCTAGTAGGTGCGCTGATGCACACCCTTTCTCAGAGTTACTGACATTTTTTGCATTCATGCTTTGCACAGGTGAGGGGATGCATAGAGGATGTTGCACCTCAATTAGTGCGAAGCTACAATTGAATATTGGTGTAGGGAAGGAAGCATGGAGAAGACCAAAGTGAAAATGAAACAAAAAGAAAAGGTGAAGATGGAGGGGACCATTCCCCTTTAAATAGATTTAGGGACTCTTGGCGTAAATGTGCCTAATAAAATACAAATGTCAACTTTGTTTAATTTTTGGTGCATTAGCATAGCTAGGGAGGTGCACCTGGTGCACTCAAAAATTGTAAAATGACTTGTTCCTTTAGAATTTTGATTCCTTGGCTTCTAGGTTTCTTCGTCAAGACCTAGAGCATGAACTAGGGGGCTAGGTAAGACCTCAAAATGACTTAGACCTTGAACTAGGGCCCCAAAAAAGTTAATAAAAAGTAGGGGGTCCCCATTTCAGTCAGAAATGGGGTGTGTGTTGTGAAACCCATGAAAAATAGCCCTAATGAAAGGAAGAAAATGACAAAGGCATTTCTTCACCAACAAAAATTCCTCTAATATGTGTCCAACACCAACTTAATCCTAAGCATTTCAAGCGTATTTTGAATGACTTTAAAATCCAAACTTTAGGATCCAAAAACTTCAAGCTCAGTGTGTGTTTAGTGTATTCATTTCCTTTGATATCTCAGGTTGTAGTCTATTAGAAGCTTCTGACAACTTGGAAACAATCTTCCACCCCATCAAGCTCATTCATTGGGAATCTTCACAAAAGTTGTGTATCAATCATTTGTCTGACTAAATGAGAGAATCGATTCTGAGGGCTCTTAGCAGGTTGTCACTTTTCTTTTGAATTTCTTGGGCAATCTTTTGAATACTTACTTCTGTAGCTCATAATGTTTCCATTTGATTCTTTGATGAAGCAATATCTTGGTACTAGATAGCTTATTTAGAGTGCTTATCCCTTTTATTAGATTACCTTTCTTTTAGACCTTTTAGAATCCTTCATTCTTAACACCATTCTTTTCTTTTTAATTTTCTTTCTATATCCTGACCATGCTTAGATTGTGTGGCCAACACATTGGTGTCATTTGTTGGATTCAATCTTTTGTGAACATCCCTTGTGTTCCTCTTTTAAGAACCTTTTAGAAACCCTCATGCCAAACAATGATCTTAGCAATTCCTCAGAGAAGACCCTTCTGTTTGAACCAATGGGGTTTGAAATGTCCTTATTGTCTTCAACCTTGGTTCAAAAACACCTAAGACAGTCAATTTTTTAAATTTGTAAATTGCTGAGAACTTGTTGATCTACAATTTTGAATTTAAGATTGAAAGTCTCCTATTACTGCAAGTAACATCCATTCCTTAGCTAGTATAAGACACAAAATCATTAGGATGTTTTGACAAAGAAATACCTCTTCCTAAAAGTTGAAACAAAAAGAGTGGTTAGAAAGATATGCCAAGATAAAATCTTGAGTGCACCTACCCCCTAGACTAATGCAACTTTGAAAATAAACACACGACTAAAACTAAACACACAACTGAAAATCAAACACACTTGTAGAAAATAAACACGCTTGCAGAAATGAAATCTATCTATCTTTCTTCTTGTTTTATTTTTTTTTGTGATCTCTTAGGCCTCAAAGTAATATTTCAAAAATTTCCCATTGATTGGAAATGGTACCAATTCCCCCTATAAGGAACTTAGGCTAAAAGTGTTTTAGCCTAGAATTTCCATGATCTAATAGTGACCAATCCACAAGCGTTGAAACTTGGTATGGCTACCTAGCTTCTCTTTTGCCTTATCCCCAAGTAGAAAAAGGTTGGATATTCTAAAGGATTTTATCATGGCCCTCTTGTCAAACCACCTCTTGATGATTGCTTGATGTTTAGCCATGTGCTCCAAAGTATCTATCCATTTTTCATCCATCTCAAAGAGATTCATCATTCTAATTTGTACTCTGTCAACATCTTTAGCATACCCACTCATGAATTTCAAAAGAAGAATCCTGAGGTTAAGTGGAAATGCTGGCTCTTGTCCATAGAAATTAGATATGGGGACATCCCTAAAGTGTTCTTAGCCCTCACTCGATCTATCCATAGAGCATATTTGTGTTGCATATGCCAATCTTCAGGATTCCCCTTTAACAAACGTCTTATTATTGTGATCAAGTTCTTATTCATAGATTTTGTGACACCATTCCCTTTTGGGTAATAATTTGAAAAAAAACTTAATGATAGCTTGGTTTTCCAATGCCCATTGAGTTAAGAATACTGATGCAAAAGCTGATCCATTGTCGCACACTAGAGAAAATGGCATCCCGAACCTAGTAACAATGTATTCCTCCAACAAGTCTATAACCACTTTAGCCATGCAATTTCTAAATGTCTCTGCATTTGTCCATCAAATACAATAATCAATAGCTATTAGAATAAAAGTATGTCTAGTTGATGATGGTGGATTAACTAGACCAATAAAATCCAGCCCCCACTTTACAAAGGGGCGTATCTCAAATACTGGTTGTAAAGGCATCGCAGGATGTCTTTCATTGTTAGCACTAGTCTGACAAATATGACAAGTACACACATGCTCAAAAGTATCTTTGAATATCATGAGCTAGAAATAACCCAATCTTAAAATTATATGAGCGATTGCTTCTGTTGAACCATGCAATGTACCATAGTTATCATGGAATTGTTCTAGAAGTTCTCTTACTTCCTCTTGTACCAAGTATTTTAGGTAAATCCCTTCATAGTTCCTTTTGTATAATTTTCTATCATGTAGCATGTAGGACTCACACTTCATATTAAGTGCCCTACGTTGTGAACTATTCATCCAACTAGGATATTGATTTTGTAAAAGATAATAAACAATATCTTGGTACCAAACATTTGTTACTACACCTTGATCAATATCAACTTGAGATACTACAATCTTCTTCTAATCTTCCATACCTGTTTCACCATCAAATTTGAACTTCTTTTCATCTTCAATTTGGTTATCCACTATCATCTTTAATAATCCTTGACCTCTAACCAATCTCATGGGTTGAATTTCTAAATCAAAATTTTGAAGGATCACCATCTATTTTTGTCGTCTTTAACCAAGTTCATTTTGCATCAACAAAGTCTTAATTGCTAGATTAGGTACAATCACATATACCTTGCTTCTTAGTATGTAATGGTGGAACTTCTTTACTACTTTTATTAAAGAAAAAGACTATTTTTCAAGGTTAGAATAATTTAACTCAGCATTTTTTAGAGGACAACTCATAAAGGCAATGGGCCTTTCATCTTCCTTTCTTTTCTTCTGCGTAAGAACCCAAACACATGAATTTTCTAAGGAAAAAGAGTATGTTTTGAAAGGTAGCCCATAATCTGGACTCACCAATACTAGGGCCGTAGAAATGGCCACTTTGTGATCCTCAAATGACTTCTTAATATTTGGAGCCTAGTCTATTTTAGCTTCCTTCTTGAGTAAATTTTTAAGGGGATGAACTATCTCTGCAAATCTACTTATGAATTTTCATACAAAATTTATCTTCCCAAAGAAAGACTAAAGTTTTTTTCAACTGTGAGGTCGTGATAACTTCATAATAGCCTCAATTCTATCAGGATCAAAGGAGATTCCTTCTTCAGAGATGATATGACCCAAGAGCTTTCCTTTAGTGACTCCAAACATTGGGATTAAGAGATATGTTGTACTTACAGCATCTGTTGAATACTTGTCTTAAATCAGCAATATAAATGCTTTGATCCTTTGAAAATATAGTTAAGTCATCCATGTAGATGACTATACATTTTTTTATTAATCCTTTAAAAGCTTTATCCATGGCTCATTAAAAAGTAGCCCCGATATTAATTAGCCCAAAAGCCATTCTTCTGTAGGAAAAAGTCCCCCATTTAGTTGTGAAGGTTGTCTTTAGCCTATCTTTTGCATCAACCATTACATAATTATATCCTAAGTATCCATCCAAGAAAGACATCATTTTTGAACCATTTACAATTTGTAGGACCTCATCTAGTAAAGGCAAAGGGTAGTTGTCTTTTTGAGATGCAAGGTTCAACTTACAAAAATCTATGCAAAGACGAATCTCTCCAATCTTTTTCTATACAGGAACCAAATTAGCCACCTATGTAGAATGAAAAATGGGGAATATGATCTTCGCATCAAGTAATTTCTTAACTTCCTTCATTATTAGTGTTTAAATGATAGGATTGACAGGTCTTTGCCTTTGACAGAAAGGCTTTTCATCTAGTTTCAAAGGAATGCCATGATTTAATAATTTTAGAATCATATGTTTTCAGCTCTTCATAGTTCCAAGAAATGACATCCTTATACTCTATAAGTAATTTGAGCATATCCTCCCTTTCTTATGTATTGCATGCTTTCCCAATCCTCAACAATATAGGATCTTCATCAATACCTAAGTTAAATGAGTCACATTCCTCGATTCCCTTTTCTTTGACCATTCTCATGTTAAGTGTTGATTCATCATGGTCAAAAATGTGCTCCAACTCAACCATTCCCTTGGGAATAGTGTTGGTTTTTAAGTTTAGATTCCCATCTTCATCTTTGAGTTCATCACTCTTATGTTTGTCATCTAGAGTGTCATCAATTTATTTCCCTTTAAAGTGGCCATTGCACATGATAAATTCAAGTATATGTTGATCATCCTGAAAGACTTGGAAGTTTGTGATATTGTCCATGATGGACGGAGCAATAACCAATTCTACTAAAAATCTTTTCAATTTGGTTCTTTCGACTGGTTGTAATGCACTAGCTAAAATAGCGAGAGCATCTACTACCATGTTTTTCCTTCTTGGAATGGACCTTATGTTCAAAGCTTCAAAATCATCCACAAAGCTTCAAAATCATCCATTAAAATCCCATATTCTTTTCCTGTAAGCAAGCAACCTCTTATCATTGTAGGAGTATAATGATTTCACTTGTCTTATAACTAACTGAGAATCTCCTTTGATTATGAGTGTTCCAATCCCTTTCTCTAAAGTGAAAAGAAGTCCTCAGATCAATGCTTCATACTTTGCAACATTATTAGTACATCTGAACTATAATCGATATGTAGTGTAGAAAGACTTACATTTTTAGTTGACCAACTCAATACCTACACCAACTCCTAATTTGCATTTGGAACTATCAAATTGAAGTGTCCATATCAGGTACTCTTTGGTTTTTTTAACCTTATGATTATTTGTCCTTAGCTTCTCTTTTACTTGGGCTTGAAAAGATTGTCTCTTGGGTATCCACTGTAGTCTTTCGCAGGGTGGACTAGCTAATTTTCCATTGTTGTTGCTTGATATCAAGGGTGTATGTTTTTCTTGTTTATCCTAAATTTCCCCTATCATTTCCTTGATTTCATCCACTTTGGGTTTTGGATGAATGACTACCGAAGTCCATCCTTGACCTTTTACATGTTGTCTCCTTCTTTGAATTTTGATCATTCCTGGTGGAGAAGAAGAAAAACCTCCACCATCTGAAGAGGTATCACTATATGATATATTCAAATCTTCAATTTCCTCTTCAACCTTTTCAACAAATTCAGATATGTTTATAGGACTTTGATTTTCCACGGGTTCATCTTTTGGAATGTTATCACTGTTGACTTCCATCAGTTGTGTTAATACCTTAGCAACTGCTTCTTGGCACAATGAACATTCAAACTCTAAATGGCTAACTTTATGCAATAAAAAATATCCTAGGAGAAGTAGGATATTGGGGTCAACTTCTTCTCCTAAACATTGTAAATTAGCCACCATGTTGTCTATGAACTGTGTTACAACTTCTTGCCTTGGGACTGAAATCTTGGACTTTTCATTTTGATCATTTGATATTTTGGTTGAAAAAGCCATCACTTTGTAAGAGCCCAAATTTAATTGTAAGAATGCCACTTCATTCGGAGCATCTCTACATCTATCTTGATTTCATTGTTCAACCCTTTCCATGGTAACCATAATTGAGTAAAATTGGTAGAAAACCATCCCCTTAGGCATTTTGTCCATTCTCTACTTAGTAGTAATCCATATGTCCTAGGTATATCAACCACATGTATATCAATAATGTATTGAATTCTAGGGTCAACTGTCAACTATATTCAAACATCTTTCAACACACCAATGACTTTCACCTCAATTTTATCTAGTTGTATCACTATTCGATTGGAAGGTTAAGGAATTACTCTTAACCTTTGTGCTATCGATAGTGGCATTATGTTACACGAGGCTCCTGAGTCAATTATGCAATTATGAAGATTCTTCCCATATATCTTGATGCAAATTAGAAATGGAGGCATCTCAACCTTGTCTTTGAACATAGTTGGCATTGCTTCTGAAGTGTTCACTTGTTGGGATATTGTCTTTTGAGGAATAGTATTCGTGTTATGGGGTATCTTTGTATGATCCAGAGCTTTCATCAGTGCTTCTCATTGTTGAGGACAGTTTTGCAACATGGACATGTTGGCCTTAGTTCATTTCAAATATTTCACTGCATTATATTTCTGAATAGACCAAGCTAGATTTTTCAAGATTTTTGGCATAGTTGCTTGATTTTGATTCTGTTGTCCTCCATATGGGGGCCTAATTAGTGCCAGATTATTACTCGCTCTCAGATCAGGAGTTGGTTGTAGTCTGGGAGGAATCCCATCTATCAAGGGTTCTTTTCTACTTTGCAGATTCTATGTGTTCTAATTATCATTGCAAAAAGTAAAAATCTCATCATGTTAAATGTCTAGTTCTTGACCAAATGGAAAAGAAATTTTTTTATTGGCTAGTTATTCTACTTGTGCATTCTGTGTGGAATCATAGGGATCTAGTAGCATTGCATTAAAATACATAGGAGGGACATTGTCATTCACTTGTGAATTTTGAATCATGTCTTGATTTCCATTGTAGTATGAACCATCATTGTTGGATGTGTTTTAACCATCATCATACTGATTGATATCGGCATATTGAACATTTTTGTTATTGTTATATGTAGGAATGCTTCCATTATTTGGACAAGTGTTCCATTATTAGTTCTATCTTTGGAAGCCATTGTTACAATTAGGAGGATTGAAATTGTTTCCTCCAGCATTGTTGTTTTTGGTATTGATGTTTTAGGCAAAATTCTGATTGTAATTTTGATTGTAATTATTGTTGTTGTAAGGACCGGCATTATTTCTTTGAAAGTTGTTATTTTTTCCTTGCAAAAATCTTAAGTGGATCAACTCATTATTCATTTGTGACATGGTCTTTTTCATCTGACCAAACTCAGAGGCAAAACTATTGTCTACCTCAGTCGGAGCTATTGCCTTTTGTTCGAAGAAAGTAGCTTTAGGAAGTTCATACCTTGGATATGTTCAAGCTATATTTTTTAGATCAAGTGCCTATTGTAATGAAACTGGATTCATAGGTATGAACTAGCTAGGCATCATAGGTGCTCTGATAGGATATGTTGCCATTATTGTAATAGATTGAGTTGGAAGCATAAATTATCCTCCACTAGGATTGGCTTGCTTAGTGAAGGTAATCACTTATGTGAAGACTTTATCCAATGTGTCAATATTTTCTGCAAGAAGTCTTCTTGGAAAGATAGTAGTAAGATGATCCAAAGCATTTAGATAAATCTGAATAGTAGCTTCAACTAGTATAGTCTCCAATATAACTAGGTGGTAGATTAACCTAAAAATTAAAGGCAACTTCCCCCAAAGAGTAGGGGAATAATTGAAGAACTACATTCTCATTTACAATCTGCTTTAGTTAAAAATTTCTTTGAATACGTTGATGTGATCTTCAATAGTTCTTGTTTCTCCATAGATAAATCTTGGACAAAACCTCTTAGGATTCTTAGGAAGATCATTAAAGACACCTCTCAAGTTGATTAGTGAGTCTACAACATTTGCAAAGAAGGCCATTGGAGGGTTTGGTGGGCTTAGGGGGGGTTGTTGTCAAGGTGGAACTGTTGGAGGACTTGGTGGTCCACCAGGTGGTTATTATGGAGGCGAAGTTGAAGAAGATGATGAAAGATTAAATGGAAGTGATAGAATTTGAGGGATTCATTTGTCACTACATGGTTTCCAAAAATGGCTAAGCTTGAGGAACCCATGTGTACTTGCTAAAGATCTTAAAGAACTTTGAAATGGGGATTCTAGATTAGGTTCTTCCAGTTTGCATCAATTCTGGAAAAAGTGCACCTCTATAGAAGTACACTTTCTCACAAATAAGGCACACCTCTAGAATTGGTGCACCAGCGCAGCAATGCACCTAGTGCACCAAAATTTCTCAAAAACTCTGAAAATTTTTTGAACTTGTAAAAAAATGTACAATTTTTAAGTTTGTAAATTTTTTCTTCCAATCTAAAAGTTAAGAAGCCCTCCTTCTAGTGCCACTTCTATTGAGCTATCATTTTGCACGATGCTTAATGCTAGGAATCCTTTCAAACTCCTCTCTTGAAAAGCTAATCTGAGCATCAACTCCAAGGTTCCAAGTGATCTTGCAACCTACTAGAATCCTCTTAGTTGAAGATACATGTGAATGTTCACAAGGAGGCCTTTGCTGGTTTGAAAACTTTAGATGAGATATAGAATTTGCTTACTATCAAACAAATGAAATACACACAAAAAGAAGAATTTTTTTGTATGTTTCTATTTTTTAATGAATGTAACCTAATTATGCAACTATATGAATTCCTAATTTTAACAAAGGGGTTAATAAAGAAAATAATGAAGATAGAGTAACAAGAGGTTTAAGCAAATAACATGAAAAGTAAATCCTAACAGACATAAACCACGGGAACAACACATCTATGAGTTAAGCTTTTGAAAAGATCAGTGGGTAACCAATGAAAATCGAAGAAACACTTCCTTAATTCCACTGATGCTATCATTTGTGAGGAATTAAATAACCATATGATGTTTCACTTTTTATAAGATCGCAAGGCCATAGAAAGTGTGCTCATGTGACACAAAAAGCTATGAAGTAACAATATGGTGATCTCTTCTCGAACTAGATACGTCAATAGAATTTCTAGACCCATAGCAAACACCAAAATTAAAAGATCGCACAACTAGAAACAAAGAAATAAACTTTTTGCTCAATCACATTCCATGAACATACATTCACAAAAATATGAGACACTTAGGCAAGAATCACTACAGTCCAAATGCGAGCACAAAAAGCATATATTATTGCAAAATAATGATGGCCCTTATTACACATTACAATCCTGAATTTATAAGAAATCATCTCCTTGATTTGTATTGAGACTGAGAGATATCTTTATGAAATCATATGCTTCTAAATTAATAGAACAAAATAATTATATACAAACTAACGATCTAACTGGTGCTTAGTAGGAGTCCATCCATTTTTATATCATTAATTGGATGCATGAGCCTTTACATGTCATAATTTAAATAAATTATGAGAAAATAAGAAGAACAGAGCCTTCAGTTGATGTAAGAGTGTCTATAAGTGCCAACAATAGAAGCTTCAACCTTTGATGGGCATCTGTCAAAGTTCAACTTCTGTTAGAATGCATTTTTGATGCATGGAAAGCTCTAATTTTTGAACTAGTAGTTAATTGTCGATGCACCTCAATATAAGCGTACCTCGAAAAGAAGCACACTAGCACACCTGAGCAGCTTTGATTTCTTCAAAATTCTTCCAACACCTTTTTACCAAAAAGTGCACCAACGAACCTTGTAGACAACTAAATTTGATTACACCACTTTGGTAATCCTATTTAGTTATCTCTAAAGGCATAATTAATTAAATTCCTATTTAATTAATCCTTTGCCATCCCCTAGCTAATTAATTTAATTAATCATCTATAGTCCTAATTGATAAATCAAATAACCTATTATTTATCAATTAAATCCTTTTTTTCTATCTGATTCCAAAATCCCTATTTATCAAATAAATCTATTTGATAAATAAAGCCCTCAAAACTAATAACCCCTTAACTATCCTAAACCCCCTTTTTAGCCTAATCCACCCCATCCACCCATACTAACCAAGCTTAGCTACTAACTCACCCACCCTCATGAATGCCATCCACTTGCAAATCTCTAACAAGCCTAATATAATCCTAAACCATCTCTAATCCACCCCCTAAACTTATCACATTCCCTAAGTAAGCTTAAGACTTTCCTAAGCCAAGCAAAGTCAACAATCTCAACTCCCTCGAAAATATCCCAACCACCAAGCCATGAATGCTCTTACAAAGGCCATAAAGACTCTTACAAGCCCATTCATTTCTTTTACAAACCATTATGAAGGGTCTTTATGAAGATATTATCCCTTGAGCCTCTTTTGTTGACTCATCCTTCCCCTTGTCTCCATCCACTCACCTTGTGACATGTGTCACTCCCTGGTTGGTGCTAAACAAGCACAATCCATGTGCTCCCCTTTGAGTGCATCCTAGCCCTCCTTAAGCTTTCATCTCTCCTTGCATCTTAACCCTCCATCCCTCAAGACCTTAGCCTATAAATTGAATCCCCTCCCAAGCCATATCATCACAACCTTTAAGCCAAAGTTATAATGCTAGTTTGAGAATCAAAAGCCATCAACCATACCCTTAAAATGCAAATTTGAGAGCTCTCAAGATACCAATTTTCCATTTCCATCTCCATTGAAGCTAATTTGAGAACCTTGAGCATACATCCTACATCCACATAGTAGACTCATCCCTAAATCAAGTGACCATCCTCATTGGGAGAGCCATTCCATGGTTCATATTCTCATTTGAGGGTTTCACTTTGTCTCTCATTTATGTTATGGTATTTTAGTTTGTAAATGCTTTTGATTTCTTAATTTAGTGTTTCTAACATACTAATATAGCATATACACACCTCAATGGTCAAAAATGCAAAATTTCACCAAGTGTAAAACATTAAATTTCAGCTTCTAGGTTTTGTCCCCTTCCATACTAGAGCTATGTTTGGATGTTTTCCCTTGAATTTCTTTATTATTTCAGTGACCTTTTCTGCATCCAATAAATTCAAGCCATTATATTTATCTTTGATCTTCTTCCTATAGTTATCCACCTCTATACAAGTCTAATTAAAATCCCCAAGTTTATTATCTAGCTCGAGTAAAGCTTCTTCTATATTGAATGCTTGACAAATATCTTCATCAGTAGAAAATTCATCAAAAAATTCCTAAAACTCTATTTGACCACCTCTACCAGTATTAGTTTCTATTGAGAATCATCTTCAAAAATATATAGGCATGTATCACTATAATGTTTCTCTGCTTCCAAAATTTTCTCTTAGACTTGGTCCTTGAGCCAGTGGATCTCCGCATGTAATGATTCCATTACTTGATTACTATTCACTATTTTTTCTATCGAATCATCAATTAAATCTAACTCATTCACCATATATACATCCATGAGCATTCTATATCTCTGGCCTTTTATTAACTACAACACTTGTAAAAACTTTTGCTAGGTATGTACCTCATCCATAAGACTGAAATATTGATTCAAAATTGCTACCATTTTATCTACATTCTCCTGCATGACATGTAGTAGCTTCAAATTTCTTTGAGTGATGAGTATGCCTTTCTCCTCAAAACTTTCCTACCATTGCTAACCAGCACTCAAAAATGGATCCAACCTCACTACCCCTACTATATTTTGAGTTTCCTATGGATGTTTAGGGTCCAAAGGACCAACAACTTCGCTCAGATATTCCTTTAGGATCTCATTCTATCACTAAAGTGTTATTAACTCTGCCCCTTCCTATTCCAAACTCCTAAATACTTCCTTCATTCCCATTGTGACCATCAGTTTTGTAGTATCCAATGCGGGCTTCCCAAGCATGACCTCCCTGATTTGATAGTCATGTGGAGTCAAATATTCTACTTTTTTATTTGAAGGAGGGATAGCCACTTGTGCAAACAAATCCTTGTTCTAGTCACTATTGATAAAAGTTAATGCTCTAGCATCTTTTGATGGTGACCTAGGTTTCCTAAGAACCTCAATTAACTCTATCATATCCTCCTCATCTACATTGAATTTTTGCTTCTTATTTATTATCATTTATTTTTGTAGCCATCTAAGGATCTATTCCACCTAAGTTTTTCCTTTCAAAGATGAAGGAGCAAAAATAAATTGGGTTATGCATTTCTAGTTTAAGGTTTAAAACATTTTGAGGAGCAAAAAGAAAGGGTGTGCATCAGGGCACCAGGTAGGTGCGCTGATGCACACCCTTTCATAGAGTTATTAACATTCAAGTTTCACTCATGATTTACATAGGTGAGGGGATACGCGGAAGGTGTTGCACCTCAATTAGTGCAAAGCTATGATCGAATATTGGTGCAGGGAAGGAAACGTGGAGAGGACCAAAGTGCAAATGAAACAAAAAGACAAGGTGAAGAGGGAGGGGATCACCCCCTTTTAAATAGATTCAGGGACTCTTGGTGTAGGTGCACCTAAAAAAAATGCAAATATCAAGTTTGCCAATTTTTGGTGCATTATCACAGCAAAGGAGGTGCACTTGGTGCACTCAAAAATTGTAAAATGATTTGTTCCTTTAGAATTTTGATTCCTTGGCCTTTACGCTTCTTTGTTAGGACCTGGAGCAAGAACTAATAGGCTAGGTAAGACCTCAAAATGACTCAAAGCTTGGACTAGGGTCCTAGAAAAGCCAAAAAAAACTAGGGTACCCCCATTTCAGTTAGAAATGGGGCGTGTATTGTGAAACCCACAAAAAAAAACATAAAGACAACCTACCCTAAGCTCAAAAATTATAGAAGGTTTCATAAGATCATAATAACACACATCGGTTCTTAAACAAGCAAATGGAAAGCACTGAAACATAACTGAATGAAACTCATAGATTTCACCAATACAATCACCATATAGAAATTGATTCATAACTCAAAGATCACATCCAAAATTTGTCAACACTCTAAGTCAACCCCAAACCCAACACAAAGGAAAAGAGACATTGAAGCAAGTGTAGTTTCATAGATTCTGTTTGGTTTTGAAAACATACAATTTTGATTAGATGACTAGGGCCAAGTTTTCATTTCTCAAGTGTCAAATTCGCTAAGGTTTTTGAGTTTGCGAGTATTTCAAATAACTCAATATTCCATTTAAATCCCTGAGTACAAAATATCATAACATATAAAATGAAATACTTGTTAAAATAATAATCAAAATATTATAAACAAAATTTCTCTTAATGGAAATGGTATTTGCAACTACATGTATATACCTTTTTTTAATAGAATATATTTATTAAAAATATAACAAAAATCCTTAAAAAAAATATTATTAAAATTAATAATAATCATTAAACTATTAATAATAATAATTAATAAAATAATATATCTATTAACTTACTAATAATCATATAATTATTAAAATTAATAATAAAGTAATAATCATCATCATCATCATCATTATTAATTAAAAATAAATTACACATGCAATAACCAAAAATCAAAATTTACACCCCATTTAAAAGTATTTTTTTATAAATAAAAAATTACAGATAGAAGTTTGGTATACGACTTTTTCCTAGTAGACCCTTTTTAAAAAAAAATAATAATAATGATTTTTCCCCAAATTGATTCACAATTAAATTCAGATCTGATTCACAAGTAAAAACATAAACTCCATCTAGGTTGATAAACCAAACCAAACATAAACTCTCAAAATAAGGGTTTCCATAACAAAGAATAGTAAATTTATCAACAAGGGTTTCAACCCAAATATATTCTTAAAAAAATACTATTCAGACATGGAGAATACAGAGATTTCAAAAAAACAAACTACTGCACAAAACTCACAAGATCCTACCTAGATTTGATGCTAAACAAACGGATGCATAGAGCTCACAAGAAAATTTCCTTTCTTTTGAAACCCTCTTCTCAAAAATTGGCTCCTCCAAACCTGTGTGTAGAAAAAACGTCTAATTTCTTAATAAAGAATTTTATCCAATTAGGGTTTTGGTTTTACAATCATGCGAAACCTTTTTCTTTAATATTTTATTATATTTTAATTTCATGTTCAATAGTTTTACAATTCAATTAAAATAAACTTTATTAAATTAATTATTTCTCTGTCTTCTTAAATCACAATACGTCTTTAATAAAATATTTATTAATTTAACTAATAATAATATTTAGAGTTTATTATAAAAATGAAACTCCTTAATAAATTATTATTAAATTAAATTAATATAAATATGCCAAATTTAGAACCTTAACTAATTTTTTAAATTTAATTCTTTTGTTTAATTAATTTCTTGATTGATTAAATATTGATTTTTCTTTATAAAATTTTCATTAAATTATCTTTTAATTTGATTTAATTGTAATTGAAAATCACAACATACCCACAAAACTAAATACAAAAACTCATTATAAAGTATAGAATACTAAAACAAACTCAAGAGTCAAACTTACGAATTCACGTCACTTGAAAAATTTGGAAGGGTAAATAACTCAAATACTTGTCCTAATTTCTAGGACAATTGGCTTAAAGTTAGGATTTGGACTCAAGAAGTATCTCACCTCTTTTACCATTGAGATATTGCAATAGGGCATGTTCATCCTGGCAATTTAGGGAAGTCTATGTCTGGTACTTGCAATCTACATAAAATTTGAGCATGTACATATACATATAATCTAAACTAAATAGGAAATGGTGGGGAGTGGTTCATCATATAGATCCCAACTAGAACGTGACTACGACTCCCTCCCTCAACCACATCAGAAACATTGTACATAAAGTAAAACATACATGTACACCATACACATGTAAGTATGGGGTAAGTATCCATAGAAACTGCATATAAATCATCCATCTAACTATCATCATAAAATAACTAAAATCATTGTATACAAGCATCATCATCAAAAGAATAATCATATACACATGAAATAACCAAGTATCAAGTAGCTCATCACATAAATCAAATGAGAATGAAATAACATCTAGACAAATTGAGTAGTTAAATACCACTAATCATCAAACATAACTATAAAGTTGGCCTAAAATAATTCAAAAATATAATAGGAAAAGTAAACTAGGGGTAGGCACTATTGGCCAAAAAATGCCTTCCAGCTAAGGATTAATTTCAAATATTTGAACACACCCAATGGTCATAAGGTTCAACTCTATATTTTAAATCTTGGAGCCGTGACAAGATGGTATGGTCCCAATCTTATGATAGCTCATGTATTAGAGGATCATCAGGAAAATTAAGTAGTGACAAGATACTACAAGGCTCCAATTGATCAAGTGGTCAGCTTGTCATGACATTGCAGATGGTCAAGAGATCATAATCCAAGGAAAGGTCTTGCCTGATATTACAACAGTAAGTGATCATAAGATCATAAGTACCGCAAGGATATGTTTCGATGCCACAAGGGTCAACAATTGTAGGATCACAAAGTTGACTTCCTAGGTTGTGAAGGCTACAAAGGGGAAGGTTGATCATATGATCATAAATTCATAAGGTTGCAAGCACAAGTGAGGACACCTCCTAATGTCACGGTGATAGTCAAACCACAATCGTAGGATCGCAAGGGTTATTGCCATAGTTGCTGATATCATGATGGACTATGATCATAAGATCATAAAGGTCAAATCAACCATGTTATGACATCATGATGAAATAATAATGGTACTACAACCTTACACAAGGGGTGTTAAGGGCCACCATTTTTTCATGAGATCGTATGATCTTGTTGCTATCGAAGGATCATAAAGAGAATGAAAGATGGGCTCGATGCTGAGGTATTGGCAATTGTAAGATCATAGAAGTCAGGGTTATGAATAAAAGGTGATATAAAGGATTTTGACCATAGCTGACTCTCGTAGGATAATGAGTTTCGTGTTGACCAAAACATATAAAGAGTTTCACCCACCAAGTTGGACAAAGAGGAACTCTCAACCAATCAGGTAGCAAGAAAGGTACAAAGTGATAGTTGAATACGGTTGACCTATGTTGCCCATCTGATTTGGCAAGTTGATAATAGGGGAAATAGATCTTTGATAATAGATTTGATCCTTTCAATCTCCTTCAACCACTTTCATCATTCCTCAAGCCTGATAAATGTAGAAGAACACTCCATCACAATTGGTTGATCCATCTACCTAGTCAGATGTTTAATGGTCATTGTTCTTGTTCTCTCAGAGATTGTTTGGTGGATAAGTGATCTTCTCACATCTGGATTTGTGCTGTGATCAGATCTTCTCCAATTTTGTAGTAATTATTCTTTGTAAAGTTGATTGTAGTGGTTGAATTCTATCTTAGGATGGAAGCTATCTAAGTTATTCTTACACTATAAAAGAAAATGTTGTACTCTTTCTTAGGGTCAGTTCTTCTCTATTTCTCTAGGATTGCCTTGGCATACTACTGTAAATTCCCTCTTTGCCTCTGAATTATATGACATCTTGTCTTATCTCCTTTAGCCACTGATTTATTGTGCAAGCTTTTTCTTCCTCTCTTTGATGTACTGTAGATATCTATAATCTACATTTATGTATCTCTATTGACCTATGAATGATAAGAAGTGAAGCATTTTTTCCCTGTGTCACTCATGTGGTTGTCTGATCTATATGTAGCTAATAGATTAAAGAAAGTCTAAATCTGTATATCTTTGGACTATCATGATAATAGTACTATGCATGTATGGGTAGAGATTGGTTTGAACATCCTATTTTGGTGCATCACCTCTTAGAATAGATTAGAAAGTTCCTTTCATGTATTCCTTCTCCCTTTTCCCTTCAAGAATAGTTTTAAGTGCATCCTAATAGTAGAGGAAGCCGACCTTCTTTGAAGACTCAACCTCATAGTTCAAGTCCCACAACTTGGAGGTTGTTTCCATGTTTCACAAGTTTATCTTTAGGTTAAAAAATTGGACAAGGGTGAAATCTTTTGTGACAATAGGTACTACATCCACCCCCTAGACTTAGGCTTACTCCTGGAAGCCTATAAACAAATAGTGGTATAAATCTCATAAACTAGATCCATCCTACCAAGTGGTTGATGACTCATTAGTGGGGTCCCATTGGACCCTTACCCACTCTATGGTTTGACCCCTGAGGATTAAATCTCACTACTGTAGAATGTGCATTGGCTCCAAAGCTAGTTGCTCGGTCTCCACCTGTAATGCATTCCAATCAAGAACATGTATCACAAGAGGAATATATTGCCTAAAAAATAAACATGGAAAAGCGGCAATGCAAGATGGTAGGCAACTGGACCTATCCTCTCAAGAATCTTAGATAGACCCACAAAATGAGGTGCTAGCTTCAAACCCTTTCCATAATGGATTGGACTCTTCCCCAAATGCACTCTCAAAAAAACTTTCTCACCCACTGCAAATTACTTATCTATCCTATGAGCATCGACATACTTCTTTTGTCTATCCACTGTTGTAGACACATTCTCACATATGTGCAGTATAAATTGCTCCATATCTCAAGGAATCTTAGTACCCAAAAAGATGTGATCCTCTAGATTGTTCCAACTCAACAGTGTATAGCAAGGACAACCATAGAAAGCCTAGAAAGGTGTTATCCCAATAGAACTATGATACCCATTATTATATGCAAAATCTACTAGTTATAAATAATCCTCCCAAAGAGTCTATCTATCCATAACATACATCCTCAACATATTCTCCAAAACTTGATTCACTCTCTTGGTCTAACCATCTATCTCTGGGTGATAAGCTAAGCTAAAGTTCAATTGTGACCCGCTATCATGTTGCAAGGATGTCCAAAATGTGTATGTGAATATGGGATCCCTATTCAAAATAATCTTACATGGAATACCATGCAATCTCACTATATCATGCATGAAGAGATTAGCTACAAAAGCTACTATGTAGGATGACCTCATCAGTAAAAAGTGTGCCACCTTAGTCAACGGGTCAATGCTGACCATGATAGCATTATGTCAATGAGTATTCCTAGGTAATCCTACAATGAAATCATTAGAAATAATATCTTATTTTCGTGAAAGAATTAGATTAGGTTGTAAAATCCTTATTGGATGTTAGTGCTCTGCCTTCACTCTCTGGCATTGAAGATGCCTAGCCATGAAATCAACAATATCATGGTCCATCCCTGTCCAAAAGTATAGATGTCACAAATTTGCATGCATCTTCTTCACACCTGGATGTGTTGAGTAAGGTGCACGATAGGCCTCTAATAGGATCAATGTGTGAAGCTCATTCGATAGTGGTACATAGATCCTCCCTTAATAGTGAAAAAGGCCATTTGACTCTAGGACAGAACCTAAAAATCTGCCCTCCAATGGTCTACCTAAATCTATCTCCCTGCCCACCTCTTGATACTAAGTATCTATAAGAAGTGCTTGAAGTATATAACTCCTCAAATCCACACTAAGAGTCAAAGATAGTGCCTTGTGTCTCCTACAAATCAAAGCTTCAGCTACCACATTCACTTTTCCCTAAATATAGTTTACCTCAAAATCATATTCACATAGAAACTCCATCCAATACCTTTGCCTCGTATTCAGATTAGGCTGCATGAATATATATTATAGACTGTGATGATCACTATGAAGCTCAAAATGGTGCCCCAACAAGAAGTGTCTCCATCTTACTAGGGCATGAACAACTGTAGCTAACTCAAGATCATGTGTGGGATAATTCAGCTCATGATCCTTGAGTTTGCAAGACTCGTAGGCAATCACCTGTACATCCTACATCAATACTATTCCAATCCCTTCTAGGGAAGCATCTATACACACCATAAAGTCACCTATTGGATTAGGTACTATTAGTATTAGTGCTCTAGCTCCTTAAGCTTTTGGAATGCTTCCTTGAATTTCTCTATCCAAATAAACTTCTTTCCCTTTCTCTAGAGGGAAGTGATAGGATATGCTACTCTGGAAAAGTTCTAGACGAACCTACGATAATAACTTGCTAGACCCATGAAGCTTTGAATCTCTGACACAGTAGTGGATGTAGGCCAATCTACCATTTTCTAGATCTTTGCAGGGTCTACTAAGATACCATCCCCTGATATGATATGCCCTAAATACTATATCTCTGAGTAAAATAAATCACACTTTTTTGAATTGGCATAAAGTTGATTGTCTCGGAGGCATTGCAGAACCAATCATAGATGTTCTTCATGTTCCTCCTAGGATTTGGAATATATGAAAATATCATCCAAGAACACAAGTACAAATTTGTCAAGGTAAGAATGAAATACTCCATTCATCAAACACATAAAAAATAATCAAGCATTTGACAATGGAACCACTATAACTCGTAGTGTCCATACTAACTATGAAAGGTGGTCTTATGAATGTCAGCATCCTGAATGTGAAGCTGATGGTATCCTAACTTTAGATCAATCTTAGAGAACATGGTTACTCCCTTAATCTGATCAAATAAATCATCAATCCTTGGTAAAGGCTATTTATTCTTAATCGTTACTTTGTTCAACTGTCTATAGTCAATGCACATGAAGTGTAATAAACCATCCTTCTTCTTCACAAATAGCATTGGTGCTCCCCATGGAGAAACACTTGGTCTAACACAATCTTTGGCCAAAATGTCCTCAAGCTATAGGTTCAACTCTTGAGTGGTCATCTGATAAGGAGCTCTAGAAATGGGCTCCACTCCTAGGATAAATTCAATGTCTCTCTTTGGTGGCATACCCAAAATCTTGCTGGGAAGGAGATCCACATATTCCTATAAGATAGGATGGTCTAGAGTCTTCTCTACAAGGTCTTCTTCCTCTAGTTCACTTACAGTAATGGAAAACATCTGACAACCCTTATGAAAGCCCCACTTTAATTGCATAGTAGAGATCATCCAGAGGGATATAGGCCTCTAGATGCCCACAATCTCTGAATCCCTTCCTTGATCATCCTTACAAAAAATGGTTTTCTTTCTACAATCAATACTAGTTCTATGAGAGCCAAGCCAATCCATAACCAACACTACATCATAAGAACCAAGAGGAATAACCTAAAGGTTCACTAACATAAAAAAAACCCCTAAGTTCAATTCACACTATTGCACTAAAGAATCTGTAGGAATCTTAGCTCCCAAAGCTAGTTCCACTTGCCAACCCAAGCCCTATTTTACCACCTCTAGCTTACATTTTACAATTATGGAAGGTGGAATGAAAGAATCTATAGCACCTGAATCAAATAAGATGGAAATGGGTGTACCTCAAATAGCTCTTGTAGTCTCAACTACGATACCCTGATGATATGCCTGGTGGTGGTCCACTGCTACAAAGACCTTGTGTGATCTACTTGCATCTCCAATTGTAGGCTGAGATGTTGGTGGCCTAGGTCTTGAATAATGAGATGTACATTGTGGGAAGTTGGAAACAATGTGCCCAAACTCTCCACAAGGGAAACATATTGTGCCCTTGCCAAACCCTCTCCCTACTAGAGGTGCACTTGACTATTGGTGGCTATCTCTACTAGCAAAAGATTGGTTGCTCTGTGTAGGCTGACTATTTTGATTTTTCCTATTGCGCTATTAGTTACGAAAGCTTCAAGAGTTGCAACCATTGCCACCACTCTACATTAGAGGGTAGGATCCCTTTTGCTACTATTATTTTTGTTAGCCTTGATTGCTCTTGGGATAAGGAGGCTTCCTGTTGCCACCTATTCTTTGGTTAATCTTGGGCCCTAGTGCTGCAAGTGCTCACACAAAACCACTATGTCCTAAGGTGACACTTTTCTCTACAAGTATAGCCTGATGCACCCCATCCTTGAGGGTTTTAGGCTGAAATACCTTAACACCACCCAATAATACAATTATTTAAGCCCCAAATAAAATGTTGTGTCATCAGTGATGAGCTATCATTGATCCCTACATAAGATATAAGCTCATAGAATTTCTACTTATACATTGTCACAGTCATAGGATACTGTCTCAAATTGTGAAATTTATTTTCTCTCTGGTGATGTCATTCCTCTAGTAGGAAATGCTTACAGAAGTTCTCCAAAAATACCTCCCATGTGACATTGTTCATGTCCACCCCTAGTTTCTTCTCCTCAGTGTTCTACCATGTAGCCCAAAAGAGTTCTAGTCAATGATGGAAAATCTTCCTTTGACATTAGAGTCAAAGTCATGTATAGAAAAAAATCTATCTAGAGAAATCAACCATTGTTCTACCATATATCCTAAACTAACCCCAATAAAAGGTTTGATCTTGGACCTCTGTATGTCCTTCATCTAAGTGGCCTTAATTGACCTTTGTCTATCACTATGAAGGTCTCTCTAAGGAATCCTGGACCTATGCTCTCCTCATTCTCTGCATGATGTGACTCCTCATGATCTGTGCCAAGAGGAGGAGGTAGGCACTCCATAATGGTCCTCATCATCTGCCTCAAGTCAACCTCCTCTAAATTAGCCTAATGCTCTCCATGGCGTTCCTCCATGTTCTCTCCTAAACAAGAATCTTATGGCCAAACTCATGCACATTGATACCCTAGCTCACCCATGGCCTCTACCATGGCCTAAGTTATGATCTCTTACTAAAAATCTCATCCCAGATACCATCCTACAATAATATGCAAGAACAATGAGATGTTATAATATCAACAAGATCATACAACTGTATAACATAGACATAAGAAACATGTTTTGAATACAATACAATATCTATTTTAGTTTTGCCTATTTCTAGGTTTAAGTATATTTCAGTTTGAAGTTCAAGTTTTCAAGTTTGTAATAGATACATATAGCAGTTTAAGTTTTCTTTCAGTTAACTAGTTATCATCTACCAACATTCAAATATACCCAAAGCTCCCAATGTAGAAACTCGGGCTCTGATACCAGATGTAATGCCCTGTTAAGGAACCCAAAAGAAATTAAACTAAAGTTTCACTAAGTTTACCAAACATTTTTTTTTTAAAGATAATAACATCAAATAACATAGTAGAAGCAATAACGTACATACATGCATAAGCATTACATAAACAAATTACATCTCTTAAGGGTTCCATGACATTGAACCACATTCAAGTTTTATTAATACTAAAAATGATACATAAAAAATCCACATCATACATAAACCACAAGTACAAATCCATTTAAATAATATGTAATTACATGAGATGTGACTTGGCATAACCAGAATGCATAATCATCTATTGTACAAGTCATAGGGTATGAAAAGCTCAAAGAATATATATCATGAATAAAATAGATCAATCTCATAATATCTTTGATAAAAAAATACAATACAAAAGAATATAACCATACATCAAAATGCATAATCACAAAGATACTAATAACTACATAAGGACATCCAACATCGACATCCATTTGTCAGATCTCAATGGTATAAATAAAAAGTACTACCACCCAACCTCGTGGAACCTAAATGGCCCACTCCCACCGTGCTTAGGAGATAATCTCAAGTCCCATATGGATTTCAATCCTAAAAGTCAAATCCAACATCTAGATCAAGGAAAACTTGAAAGAAATCTATCTCAAAGGTACCACGACAAAAATTACATCAAAACCTAGAGGCAACAAAGACATGCAGGACATATACTATGTAAGTGGGTGTATGCAAGAAAACCTAAATCGTCATGAGCACGTGTAAACAAGAAAATATTAGTTGTAACATGTGCATATGAAAGATTAGAAACAAATTGAATACAACTAAAACAAGCTTGAGTTTAACAACTTATGCAACCACAAATTAAAAGTCCTCATGCAACCTCAAAGTAGCTCAACAAGAGTGCCCATAAGAGGCCTTGTTGGTGTGCTTAAGTGTGAGGGATGTGGATGTGCTCTTCCAAACACAACTATGAATCCCAATGATGTGAAAATGCAATAATGAATGTAAATCTGTGCTAAATGATCAAGAATACCTCAAGAGATGGCTATGGAAACAACCATTCTTGAGAGCATTCAAAGGGGTGAGTGATGGATGAAAGAAATCAAAACTAAGTTAACAATGCAAATGATAAGGAACTAGTAATGTAAAGACTAGAATGTAAACAACTATCAAAGATTAGCTCTACACATAAAAATCTCTAAAATCTCTAGAACTAAACTAGCATGATAATAATGCAAATGAGGGAGATGATAAATGCTTGAGACAAGGGCTCTATTTATAGGTTTGAGAGAGGCCTTGGGGAGGTGGCATCTATGTGGCATCCACATAAGTGTCACAAGGGAGACACATAGGCTAAGGAGACAAGCCATGCAAAGGTCACTATAAGCCTTTTGGAGAAAGTGATGGCTCAAGGTTTGATCACACATGTGTGAGAAACCTTGGAGAATGGAAAGGGGGACAAATGTATAAGAGGTGTGGCAGGTGTGAATAATAAAATAGAAGCTTTGATTTTTTCATGCATGTGTGAGCAAACACTTAGGAGCTAAAAGGTGTTTAGGATAATTAAGTGGAATTAACTAATGGGTAGGCCTAGAAGGATGAGAGTGATGGGTGTAGACTAAGTTGTAGGATGGGATTAGGATTAGATTAAATAAAATTTAACTTAATCATAGGATAATAAAATTTAATAAAGTGGAGGGAATTAAATAAATTAGAATTTATTTAAAAGGGGATTTATGGAGCACTATGCATTAAATAAATTTAATAAATTAGAGGGGGAGTAAATACATTAGGCCAATGAATGAACTTAATTAAATAAGTAGAATAATATGACCAATATAATTAATTATAATGTCAGAGGAATATTTAAATGAATTAATATAGCGTTTAGGACAATTTTAAGTGTCTACAGTGGGCAAGTGTCATCGCATGAGTCAACTCTAAGGTTACCCTAGTAGCCACTCTAAACTTCTGCACCCTAGTGAATCTATGGAGCATCAGTATCCTTTTATACAGACAAGACATACTAACAAGGCAAGGTCACAACCAAGCATTCTCTCTACTCTCATCCTAGCCTATACTAGCACTCGAGGCACAGGTGAGAAAAAATAGTAACTTTTGTAAATTCATTTTAAACCCATTTAATGAAATGTTATCACTTATTAAAATAACCTACAATGGGTTACCCAGGAAGCCTCTTTAGGGCTCTAACCTCCATTGTAAGCCACTTCTCAAAAACCATAAAGACAACCTACCCTAAGCTAAAAAATAGTAGAAGGTCTCATAAGATCATAATAACACACATTGGTTCTTAAACAAGCAACTGGAAAGCACTAAACACAACTGAATGAAACTCATAAATTTCACCAATACAATCACCATATGGAAATTGATTCATAACTCAAAGATCACATTCAAAACATGACTTAAAATGGCATCAAAAAAATAGTAACTCCTAGCATCTGGTAGACATCCTAAACTGGTCAACAATCTAAGTCAACTCCATACCCAACACAAAGGAAAACATACATCAAAGCAAGTGTAGTTTCATAGATTTTGTTTGGTTTTGAAAACATACGATTTTGATTAAATGATCGGGTTCAAGTTTTTGTTTCTCAAGTGTCAGATTCGCTAAGGTTTTCAAGTTTGGAAGTATTTCAAATAACTCAATATTCCATTTAAATCCCTAAGTACAAATTACCATATCATATAAAATGAAATACTTGTTAAAACAATAATCAGAATGTTATAAACAAAATTTCTCTTAATGAAAATGGTATTTGCAACTACAACATGTATATACATTTTTTTAATAAAATATATTTATTAAAACCATAACAAAAATCCTTAAAACAAATATTATTAAAATTAATAATAATCATTAAACTGTTTATAATAATAATTAATAAAATAATATATATATATATATATATTAACTTATCAATAATCATAATTATTAAAATTAATAATAAAATAATAATCATTATTACTAATAGTGATGCCTAAGGCAGTGTATGCTACCTTGGTTGTGGCAGTCTGTCCTTGGGATACAGTGCACCTGTCCTTAGGACAATCGCTACCAATGGTAGCCTAGGGTGGGGAATGGGGTCCCTGCCCCTCCCACCCTCCACCTCAAAACCAATTAATTTTTTTATAATAATTTTTTAATATAAAATATATATATATAACACTCCATTTTTAAGTACTTTTATTAATAAAAAAATTACAAAAAGAGGTCTGGTATACAACTTTTCCCAATACATGTACACCATACACATGCAAGTATGGGGTAAGTATCCATAGAAACTACAAATAAATCATACATCTAACTATCATCATAAAATGGCTAAAATCATTGTATACAAGCATCATCACCGAAAGAATAATCATGTACACATGAAATATCTAAGTATAGAGTAGCTCATCACATAAATCAACTGAGTATGAAATAACATCCAAACAAATCGGGTAATTAAATACCACTAATCATCAAACATAACCATAAAGCTGACCTAAATGAATTCAACAATATAATATGAAAAGTAAACTAGGGGTAGGCACTACACATTTTTATAGGATCAAATATATTCCAATATTAGAAACTAGATATTCACTTCCTTCATCAAACTTATTTAGGAAGGGTTTGTTTTTCGTTTTCATAGGCCTCTTTACTTAAGTGGTGGTAATTGTGCTTTAAAATATTGGTCCTTGAATTCTTTAGAGAACCACTAATTTTTGTGGGTCATCCAACCACTTAATCCATTTACAATGGAAAAGAAATTATGCTTCATGCCTTCTAAACTAATCCATCACTAGCATCATATTATAAAATGCTATTATAGTGACCAAAATATTTACTCAAATTTTTGTACTACCTAGATCTACTTCTACTTCCTTTAAATTAAAATTTGTCATCAAGCCTTAACAAAATGAACTTCCTTTGAGTTGAAATATATCCTTTGAGTCCTCCCAAGATTCAACTATATATCACTAGTGACAATTGTCTCCTTGAGGTGATTGAAGTAGTAAATTAGCATACCATATTTATAGAGATCTTCCATGATGGCATCATCTATTAAAGTTTACCGTAAATTATAGCTTTGAGCCTTCAAGAGGCTTTTCCAAATGGACATGCACACATGTCATCCACCTTAAGGAGGTTTCTATGGTTTCCCTTTGAATCACCTCAACCTTAGTTTATCTCTCCTCTATGTGGACATATATTCAAACCATACAAAAACCCTTTTCTACGTGCAATCAAATTTTTCTACATTTTTGGATGCACTCCTACAAAGACTTCCAACTCTAAAATTTTCAAATTTGAAAGAAAAAAATGATCTTGGCCTACTATTGTGAGAGATTATTTTCTTCCCTTTCAATCAAATGTTTCTACACTATTGGATGCAATACTAGGAAGACCAAAACCTATAAGTTTTCACATTTAGAAGCAAAATTGATCTTGGCCTACTTTTGTGGTAGAATATTTATCTTCCCTTTCAATCATCTCAACATTTGTGGGCTTCTTTTTTCCATCCATACAATTCAAAAGCAAAAACCCACCCTTTATGTGTGTCATTTGACTATTTCTACACTTTTGAATACACTCTCAAGTCCATTACATTTGGAAGTAGAAAAGTTAATTGTCTATGTATTTTAGGCAAAAACCTGCACCACACAATGGTAACTTGTGAGCCTATTATGTGGGAGATCTTGAGTTTGAATCTACTCAAACTTAACATATAATAATAATTAATCTGGGCTTTGACCCATTATTGATAAAAATAGATGTCTATATATTTTAAATAGTTTTAAAATTAAAATTAAATAAATGCCTACTCTCTTTTTTAATTAATTAAAAATGTGATCATTGATAAATTAATATAGAACATCTTTACCCATTTGTATCAACAAAAATTATATAATTTTAAGGTTAGGGAATCCCATCATGTGTGACAATAGATTTTCAATCAATGAGAGAACATAGGATTTCATAGAAAACAGAGATTTGATAAGACAAAAAATGGCTAGTAAAATAAATTTTGGTTAAACCAAGGAGGTTCTCCTCTTTAATCTTGAATATCACAATGGGGCAAAAAACACATAGATAAACCATGAAGGAATCAGACTAGATAATGCAAATGGGTTGTTATTCGAGAGAGTCTCAATCTCATAATAGAGATAACACAAAAATAGAGCATAAGACTTAATTTCATTATATTGGGTATGAAAATGATTACAATGATAGACCATCCTTCAAGCACCGAATCTGTTCCACCCCGACTCTTATCCACTACTTATTGTTAATGCTAGTCTACCCTTTCGAATCAACACAACTCTACTATTCTCTCCAATCAATTGCTCTACCCCACCCTTGATTATTCACACAATTCTTCTAAGGTAGGAATCAGCTTCCCATAATTAACAGCCACCCATTGTTTGGTTCATATACTCATTAACTAATATATAAAATAGATTGCTAGCTGGTGACAAGAAGTTGGGGTTCATGGAAACAACAAATTGGACTTCAAAATTACACACTAACAGAAAGAATTTAACATAAATAACATTATAAAATAAAACAAAAATTATCCTATTCATCAATGTGACCAATTAACATGATTATAAATGTTCTACTCTATCAAAATCATACATTATAATAGCTTGAATATGTAAATAGAACTTCCAATTGTGGAAAAATAATATTTATCAAATTATGAATTTTGACAATTAATCTTTTTTTATTGGGTATCGATTCTTTAGAGGATACATGGTAATTTTTGAAAACTACACAGTGTTCTTGAATTTAAGAAACTTTGAATGGAACTGTTGTAAGAGCCAAAACTCTATCATGACCTTATTTCATTTGGCAAATATGGTTTTCTTTTACTTTTTCACAACTTACTATACTTGGAAATGATTTGTTTAGGCATTCAAAGACAACATTGAATTGCCCTTTATCACAAATTGTCCTTGTTCATAGTTGCTAATTTGTGTGAACTAATAATGGGTGGGCCTAAATTCCAAATCCTCCCATAGCAAAGGAGAAGTTGTCAAATTTTGAATAAGTAATTTATCCTCAATTTAAACATTACACATGTTTACAACTTGAGTTGGTCTAGTGGTGGAGAATTTGTTCTCATAAGATAGGTTACAAGTTCAAATTCTATAAGGATTAAGGTGTGTACATCTCATTTTAGTTACCTTATAAATGAATAAAACTATTATTAACTAAAATCAAACTTGGATGTTTGAGGAATGACCAGTAACATTCCTAAGCTATTATTAACTAAAATCAAATTTAGATGTTTGACAAGTAACAAATAACATTCCTAAATTAGTGACGTTGTTTCTAATCCCACTTATTTTCATACAATGGAACTTATATTTTTTAGAAAAAAAAAATTCCAAATAATCTCATAGAATTTTTTTTTTTTTTTGTTAATGAAAACTCCTCTTCCTCAAAAACAAAAGCTTAAGCCCCCTCATGGAAACCCATCCTTACCCTCACCATATGTAGATCCAAAAATAGATAGTTAGTATCATGAACAATAAAAGCTCTTTTCATTTCATTTCCTTTCCTCAAGGGTCCAAACAATTTCAGTGACTTCTTATGTTGCTTTAGTTATTAGAACTTATTGTTCCTATTGATCTTCTTTAACCTCCAAAGCTTACAATGCTATTATATAAATTTGAGTTCTCTTCAAGCACATATATTTTTTCAAGATGGTAAATATTATGCTATCTATATAAGACTTCCTATTGTATCTATGATAGGTAGGATTTTAGCTCATATCTGACATTAAAACAAGGCAGGTCATTCTTGACCTACAAAAATTTATCATTTTCATTAATCATTTTCTACTCTCCTATTCAACGAGAAATTACTTTAAATACAAGTTTTGTAGTTATTCTAGTCAATAAAGTCCTTAATTACAACCTCTTAGCCCCCATATGGACCCTGATTAAAAAAATTGAAATATAGATCATCTCCATCTCAATCCTAGCTTGTAGTTTTTATCTTAGTTGTGCTTGGGTCTTGAACCTCATTGAATTTAGTTCAAAATGGTTCAATTAGTTTAGAGAAGTTAATATGGTTCCACAGATTTGTGCAAGTGCACCTGAGATCTAGATGGCTCGAGGTGATTCATTCGAGTACAATATAGTTCAGATTGGTTTGTGCAGATGCTAGGTGCACCCATGTTCAATGTAGTCTAATCGGATTCAGTGGTTCAAAGTTCAATGATCTAAGATACATGTCAAAATTCAAGTCTTGTCCCTTCGATCAATGAAATAGTTCAAATTTTAAAATTTAAAATTCAAATGCTTAAATTTGATACCTGTGATTCAACTTACATGATTGAAAACAATTGTCCACAGAGTACAAATTCAAAATATGAATTCCATCACTTCGAAGTGACTAGACTGACACTTGGTGCATCAGTCATTCAATGAAATGACATAGTGGGACTAGTTAAATGGAAGTACTTGTATCAAAGGTGAAGTGAAGAATATTTTTACAAAGTTCGAGATAGAGAGTATCGAGATTTATTCCCCATGTTAATACCCAAATGAATAGTTTATATATCCAAATTGAGAAATTAATTTTATGTTAAAGAGTTTTGAAGTTGTTAGAAGGTTGTTATCCAATAATGGATGGATCAATATCCATGAATGTAGTCAAAACTACGAATACAGATTGACAGTTGCAATATTGATGTCACTGCATATTCAAGTCAAAAGATACAAGCAATGGAAACTAGGAGCGAGTTCCATTAGATGTTTGTTTGAACACATTCACCAATGCACATAGACAAGTTTTAAAGAGAAGCGATGGATAGTATCCTAGTGAGCTGGATGCACGTGAATTCAATCAAACACAAACATTGATGGAAAAAGTTTGTAAACGACATAAAAATCTAAAAGAAATAACACGAAAAGTGTGATTTCAGAATGAAGACTAGTGAACTTTTCAAAGAGTATGAGGTTCATACCACCATGGGTTCTCAATAAAGCCATGCTCAAATCCCAAGCTCACTCCTAATTCGATACTTGATAGACAGAGTTGGAATTTAAAAGGACACTCTCATTGTTCATCAGCCTCGAATACATCATTCTTGTTAGAAATAATAGTTAATAATAGTTTTATAGGGGTAAGAGCGTTGCAGTTTCTTGATAATGTTCATAACTAAAGTTGATTTTTAGAAATATATTTTTTAGGGAAGAACTGTCTCCAATGTTGCACATTCCATATAAGGTATGATTAGAAATGGTTGTACAAAGCTGGGCCATAGTGTGTTCAGTATTTCCCAAATGGTAACTCAAAGCATCAAAGAGATTGACTCCATCACAGATGTACATGACAACATGGAATGCAACGTTAGCTGTCGAGAATTTCAAAGAGTATGAGGTTCATACCATCATGGGTTCTCGATAAAGCCATGCTCAAATCCCAAGCTCACTCCTAATTTGATACTTGAAAGACAGAGTTGGAATTTAAAAGGACGCTCTCATTGTTCATGAGCCTCAAATACATCATTCTTGTTAGAAATAATAGTTAATAATAGTTTTATAGGGGTAAGAGCATTTTAGTTTCTTGATAATGTTCATAACGAAATTTGATTTTTAGAAATAGATTTGTTAGGGAAGAATTATCTCCAATGTCATACATTCCATATATTTTTTCTATTATGATTGTAAAATAAGTTAGTATTGAGCTTCACTTGGTTTTGAGAATAGTTTAGTATTCTCTACTAATCAAAGCCAACCATATGAAGGTGGAAGCTCACTTGGCCCCGCCCCATCCCCCCCAACATCTAAATTCCCTATTAAAATCTAAAATCTTTAAGAAAAAATCAATGTTTAAAGTACAAAAAAGGTTCCATACCTGTAAAAGTGACATCATTTTCCCATCTTCTGGTGTATGTCATTTTTCCCTCGCATCCAAAATAAGATTTTGTCACTCTAAATCAAGAATGCATGATGTGCTAAAATTCATGGACAATAGGAGGAGCTGATAAAATACAACACAGTTACATTTATTTAATACCTAATGAAAGAACTCTAACAAAAATGCAAACCTATTGCATTTTCTAACTCCACTATTCTCCATGTATTTGAACATCTTCATTGCTCACAAGTAATTCATCACAAAGGTACATCTAGTAATGGCAGGTCATTGCTTCCTGCATAAAATGAATCCAATATTAGAAAATGCCCCCAAGAATTAATACTTCAAGTGAAATAAACACATGAAAAATGAAAGAGAAAAAGAGGAATCTACTTACCAATAGGCATTGCCATCACATCTATGGCCATGCTACCTGTTGAGTGAGATTTATTATTTTCCTATTGTGCCAAGATATCTCTATTTAAATATGCGCGCGCGCGCGAGCACATGCATACATACATACATACATATATAGATATCATAAGGGCATGCATGTCAATGAGATGCAGAGACCACAAGAGCACGAAAATGAAATGCAATGATCACAAGAGCACATACATGCATACATGTATATATAGAGAGATATTTTTTAAGGTGTTAAGTGACTTACCTCAACATCCTCCACAAAAATAATGAAGAATAGGAAAAATGGGCAAAGTTCACAAGTAATTTTACAAAAACATATCATAGCATATATTTTAGAAAGAAACAAGTCATTCCAATAATGAGAATAGCTACTACATATTATTGGGAGCCAAGGGACCTTGGACCTATCCTACATTTTCTGGAGATTTGGGAGAAATTACTACTAACTTTAGTACTTCGTAACATTATGGATCATATAGTGATGCCCAAATTAACAGCAACACTAGATACTTGGAATGTAGAGATGACAAGGGTATGACAATAAATTCCTATAGAATTGTCATCATATTAGGTACAATAAAATGAATGAGATGCAGAGATCAAAAGGGCATGACAATGAGATGTAGAGATCACAAGGGCATGACAATAAAATTCAGCGATCACAAGGGCATGACAATGAAATCCTTGATCTTCACATGATACATACATACATACATAGATATATATACATGCATATACATGCATATATATATATACATAAATATTTGTATACATGTATGTATGTGTTGGCTCCTGATTTAACAGATTTATAAATAACCAAGAAACCAGACCAATACATCTAAGGCTAGAAAATTCCTATAATGGATGCACTTGACTGTTGATCTTGGGCCAACTATAAGGTTAATTCCTTCTTCTTCTTCGGGCTCTACATGACCTAGGTGGGTGGAGCTTAGATTCTTTATATGGCACTAGTGTAAAGGCATACAACTGAATCTAGAGAATAGATAAAATCCCTTAATCTTCTATGTTTATGCAAGCATGCATCCTCATGAAATAATTAATAACAAAGAACATGAACTTGATAAACCAAGTGAGGGAAACTCTTTCAACTCTTAATCATAAATGGAAAGATATTCCATTGATAATTTTGATCTCAACATAACCTGGGTATGCAACAGTAGAGAACATGCAACCTCTAAGCTGACCAATCCCTTATCCATTGGGCATCAACTAAACCTTAACATAAAGATGGATATGCTAATATACTCATATATCTAGATATCTGATCCATCTATCTAGTTTGCAAATAGATATCAATCTTCATAAAAACTCTCATACTTATTGTGAAATTCTCCTAGTGTAACCTACAACCCTATCAATGTAAACAAGTATTTATTTGGCTTCTTTGTTCCAACAACAAGTTTATCCAAACATACAACTTTAAGGAATTGCAATTGAATTTGAGCTCTTCATTATCATACACAAAAGATTCTAGATAACAAAGGAAGGAGATGAGAATCAGAATGAAACTAAAAGAAATGAAGCTCTTGTATCAATTCCCTTGAAACCAATACATCATATGTATGTCAAAACTCAGAAAATACAAAATGAATGATTGTATAAGCTAAAATGCTTCAAAAGGAATACAGTACTATTGTTCATAACAAAGGAACACTGAGAATGGTATCATAACAGTCAAAAACTTCTCTAACTCTAGAACCTATCTAGTCTCACAATCCTGAGAAAATCTCAAAAAATTAGAACTTGTACAATGAGAAGAGAAGAAAGATATATAGAAGAGAAGATATTTTAAAATTTGGCATTTGAAATTGACATGTGTCCCACTTAAATCATCTTCAATCTAATTGTTTTTGAAACTGATCTTTTTTCATCTGCCTGCAATTAAAACCATAAATCCTATAGAAAAAATAACTGATATATCCCTCAAAAAAATTAGCAAAATATCTCCATAAAAAAATAGCAGATACAAATCAAATCTCAGCTGAAACTTGAAATCTGATCCTAGCATGTCACTTCTACCTTTGTCATGAAATTTTACCTGTACTATTGACAAAAACACTTGATTACTTCCAATTGCATTTCAAAAAAAAAATCATCATTAAAATTTCCAATGAAATCAAATTTGATGAAATTCAAACCATATCTGATCTTAATTTCATCTGAAAACATAATTCTGCATTTTTACTAAGATTGCCCTGAAATCAAAAGACCTCCTATAGCTGCCTCCAACGAATACCTATGCAAAAATTAATTGCAGAAATGGAAAGTTCATTTCTTCCTAGTTCTGACAGTATATTATACTGTATATTTTGCACAAAAATCATGCCCCTAAGACCAATTTGAAAATTCATTTCTCGGGCTTTGAACATAATTTAAAAATGAAAAATTAAAAGTTCTATATAGTCAAAACTATATAAAAACTTAAAATAATTCAAATCTTCAAAATTTGAACTTTATGCGTTAATGCATCTCTAATTTTTTATTTTTTATTTTATTTCTCCTTGCCACTTGTTAGAATGTCATTCATTGAAATCAAACCAGGCAGGCCCCGTGAAAGTTTATACATTTGAATTTTAAGAGTCTACAATATTATGATGAGATCGTAACATCGTAACTCTTATAACAAGCATCCCCGACCATACGACAAGCCTACAAATTCAAATATTTCTGTAATATCTCAAACATTTGGAATTCCTTTCCAATCAAATGAAAGACATGGTGGATCGTAGCATCTCACACCCTCACAATATCACAAAGCCAGATTTCTCAAGTTTTGATCTCACGGAAAAGGGGGGGTTTGTCATAGCATCTTACACCTATATTAATCTTCTTCTAATCATACAATCCATCATATCAGCATAGCTCTCTTTGTTTTATCTTGTGATCTCATGACTCTTGGAAAGTCAAAATTGTTGACTTTGCACTCTAGCCAGCTGGATGGGCCCCTCCATGTGTGCATCCACATTGTCCTCAAGTGGAATACTCAAGTTATTTACCAACCTAGCATTCATTATTATAAAATTGTGATAGTCTACTCTCTCCAAGCATGTGGGACAATGTGATTGGTAACTTCATCTGTTGCCTCTCTCCCCAATGTGCCCCTATAGCTCTGGGTTCCTATGATACGTTGGAGACTACTACATATCCTTCAACTCCATGGGCTTCCTCTATCATCTTGGATGTGGGTTGTGTTTACGATGTCATCCCTTGCCGTGCACATGGAAAGCTCCTCTTCTTATGGATTGCTCTGTATGCAATAGTCTTTATTCTGCCCTAGCCAATCTTCTTTGTGCTATGGATGCCCTGCTCAAAATGTAGGTCATTTGGATCTTTTGCTACTGTTTTTGCTTGCCCTTCATCCTATTGTGTCTTGGACATGGGTACCCTTCCCATACTATGGCTTTTGTTTGGCATGGAGATCTTTGTTTTGCAGCTATGGACACTCATATATCAATGAGGAAGTAGGAACAACTATTTTGACTTTACTCAACAATAATGCTCTATTTTTTAACATTGTTTTGCCAAAGTTATTCTCGTCATCCTTCACATATTCCATTATTGCCTCTTTATCTTTATTCTCATTTCCATAACAAATTTAGCCAACCATTCTTGCATTGAGTCCAAGCACACATTTATGCAACTTGTTTCCTCTGATGACGCCTCCAAACATGTGTAATTCTATGAAGACTCATAATGGGTGTTGTTGTAGATTGCAGCCCCACCACCAGAATATTTAATGATAATAATCATTAAAACAACCTCTAAGCAATATGAATCCCTAACCACTTATCAACCTGATGGAATTAGTCAGGCCCCAAAGTGGGTCCAGTTAAAAAATTTGTTGCTTTCAAACAATTGATAAGCATACTAGTCTATTGATCATCTCAAAATTGACTGAAATCAAATTTGATCATAAATTTTCCATTGAATACTTATTTTAATCATTTCCACATCACTTTGAACTCTATGTCAGGAGGCATGTTGCCTAGCTTTAAAAACTAATTGAAACACCTGACTAAGCTCCAGAACTCTAGATATCTTATCTCTCTAACACTAGGACTAGCAAATATCATCACATGACGACATCAGGTTCAAAAGATATCGACCTCCAAAGTTACTTACTTAAAATCACCTACAAATAAACATGTTAGAAAAGCACAAAGTGGATTTAGATTTGACTTTGAAAACTGCGTAAACAGGCACTTGAGGTTCTAGAAATTGGGGCATTGGTAGACAATGACATAGAGAACATAAACCTACAATTTGGGCTCATGATGAATGACTAGACAAATTTGGCAAAGGTATAAAGTTGGCTACCTAGATTTGCAAGATATGAAACATCAATAGAAAAGTATTTTTTGCAAATGGAATGGCCCTAGGAAAGTGTGCAGATGGATTTGTCAAAGTTTACAAACTAGCACACTTGAAGTATTTTTAGAGTAGAATGCAAGGGAGCAAACCATTTGATCCAGGAAATCACATATTCATAGTTATAACATCTTGAACAAGAATATCGACCAATCTGCATTTCATGACACCAGTAAAAATTTATAAATTGCATTTGAAAACTGATCAAATGGATTCGTCATAAGCTCAAATCCAAAGCATAGCAAGTCTCTGACCCTTAGAATATGACGCAAAAAGAATTTATTATTTGGGTCAACTGGTCAAAAGTAATAACTTGTCAAATAGAGCTACCCAAAGTTATGAACAATTTGCAGATTTACAATAGAGGCAACTGACCAACTTTGAGACATTCAAAATCTAGTCAAAACACATTGAAATGACTTGAAACTTGGAACATAGGTTCTTTTATATGCATAATAAACATCCTCAAAGTGGAAAGTTATGGATCATTACCAGGTACAAGATATTCAAACATAAACTGGGTTGTTGTACAATATTTGACACGTAGGCAGAATTGCAAAATATGACGCTCAAAACGAGACTCCACTGAATCAATCAAGATAAAAAAATAAGAATATAAAATACATTCATATTCCAAATGAAGGGTGTTAGACAACTAAAACACCACCTAGGCCTTGAAATGACAGCCGGTTACATATGCACGAAAAGCATTTATAGGAGCTAGATTTCAAAATTTCTTCAACTTGTGACTCAAAATGAGCATGCAATTTTGAGTCCCAATAGTATGTATATGCAAAGATATTCTTTTAAGGTTCTAAGTGACTTACCTCAAGAACGTCCACAAAAATAACGCAAACCAAAAAGAATGGGCAAAGTTTCCATGAAATTTTAAAAAAACATATCATAGTAGATATTTTTAGAAAGAAACAAGCCATTTCAATAGTGAGATTAGCCGCTACAAATTCTTGGAAGCCAAGAGACCCTCAACCTATGGTACATTTTTTGGAGACATGGGAGAAGTTAATACCAACTTCAATACTTCATAACATTCTGGATCATATACTGATTCACAAATTAACAACAACAATAGATACTTGGGATGCAAAGATCACAAGGGCATATACATACATACACACATATACATGTATGTATGTATGTATGCATACAAAGATATCTTTTTAAAGGTCCTTATTACATCTTAGCACAACAAAAAAATTGATCTAGTTGCATACATATTCCAAAATCCAAATAATTAAACAATAAAACTCACTCAACCCTTGCTAAGTGACTTAGCTCAAGATCTTGCACAAAAATTATGCTGAGTTAATGGGCAATGTGTGTGTGTGTGTGTGTGTGTGCGCGCGCGCGCGCGCGTGTGCGCATGTAAGAGAAATATAATTCCAATTGAAAATGACATTCAATCTAGTAATATAATCTTGGCTTCCATTGTTCGGCCAGCATGTGGAGCCTTTATATCCAACCATTCTTTATAAATTGGGGAATGTGCTTCATGTCTGGCATTCAAGTGATGCATTTGCATATGCAATTTTATCACCTTGGAAAATTGTATTTGATTCAACTAGTTGGGAACACCTGATTGTTCATTTTATTGTACCTAATATGATGATAGTTCTACAAGAATTTTTAATCAACCTAGCTAATCAGCAACTAGACCAATTTAACTAGATTATGGCTCTGGTATGTGTTATTCCCATTTATCATATGGTTGCAATGTTGGAGACAACATTTTTTATTTCTGCAAGATATGGAGGAAGAGCAGTGGTGTTGGAAAAACTAAAAATTTAATAATGCCAAGTTACCTTGAGGAACTTGTGTATGCTCTTGGAAAACATTTCATTGAAAATATTCATCATGACCTTTTTTGCTTCTACATGTTTTTGCATGGAGCCTTCACACACCTAGTGCTCACAAATGTCTACTTAAGAATGAATGTAAACTTTCTATGCACTACTATGTGCTAAAACTACAATGATTGACAAAGACTATAAGAAAAATTAAATAGTAAATGTAGTTATAGAACTTATAGAATCTAGTTTGAAGCCATAGTTTCCTAACCCGAATGCCATCATTTCTTTCCACATTAATCACTTACACAGTAATAAAAAATTATTTAGAATGGATATAATTTTTTTCAGAATCATATATACTTACAGCCTATATTCACAAAGTTATATCAAGTATATCATCTCATTCATTTTCAAATAACAGGTTCTGCATGATGTAGGAGCATCCTGGGTGTGAGAGCAATCTTGCATCACCCAAAAATATTTTATTTTTAGTCTTTTCTATTTTAATAAGGACTAGTAGAGAAGGTGGTTACTATTTATGAGAACTTGTTATTTTTAGTAAATTTTTCATATGAGCTTAGAATGTTCTCATTTTCTACAAGAAGGTTCATTTTAGAGTTATAAACCTACCATAAAAATCTCATTGCTCCAGCTTAAGTATCAGAGAAGTTATTGCGGATGTTCTATGGAAAGATTTGTAGAAAAATCTTCAGGCTCACTATTGCAGACCTTAGAGTGCCTGGATGAGGTCTGAAAACTTAATGGAAGGTGCTAACACAATTTTGAGCATGTAGATCAAGACCTAACATTTTTTTTAAGTGGTTATAATAGCCAATCGAAGCAATGGTTTGAGAGTTATGACCTTCCAAAGTTGGGCTGCCTGAAATATCTAAAATAATTGTCAAAGATGTATTTGGCTGACTCTATATGTATTGTTAGGGTTTGCTAGCCCTAGGTATTAAGTTTGACCATCTAGAACCTTCCTGGGCGGCATAAAATTTCCTATTTAAGAAAGGCCCAAATATTGTCTAGGATAGCTTTGGGTGGTAGTTGGTAGCTTAGTCTTGTAGATTATTGTAATGAAGGTGCCTACATGTGTTAGCATATTATACTTATGAATTTTGTAATTCCACATTTGCGGTGCAAATAAGAATTCCATATTTTGTTCTTGCATTTGATGTTGTTTCTTTGTTTCTATTGTGTGTTTATGGTATTAAGGGGAGCACCCTTCATCAGTGCAGTACTAAAATGTTTAAATTAAAAATAGAGTAAGTAAATATATGAAAAAACTTCACAACATGCTCCCAAATAGTTGACAAGAAGATAATGGTTGTTAAAACATTTCATCTGCCAAAGCATGGAGAAGTTCAAAGTTTATTATTACACAAGCATAAATGTAAAATAATATCTATTGATGTTGGCTTGTAGAAAGTTAAAGTTGCAGCAAATGTATGATGAGACCACATGAAATAGATGATGCCAAAGAAGAACTAGAACTTAATGAATCTAGAGACATTACCTACTACACCAGTACTCAAACTCATTTAAATTATAGCCAAAAAAATAAAATAAAATAAGCTTGTGTGTTGGTATAAGCACAAAGCCTTCACACCAAGAATGATGAGTTTGTGTTCATAGAGAAAAAGCAAGGAAGGGTGAGAAAGTGTCAAGGTCTTGGAAAACATACTTATAGAACTTCCATAATCTATACAAGTAAAATGATAGACCAAAAAAAAACCTTTTAAGTGTATCCATCTTAAAGCCCTCATAATGGAAAAAACTTAAAGTGAGGAAAGATATATAGTTTAAAGAAAAAACATGATATAAAAGTGCTAAGAATTTATAGGTGGTTTGCAATGAAATGTAGATCTAGTGCATAACCATTTTATATGTAATCAATGATTGGTGATAGACAGACCCTAGCATAACGCTTCATGCATGGAATATGGATGCAACTCAAGATTCATTAAAAAATTTCATTAATTCATCCTTTAACATTCATTAACAATAGCACATAAACACATAACATTCAATAACATGTAAAATAAGGTATTTAAACATGCCTTAACCAATTATGATTTAATTTTTGATCACCTACCTAATTAGTTTGGAATTTTTTTCTCACCAAAAATCATAAAATTTAAGAAAAAATGTGCCAAAAAGAGCATAAAAAGATGATTATCATGCACCAATCATGTTTTTTTAGCTCCTTTGGCATTATCATTCTTACAATTTTTTGGCTTAATATCTAACTAGAAATAATAGTTACAAGTGACAAAGTTATATGCCTTTAATTCAGAGAGTGCAAATAATGGAAACAAAGTATTGCAAAAGGTGCAAGCTCAACTACCTAACTATGTCCAAGGCATCTACACACTGGAGACATACTCTACTTACCAGGCTTCCTACATACCCATAGCCACGGGATCAAGACCCTTGAACTACTCACTCTAATGAATATGCAATTTTGATTTCTAATTGTTTTGATGTAGTTGTATTCCTATAACCACTTGTGAGCTTTACTCACCTAATACAACTCTTTGTCATCATACACCTACTCAAGCGAATCAGATGGTTTTCTATAATTATAATACTATAATACCTTGGTGCAACCTTTGTGTTGTAGTTTATAGTTAATGTAAGGTTAACCTATATACATCCTAACTCACTCCTTATATAGTTATGATTTAAAGCTTGTGACAATAATCAATGGGTCTAAATAGACAAGTCAAGTTAATGTTGAAACACAGAGTTTAACCTTCTATTTTCAATAGCCAGGTACACTACATAATGTCATGTTTAGATGTAATGTCATTGTGGTTTAGAGGTAATTTTTCATGTTTATAGGTAATTTCATTTTTTTTTAGAGGTAATGTCATTGTGGTAGTGACAATAACTTCAATGAAGAGTTGAGTGTAAGGAGTTACTACCCTGAACCTATGCTACATTTTCTAGAGACATAAGAGAAGTTACTACTATCTTTAGTACTTCATAACATTTTGAATCATATAGTAATCAAACTAGAGGAAATTATTGATAAACCAAACATATAATGAAGAGGTAACTTGAAAACTTGAATGCTAAAATGCTGAAATGAAAGCTATCGAGGATCAAACACCTATGCCAAAGTTACAACACAATGTGAAGTTGATTTTAGATATAAATATCAAACTTGAAAAAGATGTACATAAGAAACTATTGTGGTTTGTGCTATTTGAAAATTATAGTTACAAATGATAAAGTTATATACCTTTGATTCAGAGAGCGCAAATAATGGAAATGAAGTATTGTAGAAGGTGCAAGCTCAACTACCTAACCATGTCTAGGACGTTTGCAAATTGGAGGCATACTCGACATACTAGGATTCCAACATACTTGTATCCACGAGATCAAGACCCTTGAACTACTCACTCTAACAAATATGTAGTTTTGGTTTCTGATTGTTTTGATGTAGTTGTATTCCTATAAAAACTAGTGAGCTTTACTCACCTAATACAACTCTTCGCCATCATACACCCAGTCAAGCGAATTAGGCAGTTTTCTATAATTACAATATTGTTATACCATGGTGCAAATTTTTTTTTGTAGTTTTCAATTAATGTAAGGTTAACCTATATACTTCCTAACTCACTCCTTATATAGTTATGTTTAAAAGCTTGTGACAATACTCGTGGCCATGCTACCTATTGAGTGAGCTTTATTATTTTTCTATTGTGCCAAGATCTCTCTATTTAGATACATACATACATATACACATATATACATATACATATGTATAAATATATATATACATACACACATATGCATAGATCACAAGGGCATGACAAAAAAATGAAGCAATCACAAGGGCACGAAAACAAAATCCTAGATCCTCACTGATCTCCACAATCCACAAGATCTCTCTATACATACATACATACATACATACATACATATATACACACATATACATATGTACATACATACATACATCTACATATGCAATTTTATCACGTTGGAAAACTGTACTTGATCCTGCTAGCTAGGAACATCTGATTATTCATTTTATTGTACTTAATCTAATGATAGTTCCACAAGAATTTTTAATCAACCCATCTAATCAATAACTAGACCAATTTAACTAGGTTATGTCTAGTTTCTTTCTAAAAATATCTACTATGATATGCTTTTCTAAAATTTCTTTCAAACTCTACCCATTTTTCTTGGTCTGCATTATTTTTGTGTAGGATCTTGAGCTAATCCACTTAGTACAAGTTGAGTGAGTTTTATTGTTTTATTATTTGGATTTTGGAATATGGACTTTGTTTTATCATTGGCTTTGTTCAAGTCCTTATTTTAATGAAGTAACAAATTAGTTTTTAGGGTGGAATGGACTATATAATGAAGAGGAAACTTGAATGTTGAAATGTTGAAATGAAAGCTATCAAGGATCAAACACCTATGGAAAAGTTAAAACACAACGTAAAGTTTATTTTAGATATAAACAAAAAAAAACATGACATAAATCATTCCCTGTTTATTTTGATTGTGGAGAGCTGTGTGCAAAAGAGGATGGAGAGATCTGAATTTTGGTGGATATTTCATTGATGTTCCCTTGTGATCATTTCATTTCATTATCATTCTCTTATGGTCTCTACATTTTATTGTTGTGCCCTTGATGGAGATCAGTGGAGATCTATGATTTCATTGTCGTGCCCTTGTGATCTCCTTGCCCTTTCTCTGTTATTTCATTTCCATGTTTTTCCCTTGTGATCTCCATTCTCTTTGCAGCTCACTACAACATTTGGGGTCAAATTGCAACAACAATTTGCAATGGCAGTGTAATTTGTGGTGTTCGGGCACAAATGTAGTAGTGCTTGCTCTGTGATTTTCTTCAAGGGGAGAAGAGTTCCCTATGTAAATGTTCTTTTCTTTTCCTTCTAAACATGTATCTCTTTATATTTCCCCCAGCAATTGATCACAAGAGCACAACAATGAGATGGAAAGATACATATATATAGACATACATGCATATATACATACATACATATACACATACATACATATATATACATACATGCATATATACATACATAAATTTGCATATGCAATTTTATCACCTTGGAAAACTGTATTTGATCTTTATTCAATCACCAAGAGATAATATAATTTGTGTGTACAAATTTTTGCATACTTAGTTTGGTATGAATAGTTTCTATTGAAATCATCTGAGGAGAGTGAGTCTACTCATGATAATAATGGCTCCAAATATTGGGTCTTTATAGTAGAGAGACTTAAAGAAGATTAGATGGTGGGGTAGGAGGAATATGGTTGTGTGAATGGCTGATTAGGCAAGTTGCAGAAAATCAAGGTGTTAGTTGCAAGTAGTTTCATTAATTTGATAAGGGAATCAGCTTTGAAAGCAAGAGGATCAAAATTGGCATGTCCATCCTTATGATAGATGTCTCTATCTCATAATAGAAAATTACCTCAAATGACAAGTGATAAATTATTAAATATATGGAAAATCAGAAGAACATTCACCTATAATATTTTTGAAGGACAAAAATAAAATAAAAATATAACTTGGTGGAAAAAGCCATGAGCTATGTGGCTCCACATTGTGGCTATTCCACTATCCAGGAGTGGAAAATCTTCATGTTAAATATGAAGATCTTGAAATTAAAAAGGATAACTATTAGAGATTTATATTTTTGTTTCAGTGATGACAAATATATAGTCTAATTTTAAGAAAAATAATAGTCTTAAATGTATATGATTAAATAAAATAGACAAGAGTACTAGTTGTAGCTATATAATTCTAGTATCACTGATTATGTTAAACAAAATGTTCAATAAAATAAGTATGAAGTAACATAATGGATCATCTACTTGATCCTATTATGACTTAATGTAAATGCATCTGATCATTCCCTGGACGATATTATGCATGAGATCTTTACTCAATCGCCAAGAGATAATATAATTTGTAAGTTCAGATTTATGCATACTTAATTTGGTATGAATAAATTTGGTTGAATGCAAGGATAATTGGTTGTGTGAATTGAATACATGAATAATTAATTTAATTTAGCACAAGTACCATGCAAGTGGGTGTGTATGCATGTAAAGTAGTTCACATAGTGAACTAATTTACATACATACATGCACATGTGCATACAATCATCATAATCAGTTATCCTTGAATGTGACCAAAGCTATTATATATGAACAAGAGATACAAGTTTAAAAGGAAAAGAAAAGAACATTTACATAGGTACCTCTTTTTCCCTTGAAGAAAATCATAGTACAAGGGAACAAAGATAATAAGGGAACTACAAAAAAATCCTAGATCTCCACTTATCTCCACCAACGTTCAAAGCTCTCCACCCTCATTCAGAGCTTTCCACCCTCTTGCACACACAGCTCTCCATAATCAATCAAAACAAATGGGGAATGATTAATTTTGTATTTTTTTTTCTATTTTTTTTATAATCCATAATCCACAATCCACAAGATCTCTCTGTATACATACATACATACATACATACATACATCAATACAACAATGCATTTTATAAGAGTTTACAATTGTTCAACAAAATTAATGTTCTACAAGAAAATGCATCTGAAGGTGTTATGACATTGGAAACAATAGTTAAATTGCTGTAGTTGTTGATTAACTGGGTTAGTTACTTCATTATTATGATCCAATGGTAATGTTAGTTATTATTTTGACATACATGAAAACACTATTATTCATTATTATACATACATACATACATGAAAACAAAAATGCACTTTCTAAGAGTTTACAATTGTTCAACAAAATTAATGTTTTACAAGAAAATGCACCTGAAGAACTATTAGCTCAAAAGAAAGAACATGGTGTTGAAACAGAACAAAAAGTGTTTGACATGAGAGGTCTACAAGTGAGGGTGTTGACCAATCTTGAAAACTTGAATTCTGAAATGAAAGTTATCAATGATCAAACACCTATACTAGAGTTACAATACGATGTGAAGTTGATTTTAGACAAGGTAGAGGAAGATGTTCAAAAGTTTGATAATCAAAATTTAAGGCATGAGAGCAAAGGAGAAAGAGAAGATTTAGAAAGAGAAGGAGAAGGAGTGGCTTTAGAAGGAGACTATACAACAAAAACAATAGCTAGACAACATAGAGGGTATTATGGGAGCCATTAGATAGAATCTAGGAAAGTGTTGCGGTAGGTAGCATGACATTGCAATCACTTGCAAGTGTCTTTGAGAATTTATAGTTCAAATATTAAATGCTTATAAGAGTGTTTCAAGGTTGGGAATCACTTCAACATCCTTTGCATGGTTTAGAGGTAATGTCATTATGGTAAAGGCTTCTGTAAGGGAATGAGCCTTATGATTATGGCATTTATATAAGAGTAGGATTTTCTTCTTTAACATCTTATACTCAACTCTTTACTGAATTTATTCTTCAATTCTTTGCATATGCAATTTTATCAACTTAGAAAACTATATTTGATCTTGCTAGTTGGGAAGAGGTGATTTTTCATTTTATTGTACCTAATCTGATGATAGCTCTACAGGAATTTTTAATCAACCCAACGAATCAACAACTAGATCCATTGAACTGGTTATGGATAGTTTCTTTCTAAAAATATCTACTATGATATTTTTTTTTGTAAAATTTCTTGCAAACTCTACCCAATTTTCCTAGTCTACATTACTTTTGTGGGGGATCTTGAGGTAAGTCACTTAGTACAAGTTGAGTGAGGTTTTTTTTTTTTTTGGATTCTAGAATATGTATGTAGTTGGATCAATTTTTCTATTGTCCTAAGATGTAATAAGCACCTTTAAAAAGATCTCTAAATATACATATTCAGAAGGAGATATAAAGAGATACTTGTTTTAAAGGAAAAGAAACTAACATTTACATAACCCTTGAAGAAAATCATCGAGCTAGGGCATGAAAATGAAATCATAGATCAAACGCACAACACAACAATGAAATTGTGGAGCAAGGGCATGATATGGAAACACAATTGTAGAGCAAGGACACGACACCAAAATTGCAGAGTAAGGGCATAGCACTGAAATTATAGAGCAAGGGCACAGAAAAAATGTAGATAAAAGGCATATCAACGAAATGCAAGGATATCAAAAGAACAAAATGCACCAAGCATAAGGGCACAACAACATTCAGAGCTCTCCATCTTCTTTCATTCAGAGCTCTCCACGTTTTGTGTGCAACTCTCCACAATAAAAAAAATGGGGAATGATTTATGTCATTTTTTTTTTAATACTTACATAGACATTGTGAATATGACTATGACTTTGGTATTGCAACAACATCAGGGAAAACTGCAAAAAAAAATGCACCACAAACTACACCGTTGTCACAAAATATCATCACAATTTGACCCCAAATATTGTAGTGTTAGGTACTTCTACAGATTTTTTTTGTTCAATCCTATTCTAATCATTCTCTTTAGGTTCAAGTGTTTCAACAATAGGATGCAGTTCTTTTCTAGCTTGAACTTTCTTTGTAGATTTTTCTTTGATAAGATATCCAAGACCTATCTTATCATAAGAAGATCTTTGATAAAATAGTTGTTCATCAATTTTCTCACTACTAGAATATAACTTCTCTAACTATTTCTTATCCCGATTCAATTCTCCTTTCATAATAGTGTTGTATTTTTCTAATTATGCATGCTCTATTTTGATAGAATCTAATTTAGATGTCAATTGTATCAAATGGGGCCTTAGATCTACATTCTCAGATTTCATATCTGATTCAATTTTTCTATCATCTTTCTTCAGGCTCAACTTTAGTTCAATGATCTTTAACTCAGGTTTCAAAATCGTATTTCTTTCTTTAGGATTGCTACCTCATCACTATCACTAGTTTTCTCTCTAGGTTATTTTTTAGATTTGAGATGATCAATCTTATCTTTTCGTTTGAACTGATGTAATATCTTGCATTTTCGTACCTTTCCCTTAGGTTGTCTCTTTCTTTAGTGAGAAGATCAATTTGTTCAAAAGCTTATTCAAGATTCCTCTTTAACTATTCCATATTCATAGGGATCTTACTCAAGTTGTTAAGCCTCTTATGAATAACTGAGCTCTAATATCAATTGTTAGAAATATTGTTAATTACTTTATAACATGTATATAAAAGTAAACCAACAATGTTTAATAGTAAATAAGTCCATACACAAAGAGAACTCATAATACCATATTTGTTAGCTAAGGAAACCATGGCCAATGGAAAACCCTAGTGGGGATGGTGCCCAAACAATGATCTACTAAACAAAAGAATCATGTTAAGGATATTGACCATGTTAGGAGTCTATGAATACATGTAGTGTCTTGGTCCTTTTTAGAGAACTAGGCACTATTAAAAGCCTCAACCCTGTTAGGAGTTTCTTCAACCCTATTAGGAGTTGATAATGCAATTACAAATGTATGCAAAAAGAGCCCACTACCCAAACATGCAATTAAACAATATAGTGCCTTTTTCACAAAAGAGATAGATACCAAAACCTATTTACAAATAACTATTGTACTAATTCACATATCTCTGATCTTTCATCAAAATTCGTATCACATGGCCTTGACATAAGTTTGCATATCATATAGATAATTTATGATCTTACACATACCTTCACAAGTTAAGATTTCTTACATACACCTATTCCTTTTAACAAAACACTATTCAATCAGCCTTAATGATTTCACATGTTTTCCTAAATATGAAATTAGCTCATGTTAACATAGGATTAACATCTTGATTGCTGTCCCTAAATAATTAAGTAATTATTTTGTAACAAAAATATTATTCACTTTTTACTATTGTGCTCTATTCATTGCCTTTACTGGTAAAAAAAATATGTCTAATGTCATACTATTCATACTATACTACACATTTAGCCATGTCATTAGGAAATTCTATACTATATGTCTTTAACTGGACATGTGCTAAATACCTATGTAGTCTATGCATTACCAAAACTGTCTCTATACTGCCAATGAAACTGTCTAACACTTAGACAATTTTCTGTCTCTAACTGTGGATCTAAAATTGTACATTATGTCATCTCATCCCAAGATATATGTTTCCATTAATGACAACCCTAATTCATCCTACTTAGTCATATTTCTGTCAATTATACATTCCCATTAGTATTATTTCCAAAGATCTCTTATGAAAACCCACCTTTCTCTTCCTAGAGGGAATGACTGTGTAAAAAAATAAAAAATTTATTGTGGTGATTGCACATCAAAATAGGAGGTGTATGTGAAATGTTGTACAAAGTGTTTTCATATAGAAGATTTGATCACTCAACACCAAAGATCAGTTTAATAAGAAAGATGTAATTTGGGTGATTGCAAAGTATGATACATGTATAGAGCATTGACTTAGGGAATTTCTATAGAATTCAAAATTTAGATAAAGATAATATGTCAAATGGGGTGTACATCCAAGTGTGATATTGGTCATTTGACCCCAAACCAAAATAACACCAGCAAAAAATGATAAATATTCTAGCTTGAATCTCATCATTCAAGAGGACTTTGAATTGAATGGAAAGCTCATTTCCATCATTTAAGAATCCCATAGAGAGGCTATATAAAAATATGAGAAATGCCTTGTAAATTGTTTGATAGAATGCTTACCACACAGGAACATTATTATGGAGGATATAACTTGTCCATTCAATGACAACATCCTATTGCTCGGAGCATATAATATATATGTCATGCAGTGGGATGTGAGAAAATATAACAAATGATATATAATTCAATGTGTCTTGAGTGTTTATGATCAATGCCTTTAGTATAGTAATGGTTTCTCATCATTCCAAAATCTTGGAATGGGTTGTATTTGATAAAATTACAGTCTCAAATGTCATAATTGGCATTCTCCACATACTCAAAAATAATCCTAGCCAAGGTTGTAATCCACACCCTTTGTCAAGAATCTTCACTTTCTTGGAGTATTAAGGGTCATGGATATAATATGGGCCAAGACTGATGTCTTGAGGCACATGTGTCATCATTTGGGCATAGTTCTTATTGGTCATCCAACTTCCGAAGGTTGTGGTTAATCACACTTTAAATAAATAATAGTTGCCAATGAAATATAGGGGAATTACTAGATGCTAAAAGGACAAGGATAAAAATACTTGCAAGATTAATATATAAAACTAAAACATGATCTTGCGGATATATTTAATAGAGAGACATTGACATAATAGGGGTTCAAATTTATTGGTAGGAGTCTCTGCACTTGCAAAGGGGAGATATTTTCATAATTTGATGACAAGAAGAAGAGAGGATATTTGTTTGAAGAGAAGATAGGAAAATAAATGTTTTGTTTTGTTTTCAAGTGTAATTTTGGTATAGAGAAATATGGCCTTTAATGTCTTCTTTCAAATTAGGATTGGTCTTTGAGCTATCCTAATTGACTTTTGATACCAAATGTGCACTAATTAATTACATATATATACTTGGTGCAAAATCTTTTAGTTTATCCAATTGTATTTCTAAAGAGGAGATTTTAAATTTTTTTCTTCATTGCAGCAAAAATTTGAGTGAATGATCTTTGTGTCATTCATTCTTGTCTCTGTCATCCTTTTTCTTTATAGGCTTTTGTCTACATCTACATCATGGATATGAGCACATATTAATTTCCTTTATTTCTTTCAAGTTAAAAGCATTCCCAAATTTTAGATTTATCCAAAGAAAGGAGAGGTACCTTCATATCAAAATTTAGAGGGCACTCATGTATTTCACTTGCAAATTAACCAAATAGTTAGTTACAGAACCTTGTCTTCTTGATTGGGAATTCATGAGTCATTTTAAGTGTATTGTTGACACATAATTCTACATTCTTGCTTAAGGTATGACCCTCAAGAGACCTTGTGTAACATAGAAATGAACTCCAACTATGGGACTTGCACTCTGAAGTCGAATCTTTGAAAAAGGTCAACTTCCTTACTATTAGGGTGCACCTAAAATATAGCTCAAGAGGAAAAGGGAGAAGGAGAATAGAAAGTTAAGAAAAAAAAGATTAAAGGGAATGGGGGGGTGATGCACCGAGATAGAATGTGGTTACAATCTTTGCCCATGAATGCACAACACATGAATGAAATATCCAAATACACAAATCTTGACTCTATTCCACCCTCTCAGAACTCACATGCACATATGGAGTTAATTAAATGTTGAAAGAAAAGACATATTCACAATGCAACAATCATCAACAGATCAAATACAACATATACTCTAAGAAGTAGGAAAGAAACATTCAAAACAAGGCAAGATACATGCACAAATCATGAATGGTGAGCACAAGTAAGAAATAGAGCTATTTGATTAATAGAAGGTAAAAATTGTAGAGCATAATGCTACTACAAAATATAGGCAGAGAGGAAATCTAAAGAAATATTTACAACTTACCTTTATAGAGTTCAAGCATAACTTTGATGTTTACATTGAGTTCAAATCCCAAGCATAACTAAGAATCAGGAAGAAATCTAATCGCGTAGTGCAATTATTGATGGAAGTGATAGGAAGAGCCAAGAACGATACATCTAGCTGCAATAGATCAAATCATCAAAAATATGATCGTTACATGCATTAAAGAGCCATGGAGTGCAATGGCATCATGCAAACATGGCCCAAGAAGTCACTCAACATTGAGCAACTAGCCCTAATTGTGTGCCATGGCAGAAAAAAATTATAGGGAAGGATAACATGACATGTTATCCACCCTCAAAAGTATGGTTGACAATGGGGGGAATCTAGTTTTCCCAAAAACTAAACATTGGTTGTCAATGAGGATCTTTCCTTCAAAATGAATGGCCTAGATGTAGCGATAATCTCCCCGACAAGAGATTAAAATGTAGTCGTCAATGTAGATGAGCTTTATTTCCAATGAATGGCTGAGATGTAGCAAGGAGACTCCTCCCAATGAAGGAAGTGGATAGCATGAAAGGTGGGGATCTCAACCATGTGGCACAATTTTGAGTTCCAAAGCCTTGAGGAAGCAGTGTAGCATGAGGAAAAATTGGAATGGTGACATGTGGAATCATCTCACGCTTTTGGGAAGATGGCTAAATAACTCACGGAAACACGAGATTCATCGAATCTCATAGCATGAGTAAACCTGACTAAGAAAAAATTGAGCCAACTCGGTCAATGAACAAATTGAGCCAACACAAAATGTTAGCTGCCAACCCAATTATAAAACACTATTTTAGTGACCAAAATGTTTACTCAATTTTTTCTGCTACCTAGATCTACTTCTACTTCCTTTACATTGAAAATTTTCATTTTGAGCCTTAACAAAAATGAACTTCCATTAATTTGAAATATATACTTCAAGTCCTCCAAAGATTCAACTATATCTCCCTAGTGACAATGGTCTCCTTGAGGTGATTGAAGTAGTAAATTAGTGTACCACATTTATAGAGATCTTCCATGATGGCACCATCTGTTGAACTGTACCATAAATTGTAGCTTTAAGCCCTCAAGAGGCTTTTCCAAATGGACATGCAAACATGTTATCCACCTTAAGGAGGTTGTTATGGTTTCCCTTTCAATCACCTCATCATTTATGTGGACATAAATTCAAACCATACATAAACCATACATAAACCCTTATGTTGCTTTAGTTATTAGAACTTATTGTTCCTATTGATCTTCTTTAACCTCCAAAGCTTACAATGCTATTATATAAATTTGAGTTCTCTTCAAGCACATATATTTTTTCAAGATGGTAAATATTATGCTATCTATATAAGACTTCCTATTGTATCTATGATAGGTAGGATTTTAGCTCATATCTGACATTAAAACAAGGCAGGTCATTCTTGACCTACAAAAATTTATCATTTTCATTAATCATTTTCTACTCTCCTATTCAACGAGAAATTACTTTAAATACAAGTTTTGTAGTTATTCTAGTCAATAAAGTCCTTAATTACAACCTCTTAGCCCCCATATGGACCCTGATTAAAAAAATTGAAATATAGATCATCTCCATCTCAATCCTAGCTTGTAGTTTTTATCTTAGTTGTGCTTGGGTCTTGAACCTCATTGAATTTAGTTCAAAATGGTTCAATTAGTTTAGAGAAGTTAATATGGTTCCACAGATTTGTGCAAGTGCACCTGAGATCTAGATGGCTCGAGGTGATTCATTCGAGTACAATATAGTTCAGATTGGTTTGTGCAGATGCTAGGTGCACCCATGTTCAATGTAGTCTAATCGGATTCAGTGGTTCAAAGTTCAATGATCTAAGATACATGTCAAAATTCAAGTCTTGTCCCTTCGATCAATGAAATAGTTCAAATTTTAAAATTTAAAATTCAAATGCTTAAATTTGATACCTGTGATTCAACTTACATGATTGAAAACAATTGTCCACAGAGTACAAATTCAAAATATGAATTCCATCACTTCGAAGTGACTAGACTGACACTTGGTGCATCAGTCATTCAATGAAATGACATAGTGGGACTAGTTAAATGGAAGTACTTGTATCAAAGGTGAAGTGAAGAATATTTTTACAAAGTTCGAGATAGAGAGTATCGAGATTTATTCCCCATGTTAATACCCAAATGAATAGTTTATATATCCAAATTGAGAAATTAATTTTATGTTAAAGAGTTTTGAAGTTGTTAGAAGGTTGTTATCCAATAATGGATGGATCAATATCCATGAATGTAGTCAAAACTACGAATACAGATTGACAGTTGCAATATTGATGTCACTGCATATTCAAGTCAAAAGATACAAGCAATGGAAACTAGGAGCGAGTTCCATTAGATGTTTGTTTGAACACATTCACCAATGCACATAGACAAGTTTTAAAGAGAAGCGATGGATAGTATCCTAGTGAGCTGGATGCACGTGAATTCAATCAAACACAAACATTGATGGAAAAAGTTTGTAAACGACATAAAAATCTAAAAGAAATAACACGAAAAGTGTGATTTCAGAATGAAGACTAGTGAACTTTTCAAAGAGTATGAGGTTCATACCACCATGGGTTCTCAATAAAGCCATGCTCAAATCCCAAGCTCACTCCTAATTCGATACTTGATAGACAGAGTTGGAATTTAAAAGGACACTCTCATTGTTCATCAGCCTCGAATACATCATTCTTGTTAGAAATAATAGTTAATAATAGTTTTATAGGGGTAAGAGCGTTGCAGTTTCTTGATAATGTTCATAACTAAAGTTGATTTTTAGAAATATATTTTTTAGGGAAGAACTGTCTCCAATGTTGCACATTCCATATAAGGTATGATTAGAAATGGTTGTACAAAGCTGGGCCATAGTGTGTTCAGTATTTCCCAAATGGTAACTCAAAGCATCAAAGAGATTGACTCCATCATAGATGTACATGACAACATGGAATGCAACGTTAGCTGTCGAGAATTTCAAAGAGTATGAGGTTCATACCATCATGGGTTCTCGATAAAGCCATGCTCAAATCCCAAGCTCACTCCTAATTTGATACTTGAAAGACAGAGTTGGAATTTAAAAGGACGCTCTCATTGTTCATGAGCCTCAAATACATCATTCTTGTTAGAAATAATAGTTAATAATAGTTTTATAGGGGTAAGAGCATTTTAGTTTCTTGATAATGTTCATAACGAAATTTGATTTTTAGAAATAGATTTGTTAGGGAAGAATTATCTCCAATGTCATACATTCCATATATTTTTTCTATTATGATTGTAAAATAAGTTAGTATTGAGCTTCACTTGGTTTTGAGAATAGTTTAGTATTCTCTACTAATCAAAGCCAACCATATGAAGGTGGAAGCTCACTTGGCCCCGCCCCATCCCCCCCAACATCTAAATTCCCTATTAAAATCTAAAATCTTTAAGAAAAAATCAATGTTTAAAGTACAAAAAAGGTTCCATACCTGTAAAAGTGACATCATTTTCCCATCTTCTGGTGTATGTCATTTTTCCCTCGCATCCAAAATAAGATTTTGTCACTCTAAATCAAGAATGCATGATGTGCTAAAATTCATGGACAATAGGAGGAGCTGATAAAATACAACACAGTTACATTTATTTAATACCTAATGAAAGAACTCTAACAAAAATGCAAACCTATTGCATTTTCTAACTCCACTATTCTCCATGTATTTGAACATCTTCATTGCTCACAAGTAATTCATCACAAAGGTACATCTAGTAATGGCAGGTCATTGCTTCCTGCATAAAATGAATCCAATATTAGAAAATGCCCCCAAGAATTAATACTTCAAGTGAAATAAACACATGAAAAATGAAAGAGAAAAAGAGGAATCTACTTACCAATAGGCATTGCCATCACATCTATGGCCATGCTACCTGTTGAGTGAGATTTATTATTTTCCTATTGTGCCAAGATATCTCTATTTAAATATGCGCGCGCGCGCGAGCACATGCATACATACATACATACATATATAGATATCATAAGGGCATGCATGTCAATGAGATGCAGAGACCACAAGAGCACGAAAATGAAATGCAATGATCACAAGAGCACATACATGCATACATGTATATATAGAGAGATATTTTTTAAGGTGTTAAGTGACTTACCTCAACATCCTCCACAAAAATAATGAAGAATAGGAAAAATGGGCAAAGTTCACAAGTAATTTTACAAAAACATATCATAGCATATATTTTAGAAAGAAACAAGTCATTCCAATAATGAGAATAGCTACTACATATTATTGGGAGCCAAGGGACCTTGGACCTATCCTACATTTTCTGGAGATTTGGGAGAAATTACTACTAACTTTAGTACTTCGTAACATTATGGATCATATAGTGATGCCCAAATTAACAGCAACACTAGATACTTGGAATGTAGAGATGACAAGGGTATGACAATAAATTCCTATAGAATTGTCATCATATTAGGTACAATAAAATGAATGAGATGCAGAGATCAAAAGGGCATGACAATGAGATGTAGAGATCACAAGGGCATGACAATAAAATTCAGCGATCACAAGGGCATGACAATGAAATCCTTGATCTTCACATGATACATACATACATACATAGATATATATACATGCATATACATGCATATATATATATACAAAATTGTTGACTTTGCACTCTAGCCAGCTGGATGGGCCCCTCCATGTGTGCATCCACATTGTCCTCAAGTGGAGTACTCAAGTTATTTACCAACCTAGCATTCATTATTATAAAATTGTGATAGTCTACTCTCTCCAAGCATGTGGGACAATGTGATTGGTAACTTCATCTGTTGCCTCTCTCCCCAATGTGCCCCTATAGCTCTGGGTTCCTATGATACGTTGGAGACTACTACATATCCTTCAACTCCATGGGCTTCCTCTATCATCTTGGATGTGGGTTGTGTTTACGACGTCATCCCTTGCCGTGCACATGGAAAGCTCCTCTTCTTATGGATTGCTCTGTATGCAATAGTCTTTATTCTGCCCTAGCCAATCTTCTTTGTGCTATGGATGCCCTGCTCAAAATGTAGGTCATTTGGATCTTTTGCTACTGTTTTTGCTTGCCCTTCATCCTATTGTGTCTTGGACATGGGTACCCTTCCCATACTATGGCTTTTGTTTGGCATGGAGATCTTTGTTTTGCAACTATGGACACTCATATATCAATGAGGAAGTAGGAACAACTATTTTGACTTTACTCAACAATAATGCTCTATTTTTTTAACATTGTTTTGCCAAAGTTATTCTCGTCATCCTTCACATATTCCATTATTGCCTCTTTATCTTTATTCTCATTTCCATAACAAATTTAGCCAACCATTCTTGCATTGAGTCCAAGCACACATTTATGCAACTTGTTTCCTCTGATGACGCCTCCAAACATGTGTAATTCTATGAAGACTCATAATGGGTGTTGTTGTAGATTGCAGCCCCACCACCAGAATATTTAATGATAATAATCATTAAAACAACCTCTAAGCAATATGACTCCCTAACCACTTATCAACCTGATGGAATTAGTCAGGCCCCAAAGTGGGTCCAGTTAAAAAATTTGTTGCTTTCAAACAATTGATAAGCATACTAGTCTATTGATCATCTCAAAATTGACTGAAATCAAATTTGATCATAAATTTTCCATTGAATACTTATTTTAATCATTTCCACATCACTTTGAACTCTATGTCAGGAGGCATGTTGCCTAGCTTTAAAAACTAATTGAAACACCTGACTAAGCTCCAGAACTCTAGATATCTTATCTCTCTAACACTAGGACTAGCAAATATCATCACATGACGACATCAGGTTCAAAAGATATCGACCTCCAAAGTTACTTACTTAAAATCACCTACAAATAAACATGTTAGAAAAGCACAAAGTGGATTTAGATTTGACTTTGAAAACTGCGTAAACAGGCACTTGAGGTTCTAGAAATTGGGGCATTGGTAGACAATGACATAGAGAACATAAACCTACAATTTGGGCTCATGATGAATGACTAGACAAATTTGGCAAAGGTATAAAGTTGGCTACCTAGATTTGCAAGATATGAAACATCAATAGAAAAGTATTTTTTGCAAATGGAATGGCCCTAGGAAAGTGTGCAGATGGATTTGTCAAAGTTTACAAACTAGCACACTTGAAGTATTTTTAGAGTAGAATGCAAGGGAGCAAACCATTTGATCCAGGAAATCACATATTCATAGTTATAACATCTTGAACAAGAATATCGACCAATCTGCATTTCATGACACCAGTAAAAATTTATAAATTGCATTTGAAAACTGATCAAATGGATTCGTCATAAGCTCAAATCCAAAGCATAGCAAGTCTCTGACCCTTAGAATATGACGCAAAAAGAATTTATTATTTGGGTCAACTGGTCAAAAGTAATAACTTGTCAAATAGAGCTACCCAAAGTTATGAACAATTTGCAGATTTACAATAGAGGCAACTGACCAACTTTGAGACATTCAAAATCTAGTCAAAACACATTGAAATGACTTGAAACTTGGAACATAGGTTCTTTTATATGCATAATAAACATCCTCAAAGTGGAAAGTTATGGATCATTACCAGGTACAAGATATTCAAACATAAACTGGGTTGTTGTATAATATTTGACACGTAGGCAGAATTGCAAAATATGACGCTCAAAACGAGACTCCACTGAATCAATCAAGATAAAAAATAAGAATATAAAATACATTCATATTCCAAATGAAGGGTGTTAGACAACTAAAACACCACCTAGGCCTTGAAATGACAGCCGGTTACATATGCACGAAAAGCATTTATAGGAGCTAGATTTCAAAATTTCTTCAACTTGTGACTCAAAACGAGCATGCAATTTTGAGTCCCAATAGTATGTATATGCAAAGATATTCTTTTAAGGTTCTAAGTGACTTACCTCAAGAACGTCCACAAAAATAACGCAAACCAAAAAGAATGGGCAAAGTTTCCATGAAATTTTAAAAAAACATATCATAGTAGATATTTTTAGAAAGAAACAAGCCATTTCAATAGTGAGATTAGCCGCTACAAATTCTTGGAAGCCAAGAGACCCTTAACCTATGGTACATTTTTTGGAGACATGGGAGAAGTTAATACCAACTTCAATACTTCATAACATTCTGGATCATATACTGATTCACAAATTAACAACAACAATAGATACTTGGGATGCAAAGATCACAAGGGCATATACATACATACACACATATACATGTATGTATGTATGTATGCATACAAAGATATCTTTTTAAAGGTCCTTATTACATCTTAGCACAACAGAAAAATTGATCTAGTTGCATACATATTCCAAAATCCAAATAATTAAACAATAAAACTCACTCAACCCTTGCTAAGTGACTTAGCTCAAGATCTTGCACAAAAATTATGCTGAGTTAATGGGCAATGTGTGTGTGTGTGTGTGTGTGTGTGCGCGCGCGCGCGTGTGCGCATGTAAGAGAAATATAATTCCAATTGAAAATGACATTCAATCTAGTAATATAATCTTGGCTTCCATTGTTCGGCCAGCATGTGGAGCCTTTATATCCAACCATTCTTTATAAATTGGGGAATGTGCTTCATGTCTGGCATTCAAGTGATGCATTTGCATATGCAATTTTATCACCTTGGAAAATTGTATTTGATTCAACTAGTTGGGAACACCTGATTGTTCATTTTATTGTACCTAATATGATGATAGTTCTACAAGAATTTTTAATCAACCTAGCTAATCAGCAACTAGACCAATTTAACTAGATTATGGCTCTGGTATGTGTTATTCCCATTTATCATATGGTTGCAATGTTGGAGACAACATTTTTTATTTCTGCAAGATATGGAGGAAGAGCAGTGGTGTTGGAAAAACTAAAAATTTAATAATGCCAAGTTACCTTGAGGAACTTGTGTATGCTCTTGGAAAACATTTCATTGAAAATATTCATCATGACCTTTTTTGCTTCTACATGTTTTTGCATGGAGCCTTCACACACCTAGTGCTCACAAATGTCTACTTAAGAATGAATGTAAACTTGCTATGCACTACTATGTGCTAAAACTACAATGATTGACAAAGACTATAAGAAAAATTAAATAGTAAATGTAGTTATAGAACTTATAGAATCTAGTTTGAAGCCATAGTTTCCTAACCCGAATGCCATCATTTCTTTCCACATTAATCACTTACACAGTAATAAAAAATTATTTAGAATGGATATAATTTTTTTCAAAATCATATATACTTACAGCCTATATTCACAAAGTTATATCAAGTATATCATCTCATTCATTTTCAAATAACAGGTTCTGCATGATGTAGGAGCATCCTGGGTGTGAGAGCAATCTTGCATCACCCAAAAATATTTTATTTTTAGTCTTTTCTATTTTAATAAGGACTAGTAGAGAAGGTGGTTACTATTTATGAGAACTTGTTATTTTTAGTAAATTTTTCATATGAGCTTAGAATGTTCTCATTTTCTACAAGAAGGTTCATTTTAGAGTTATAAACCTACCATAAAAATCTCATTGCTCCAGCTTAAGTATCAGAGAAGTTATTGCGGATGTTCTATGGAAAGATTTGTAGAAAAATCTTCAGGCTCACTATTGCAGACCTTAGAGTGCCTGGATGAGGTCTGAAAACTTAATGGAAGGTGCTAACACAATTTTGAGCATGTAGATCAAGACCTAACATTTTTTTTAAGTGGTTATAATAGCCAATCGAAGCAATGGTTTGAGAGTTATGACCTTCCAAAGTTGGGCTGCCTGAAATATCTAAAATAATTGTCAAAGATGTATTTGGTTGACTCTATATGTATTGTTAGGGTTTTCCAGCCCTAGGTATTAAGTTTGACCATCTAGAACCTTCCTGGGCGGCATAAAATTTCCTATTTAAGAAAGGCCCAAATATTGTCTAGGATAGCTTTGGGTGGTAGTTGGTAGCTTAGTCTTGTAGATTATTGTAATGAAGGTGCCTACATGTGTTAGCATATTATACTTATGAATTTTGTAATTCCACATTTGCGGTGCAAATAAGAATTCCATATTTTGTTCTTGCATTTGATGTTGTTTCTTTGTTTCTATTGTGTGTTTATGGTATTAAGGGGAGCACCCTTCATCAGTGCAGTACTAAAATGTTTAAATTAAAAATAGAGTAAGTAAATATATGAAAAAACTTCACAACATGCTCCCAAATAGTTGACAAGAAGATAATGGTTGTTAAAACATTTCATCTGCCAAAGCATGGAGAAGTTCAAAGTTTATTATTACACAAGCATAAATGTAAAATAATATCTATTGATGTTGGCTTGTAGAAAGTTAAAGTTGCAGCAAATGTATGATGAGACCACATGAAATAGATGATGCCAAAGAAGAACTAGAACTTAATGAATCTAGAGACATTACCTACTACACCAGTACTCAAACTCATTTAAATTATAGCCAAAAAAATAAAATAAAATAAGCTTGTGTGTTGGTATAAGCACAAAGCCTTCACACCAAGAATGATGAGTTTGTGTTCATAGAGAAAAAGCCAGGAAGGGTGAGAAAGTGTCAAGGTCTTGGAAAACATACTTATAGAACTTCCATAATCTATACAAGTAAAATGATAGACCAAAAAAAAACCTTTTAAGTGTATCCATCTTAAAGCCCTCATAATGGAAAAAACTTAAAGTGAGGAAAGATATATAGTTTAAAGAAAAAACATGATATAAAAGTGCTAAGAATTTATAGGTGGTTTGCAATGAAATGTAGATCTAGTGCATAACCATTTTATATGTAATCAATGATTGGTGATAGACAGACCCTAGCATAACGCTTCATGCATGGAATATGGATGCAACTCAAGATTCATTAAAAAATTTCATTAATTCATCCTTTAACATTCATTAACAATAGCACATAAACACATAACATTCAATAACATGTAAAATAAGGTATTTAAACATGCCTTAACCAATTATGATTTAATTTTTGATCACCTACCTAATTAGTTTGGAATTTTTTTCTCACCAAAAATCATAAAATTTAAGAAAAAATGTGCCAAAATGAGCATAAAAAGATGATTATCATGCACCAATCATGTTTTTTTAGCTCCTTTGGCATTATCATTCTTACAATTTTTTGGCTTAATATCTAACTAGAAATAATAGTTACAAGTGACAAATTTATATGCCTTTAATTCAGAGAGTGCAAATAATGGAAACAAAGTACTGCAAAAGGTGCAAGCTCAACTACCTAACTATGTCCAAGGCATCTACACACTGGAGACATACTCTACTTACCAGGCTTCCTACATACCCATAGCCACGGGATCAAGACCCTTGAACTACTCACTCTAATGAATATGCAATTTTGATTTCTAATTGTTTTGATGTAGTTGTATTCCTATAACCACTTGTGAGCTTTACTCACCTAATACAACTCTTTGTCATCATACACCTACTCAAGCGAATCAGATGGTTTTCTATAATTATAATACTATAATACCTTGGTGCAACCTTTGTGTTGTAGTTTATAGTTAATGTAAGGTTAACCTATATACATCCTAACTCACTCCTTATATAGTTATGATTTAAAGCTTGTGACAATAATCAATGGGTCTAAATAGACAAGTCAAGTTAATGTTGAAACACAGAGTTTAACCTTCTATTTTCAATAGCCAGGTACACTACATAATGTCATGTTTAGATGTAATGTCATTGTGGTTTAGAGGTAATTTTTCATGTTTATAGGTAATTTCATTTTTTTTTAGAGGTAATGTCATTGTGGTAGTGACAATAACTTCAGTGAAGAGTTGAGTGTAAGGAGTTACTACCCTGAACCTATGCTACATTTTCTAGAGACATAAGAGAAGTTACTACTATCTTTAGTACTTCATAACATTTTGAATCATATAGTAATCAAACTAGAGGAAATTATTGATAAACCAAACATATAATGAAGAGGTAACTTGAAAACTTGAATGCTAAAATGCTGAAATGAAAGCTATCGAGGATCAAACACCTATGCCAAAGTTACAACACAATGTGAAGTTGATTTTAGATATAAATATCAAACTTGAAAAAGATGTACAGAAGAAACTATTGTGGTTTGTGCTATTTGAAAATTATAGTTACAAATGATAAAGTTATATACCTTTGATTCAGAGAACGCAAATAATGGAAATGAAGTATTGTAGAAGGTGCAAGCTCAACTACCTAACCATGTCTAGGACGTTTGCAAATTGGAGGCATACTCGACATACTAGGATTCCAACATACTTGTATCCACGAGATCAAGACCCTTGAACTACTCACTCTAACAAATATGTAGTTTTGGTTTCTGATTGTTTTGATGTAGTTGTATTCCTATAAAAACTAGTGAGCTTTACTCACCTAATACAACTCTTCGCCATCATACACCCAGTCAAGCGAATTAGGCAGTTTTCTATAATTACAATATTGTTATACCATGGTGCAAATTTTTTTTTGTAGTTTTCAATTAATGTAAGGTTAACCTATATACTTCCTAACTCACTCCTTATATAGTTATGTTTAAAAGCTTGTGACAATACTCGTGGCCATGCTACCTATTGAGTGAGCTTTATTATTTTTCTATTGTGCCAAGATCTCTCTGTTTAGATACATACATACATATACACATATATACATATACATATGTATAAATATATATATACATACACACATATGCATAGATCACAAGGGCATGACAAAAAAATGAAGCAATCACAAGGGCACGAAAACAAAATCCTAGATCCTCACTGATCTCCACAATCCACAAGATCTCTCTATACATACATACATACATACATACATACATATATACACACATATACATATGTACATACATACATACATCTACATATGCAATTTTATCACGTTGGAAAACTGTACTTGATCCTGCTAGCTAGGAACATCTGATTATTCATTTTATTGTACTTAATCTAATGATAGTTCCACAAGAATTTTTAATCAACCCATCTAATCAATAACTAGACCAATTTAACTAGGTTATGTCTAGTTTCTTTCTAAAAATATCTACTATGATATGCTTTTCTAAAATTTCTTTCAAACTCTACCCATTTTTCTTGGTCTGCATTATTTTTGTGTAGGATCTTGAGCTAATTCACTTAGTACAAGTTGAGTGAGTTTTATTGTTTTATTATTTGGATTTTGGAATATGGACTTTGTTTTATCATTGGCTTTGTTCAAGTCCTTATTTTAATGAAGTAACAAATTAGTTTTTAGGGTGGAATGGACTATATAATGAAGAGGAAACTTGAATGTTGAAATGTTGAAATGAAAGCTATCAAGGATCAAACACCTATGGAAAAGTTAAAACACAACGTAAAGTTTATTTTAGATATAAAAAAAAAAAAACATGACATAAATCATTCCATGTTTATTTTGATTGTGGAGAGCTGTGTGCAAAAGAGGATGGAGAGATCTGAATGTTGGTGGATATTTCATTGATGTTCCCTTGTGATCATTTCATTTCATTATCATTCTCTTATGGTCTCTACATTTTATTGTTGTGCCCTTGATGGAGATCAGTGGAGATCTATGATTTCATTGTCGTGCCCTTGTGATCTCCTTGCCCTTTCTCTGTTATTTCATTTCCATGTTTTTCCCTTGTGATCTCCATTCTCTTTGCAGCTCACTACAACATTTGGGGTCAAATTGCAACAACAATTTGCAATGGCAGTGTAATTTGTGGTGTTCGGGCACAAATGTAGTAGTGCTTGCTCTGTGATTTTCTTCAAGGGGAGAAGAGTTCCCTATGTAAATGTTCTTTTCTTTTCCTTCTAAACATGTATCTCTTTATATTTCCCCCAGCAATTGATCACAAGAGCACAACAATGAGATGGAAAGATACATATATATAGACATACATGCATATATACATACATACATATACACATACATACATATATATACATACATGCATATATACATACATAAATTTGCATATGCAATTTTATCACCTTGGAAAACTGTATTTGATCTTTATTCAATCACCAAGAGATAATATAATTTGTGTGTACAAATTTTTGCATACTTAGTTTGGTATGAATAGTTTCTATTGAAATCATCTGAGGAGAGTGAGTCTACTCATGATAATAATGGCTCCAAATATTGGGTCTTTATAGTAGAGAGACTTAAAGAAGATTAGATGGTGGGGTAGGAGGAATATGGTTGTGTGAATGGCTGATTAGGCAAGTTGCAAAAAATCAAGGTGTTAGTTGCAAGTAGTTTCATTAATTTGATAAGGGAATCAGCTTTGAAAGCAAGAGGATCAAAATTGGCATGTCCATCCTTATGATAGATGTCTCTATCTCATAATAGAAAATTACCTCAAATGACAAGTGATAAATTATTAAATATATGGAAAATCAGAAGAACATTCACCTATAATATTTTTGAAGGACAAAAATAAAATAAAAATATAACTTGGTGGAAAAAGCCATGAGCTATGTGGCTCCACATTGTGGCTATTCCACTATCCAGGAGTGGAAAATCTTCATGTTAAATATGAAGATCTTGAAATTAAAAAGGATAACTATTAGAGATTTATATTTTTGTTTCAGTGATGACAAATATATAGTCTAATTTTAAGAAAAATAATAGTCTTAAATGTATATGATTAAATAAAATAGACAAGAGTACTAGTTGTAGCTATATAATTCTAGTATCACTGATTATGTTAAACAAAATGTTCAATAAAATAAGTATGAAGTAACATAATGGATCATCTACTTGATCCTATTATGACTTAATGTAAATGCATCTGATCATTCCCTGGACGATATTATGCATGAGATCTTTACTCAATCGCCAAGAGATAATATAATCTGTAAGTTCAGATTTATGCATACTTAATTTGGTATGAATAAATTTGGTTGAATGCAAGGATAATTGGTTGTGTGAATTGAATACATGAATAATTAATTTAATTTAGCACAAGTACCATGCAAGTGGGTGTGTATGCATGTAAAGTAGTTCACATAGTGAACTAATTTACATACATACATGCACATGTGCATACAATCATCATAATCAGTTATCCTTGAATGTGACCAAAGCTATTATATATGAACAAGAGATACAAGTTTAAAAGGAAAAGAAAAGAACATTTACATAGGTACCTCTTTTTCCCTTGAAGAAAATCATAGTACAAGGGAACAAAGATAATAAGGGAACTACAAAAAAATCCTAGATCTCCACTTATCTCCACCAACGTTCAAAGCTCTCCACCCTCATTCAGAGCTTTCCACCCTCTTGCACACACAGCTCTCCATAATCAATCAAAACAAATGGGGAATGATTAATTTTGTATTTTTTTTTCTATTTTTTTTATAATCCATAATCCACAATCCACAAGATCTCTCTGTATACATACATACATACATACATACATACATCAATACAACAATGCATTTTATAAGAGTTTACAATTGTTCAACAAAATTAATGTTCTACAAGAAAATGCATCTGAAGGTGTTATGACATTGGAAACAATGGTTAAATTGCTGTAGTTGTTGATTAACTGGGTTAGTTACTTCATTATTATGATCCAATGGTAATGTTAGTTATTATTTTGACATACATGAAAACACTATTATTCATTATTATACATACATACATACATGAAAACAAAAATGCACTTTCTAAGAGTTTACAATTGTTCAACAAAACTAATGTTTTACAAGAAAATGCACCTGAAGAACTATTAGCTCAAAAGAAAGAACATGGTGTTGAAACAGAACAAAAAGTGTTTGACATGAGAGGTCTGCAAGTGAGGGTGTTGACCAATCTTGAAAACTTGAATTCTGAAATGAAAGTTATCAATGATCAAACACCTATACTAGAGTTACAATACGATGTGAAGTTGATTTTAGACAAGGTAGAGGAAGATGTTCAAAAGTTTGATAATCAAAATTTAAGGCATGAGAGCAAAGGAGAAAGAGCAGATTTAGAAAGAGAAGGAGAAGGAGTGGCTTTAGAAGGAGACTATACAACAAAAACAATAGCTAGACAACATAGAGGGTATTATGGGAGCCATTAGATAGAATCTAGGAAAGTGTTGCGGTAGGTAGCATGACATTGCAATCACTTGCAAGTGTCTTTGAGAATTTATAGTTCAAATATTAAATGCTTATAAGAGTGTTTCAAGGTTGGGAATCACTTCAACATCCTTTGCATGGTTTAGAGGTAATGTCATTATGGTAAAGGCTTCTGTAAGGGAATGAGCCTTATGATTATGGCATTTATATAAGAGTAGGATTTTCTTCTTTAACATCTTATACTCAACTCTTTACTGAATTTATTCTTCAATTCTTTGCATATGCAATTTTATCAACTTAGAAAACTATATTTGATCTTGCTAGTTGGGAAGAGGTGATTGTTCATTTTATTGTACCTAATCTGATGATAGCTCTACAGGAATTTTTAATCAACCCAACGAATCAACAACTAGATCCATTGAACTGGTTATGGATAGTTTCTTTCTAAAAATATCTACTATGATATTTTTTTTTGTAAAATTTCTTGCAAACTCTACCCAATTTTCCTAGTCTACATTACTTTTGTGGGGGATCTTGAGGTAAGTCACTTAGTACAAGTTGAGTGAGGTTTTTTTTTTTTTTGGATTCTAGAATATGTATGTAGTTGGATCAATTTTTCTATTGTCCTAAGATGTAATAAGCACCTTTAAAAAGATCTCTAAATATACATATTCAGAAGGAGATATAAAGAGATACTTGTTTTAAAGGAAAAGAAACTAACATTTACATAACCCTTGAAGAAAATCATCGAGCTAGGGCATGAAAATGAAATCATAGATCAAACGCACAACACAACAATGAAATTGTGGAGCAAGGGCACGATATGGAAACACAATTGTAGAGCAAGGACACGACACCAAAATTGCAGAGTAAGGGCATAGCACTGAAATTATAGAGCAAGGGCACAGAAAAAATGTAGATAAAAGGCATATCAACGAAATGCAAGGATATCAAAAGAACAAAATGCACCAAGCATAAGGGCACAACAACATTCAGAGCTCTCCATCTTCTTTCATTCAGAGCTCTCCACGTTTTGTGTGCAACTCTCAACAATAAAAAAAATGGGGAATGATTTATGTCATTTTTTTTTTAATACTTACATAGACATTGTGAATATGACTATGACTTTGGTATTGCAACAACATCAGGGAAAACTGCAAAAAAAAATGCACCACAAACTACACCGTTGTCGCAAAATATCATCACAATTTGACCCCAAATATTGTAGTGTTAGGTACTTCTACAGATTTTTTTTGTTCAATCCTATTCTAATCATTCTCTTTAGGTTCAAGTGTTTCAACAATAGGATGCAGTTCTTTTCTAGCTTGAACTTTCTTTGTAGATTTTTCTTTGATAAGATATCCAAGACCTATCTTATCATAAGAAGATCTTTGATAAAATAGTTGTTCATCAATTTTCTCACTACTAGAATATAACTTCTCTAACTATTTCTTATCCCGATTCAATTCTCCTTTCATAATAGTGTTGTATTTTTCTAATTATGCATGCTCTATTTTGATAGAATCTAATTTAGATGTCAATTGTATCAAATGGGGCCTTAGATCTACATTCTCAGATTTCATATCCGATTCAATTTTTCTATCATCTTTCTTCAGGCTCAACTTTAGTTCAATGATCTTTAACTCAGGTTTCAAAATTGTATTTCTTTCTTTAGGATTGCTACCTCATCACTATCACTAGTTTTCTCTCTAGGTTATTTTTTAGATTTGAGATGATCAATCTTATCTTTTCGTTTGAACCGATGTAATATCTTGCATTTTCGTACCTTTCCCTTAGGTTGTCTCTTTCTTTAGTGAGAAGATCAATTTGTTCAAAAGCTTATTCAAGATTCCTCTTTAACTATTCCATATTCATAGGGATCTTACTCAAGTTGTTAAGCCTCTTATGAATAACTGAGCTCTAATATCAATTGTTAGAAATATTGTTAATTACTTTATAACATGTATATAAAAGTAAACCAACAATGTTTAATAGTAAATAAGTCCATACACAAAGAGAACTCATAATACCATATTTGTTAGCTAAGGAAACCATGGCCAATGGAAAACCCTAGTGGGTATGGTGCCCAAACAATGATCTACTAAACAAAAGAATCATGTTAAGGATATTGACCATGTTAGGAGTCTATGAATACATGTAGTGTCTTGGTCCTTTTTAGAGAACTAGGCACTATTAAAAGCCTCAACCCTGTTAGGAGTTTCTTCAACCCTATTAGGAGTTGATAATGCAATTACAAATGTATGCAAAAAGAGCCCACTACCCAAACATGCAATTAAACAATATAGTGCCTTTTTCACAAAAGAGATAGATACCAAAACCTATTTACAAATAACTATTGTACTAATTCACATATCTCTGATCTTTCATCAAAATTCGTATCACATGGCCTTGACATAAGTTTGCATATCATATAGATAATTTATGATCTTACACATACCTTCACAAGTTAAGATTTCTTACATACACCTATTCCTTTTAACAAAACACTATTCAATCAGCCTTAATTATTTCACATGTTTTCCTAAATATGAAATTAGCTCATGTTAACATAGGATTAACATCTTGATTGCTGTCCCTAAATAATTAAGTAATTATTTTGTAACAAAAATATTATTCACTTTTTACTATTGTGCTCTATTCATTGCCTTTACTGGTAAAAAAAATATGTCTAATGTCATACTATTCATACTATACTACACATTTAGCCATGTCATTAGGAAATTCTATACTACATGTCTTTAACTGGACATGTGCTAAATACCTATGTAGTCTATGCATTACCAAAACTGTCTCTATACTGCCAATGAAACTGTCTAACACTTAGACAATTTTCTGTCTCTAACTGTGGATCTAAAATTGTACATTTTGTCATCTCATCCCAAGATATATGTTTCCATTAATGACAACCCTAATTCATCCTACTTAGTCATATTTCTGTCAATTATACATTCCCATTAGTATTATTTCCAAAGATCTCTTATGAAAACCCACCTTTCTCTTCCTAGAGGGAATGACTGTGTAAAAAAATAAAAAATTTATTGTGGTGATTGCACATCAAAATAGGAGGTGTATGTGAAATGTTGTACAAAGTGTTTTCATATAGAAGATTTGATCACTCAACACCAAAGATCAGTTTAATAAGAAAGATGTAATTTGGGTGATTGCAAAGTATGATACATGTATAGAGCATTGACTTAGGGAATTTCTATAGAATTCAAAATTTAGATAAAGATAATATGTCAAATGGGGTGTACATCCAAGTGTGATATTGGTCATTTGACCCCAAACCAAAATAACACCAGCAAAAAATGATAAATATTCTAGCTTGAATCTCATCATTCAAGAGGACTTTGAATTGAATGGAAAGCTCATTTCCATCATTTAAGAATCCCATAGAGAGGCTATATAAAAATATGAGAAATGCCTTGTAAATTGTTTGATAGAATGCTTACCACACAGGAACATTATTATGGAGGATATAACTTGTCCATTCAATGACAACATCCTATTGCTCGGAGCATATAATATATATGTCATGCAGTGGGATGTGAGAAAATATAACAAATGATATATAATTTAATGTGTCTTGAGTATTTATGATCAATGCCTTTGGTATAGTAATGGTTTCTCATCATTCCAAAATCTTGGAATGGGTTGTATTTGATAAAATTACAGTCTCAAATGTCATAATTGGCATTCTCCACATACTCAAAAATAATCCTAGCCAAGGTTGTAATCCACACCCTTTGTCAAGAATCTTCACTTTCTTGGAGTATTAAGGGTCATGGATATAATATGGGCCAAGACTGATGTCTTGAGGCACATGTGTCATCATTTGGGCATAGTTCTTATTGGTCATCCAACTTCCGAAGGTTGTGGTTAATCACACTTTAAATAAATAATAGTTGCCAATGAAATATAGGGGAATTACTAGATGCTAAAAGGACAAGGATAAAAATACTTGCAAGATTAATATATAAAACTAAAACATGATCTTGCGGATATATTTAATAGAGAGACATTGACATAATAGGGGTTCAAATTTATTGGTAGGAGTCTCTGCACTTGCAAAGGGGAGATATTTTCATAATTTGATGATAAGAAGAAGAGAGGATATTTGTTTGAAGAGAAGATAGGAAAATAAATGTTTTGTTTTGTTTTCAAGTGTAATTTTGGTATAGAGAAATATGGCCTTTAATGTCTTCTTTCAAATTAGGATTGGTCTTTGAGCTATCCTAATTGACTTTTGATACCAAATGTGCACTAATTAATTACATATATATACTTGGTGCAAAATCTTTTAGTTTATCCAATTGTATTTCTAAAGAGGAGATTTTAAATTTTTTTCTTCATTGCAGCAAAAATTTGAGTGAATGATCTTTGTGTCATTCATTCTTGTCTCTGTCATCCTTTTTCTTTATAGGCTTTTGTCTACATCTACATCATGGATATGAGCACATATTAATTTCCTTTATTTCTTTCAAGTTAAAAGCATTCCCAAATTTTAGATTTATCCAAAGAAAGGAGAGGTACCTTCATATCAAAATTTAGAGGGCACTCATGTATTTCACTTGCAAATTAACCAAATAGTTAGTTACAGAACCTTGTCTTCTTGATTGGGAATTCATGAGTCATTTTAAGTGTATTGTTGACACATAATTCTACATTCTTTCTTAAGGTATGACCCTCAAGAGACCTTGTGTAACATAGAAATGAACTCCAACTATGGGACTTGCACTCTGAAGTCGAATCTTTGAAAAAGGTCAACTTCCTTACTATTAGGGTGCACCTAAAATATAGCTCAAGAGGAAAAGGGAGAAGGAGAATAGAAAGTTAAGAAAAAAAAGATTAAAGGGAATGGGGGGGTGATGCACCGAGATAGAATGTGGTTACAATCTTTGCCCATGAATGCACAACACATGAATGAAATATCCAAATACACAAATCTTGACTCTATTCCACCCTCTCAGAACTCACATGCACATATGGAGTTAATTAAATGTTGAAAGAAAAGACATATTCACAATGCAACAATCATCAACAGATCAAATACAACATATACTCTAAGAAGTAGGAAAGAAATATTCAAAACAAGGCAAGATACATGCACAAATCATGAATGGTGAGCACAAGTAAGAAATAGAGCTATTTGATTAATAGAAGGTAAAAATTGTAGAGCATAATGCTACTACAAAATATAGGCAGAGAGGAAATCTTAAGAAATATTTACAACTTACCTTTATAGAGTTCAAGCATAACTTTGATGTTTACATTGAGTTCAAATCCCAAGCATAACTAAGAATCAGGAAGAAATCTAATCGCGTAGTGCAATTATTGATGGAAGTGATAGGAAGAGCCAAGAATGATACATCTAGTTGCAAGAGATCAAATCATCAAAAATATGATCGTTACATGCATTAAAGAGCCATGGAGTGCAATGGCATCATGCAAACATGGCCCAAGAAGTCACTCAACATTGAGCAACTAGCCCTAATTGTGTGCCATGGCAGAAAAAAATTATAGGGAAGGATAACATGACATGTTATCCACCCTCAAAAGTATGGTTGACAATGGGGGGAATCTAGTTTTCCCAAAAACTAAACATTGGTTGTCAATGAGGATCTTTCCTTCAAAATGAATGGCCTAGATGTAGCGATAATCTCCCCGACAAGAGATTAAAATGTAGTCGTCAATGTAGATGAGCTTTATTTCCAATGAATGGCTGAGATGTAGCAAGGAGACTCCTCCCAATGAAGGAAGTGGATAGCATGAAAGGTGGGGATCTCAACCATGTGGCACAATTTTGAGTTCCAAAGCCTTGAGGAAGCAGTGTAGCATGAGGAAAAATTGGAATGGTGACATGTGGAATCATCTCACGCTTTTGGGAAGATGGCTAAATAACTCACGGAAACACGAGATTCATCGAATCTCATAGCATGAGTAAACCTGACTAAGAAAAAATTGAGCCAACTCGGTCAATGAACAAATTGAGCCAACACAAAATGTTAGCTGCCAACCCAATTATAAAACACTATTTTAGTGACCAAAATGTTTACTCAATTTTTTCTGCTACCTAGATCTACTTCTACTTCCTTTACATTGAAAATTTTCATTTTGAGCCTTAACAAAAATGAACTTCCATTAATTTGAAATATATACTTCAAGTCCTCCAAAGATTCAACTATATCTCCCTAGTGACAATGGTCTCCTTGAGGTGATTGAAGTAGTAAATTAGTGTACCACATTTATAGAGATCTTCCATGATGGCACCATCTGTTGAACTGTACCATAAATTGTAGCTTTAAGCCCTCAAGAGGCTTTTCCAAATGGACATGCAAACATGTTATCCACCTTAAGGAGGTTGTTATGGTTTCCCTTTCAATCACCTCATCATTTATGTGGACATAAATTCAAACCATACATAAACCCTTTTATACATGCAATCATATTTTTCTACATTTTTGGGTGCACTCCTAAAAAAACTTACAACTCTAAAATTTTCAAAGTTGGAAGCAAAAAATGAACTTGGCCTACTATTTTGAGAGATTATTTTCTTCGCTTTCAATCATATCAAAAATTGTGTGCCTCTTCTTTGCATGCATACAATTCTACAACACAAACCCACCTTTTATGTGTGCCTTTTGACTTCTGTACACATTTTATTACACTCTCAATTCTATTATACTTGGAAGTAGAAAAGTTAATTCTCTATGCATTTTAATTAATTTAAAAATCAAAATATATCCTTAAAAAACATGATCTTCCTTTCATTTGAAATATTCCTTCGAGTCCTCCCATGCTTGAACTATATCTCATTGGTGACAATAGGTATCCTTGAGGTTATCTAAGTGGTAAATTAGTATAGCACATTTATAGAGATCTTTCATGATGGCACAACCTATTGAAGTGTATTGTATATTGTAGCTTTTCTACTAAAGGCTTTTCCAAATGGACATGCACATATGTCATCCACCTTAAGGAGGTGGTTGTTATGGTTTCTCTTTAGATCACCTTGACCTTATTTTACATCTCCTTTATGTGCACATAAATTTAAATAATAAACAAACTCTTTTATATGTGCAATCAAATATTTCTACACTTTTGGATGTAATACTGGGAAGACCAAAAGTTGTAAGTTTTTAAATTTAGAAGCAAAATTGATCTTGGCCTACTTTTGTGGTAGAATATTTATCTTCCCTTTCAATCATCTCAACATTTGTGCGCTTCTTGTTTCCATCCACACAATTAAAAAGCACAAACCCACCCTTTATGTGCATCATTTGACTATTTCTACACTTTTAAATGCACTCTAGTCCATTACATTTGGAAGTAGAAAAGCTAATTGTCTATGTATTTTAGGCAAGAGCATACACCACACAATGGTAACTTGTGAGTCCCTTACATAGGAGATCTTGAGTTTGAATCTATGTAAACTTAACATATAATAAAAAAAAAATAATAATTAGTCTAGACTTCAACCCATTATTTATATAAAAAAATGTCTATATATTTTAAATAATTTAAAAATTAAATTAAAATAAACTACTACTTTATTATTCTAATTAATTAAAAATGTGATCAATGATACATTAACATAGAACATCTTTACCCATTTGTATCAACAAAAATTATATAATTAAGCTAGGGAATCTCATCATGTGTGACAATAAATTTTCAGTCAATGAGAGAACATAGGTTTTCATAGAAAACAAAGATTTGATAAGACAAAAAAATGACTAGTAGAATTTTTTTTGGTCAAACCAAGGATGTTCTCCTCTTTAATCTTGAATATCATGGTGGGGTAGCAAACACATAGATAAACAATGGAGGAATCACACTAAATGCAAATGGATTGTTATTCGAGAGAGTCTCAATCTCATAATAGAGATAATACAAAAAAAGAGCACAAGACTTAATTTCATCATCTTAGGTATGAAGATGATTACAATGATAGACGGTCCTTCAAGCATTGAATCAATGCCACCCTGACTCTTTTCCACTACTTATTCTTATTGCCAGTCTACCCTTTCAAATCAACACAACTCTACCATTTTCTCCAATTAATTGCTCTACCCCACTCTTGGTTAATCACACAATTCTTCTAAGTTAGGAATCAACTTCCCACAATCAACAACCACCCACTGTATGGTTCATATACTCGTTAACTAAGTTCCAAAATAGATTGCTAGCTGGTGATAGGAAGTTGGGGTTCACGGCAACGAGAAATTGGAGTCCAAAACTACACACTAAGAAGACAATTTAACATAAAGAACATTATAAACTAACATCAAATCAAATCAAAATCATCCTCCTACATCAATGTGACCAATTAACCTAATTATAAATTTTGTGCTCTTTATAATAGCTTAAATATGTAAAGAAAAACTTCCAATTGTAGAATTTTTTTAAATCAATTTATGAATTTTGGCAATAAATCTTTGTTTATTGGTATCATTTCTTTAGAGGATATAGGGTAATTTTTGAAAACTACACAATGTTCTTGAATTTAAGAAACTTTGAATGGAACTATTGTAAGAGCCCAAACTCACTCTATCATGACCTTATTCTGTTTGGCAAATATGGTTTTCTATTACTTTTCCATGACTTACTCTACTTGGAGACAACATGTTTAGGCATTCAAAGACAACATTGAATTGTCCTTTATTGCAAATTGTCCTCTTTCATAGTTGCTAATTTGTGTGAACTAATAATGGGTGGGGCCTAGATGCCAAATCCTCTCATAACAGAGCAGCAATTGTCAAATTTTGAATAAATAAGTAATTTGTCCTCAAGTTAAATATTACACATGTTTATAGCTTGATTTGGTCTAGTAATCTTGAGTTGGTTTGGAGGTGGAAAATTTGTTCTCATAAAATAGGTTACAAGTTCAAATTCTATAAGGATTAAGGTGTGTACGTCTCATTTTAGTTACCTTCTAAAATGAATAAAACTATTATTAACTAAAATCAAACTTGGATGTTTGAGGAGTGACGAGTAACACTCCTAAGCTATTATTAACTAAAATCAAATTTAGATGTTTGACAAGTAACAAATAACATTCCTAAGTTAGTTTGTAGCCCTGCTTATTTTCACACAATGGATCCTATTTTTTAAGAAAAAAAAAAATTCCAAATAATCTCATGGAAATTTTATTTTTTTTGTTAATGAAAACTCCTCTTCCTCAAAAACAGAAGCTTAAGCCTCCTCATGGAACCCCATCCTTACCCTCACCATATGTAGATACAAAAATAGATAGTTAGCATCGTGAACTATAAAAGCTCATTTCATTTCATTTCCTTTCCTCAAGGGTCCAAACAATTTCAATGACTTCTTATGCTGCTTTAGTTTTCAGAATTTATTGTTCCTATTGATCTTCTTTATCCCCCAAAGCTTGCAATGCTATTAAATAAATTTGAGTTCTTTTCGAGTACATCTTTTTTTTCAAGATGGTAAATATTATGCTATATATAAGACTTCCTATTGTATCTATGACATGTAGGATTTTAGCTCATACTTGACATTAAAGCAAGGAAGGTCATTCTTGACCTACACAAATTTATCATTTTCATTAATCATGTTTTACTTTCCTATTCAATGAGATGGTACTTTAATAAGTTTTGTAGTTATTCTAGTCAATGAAGTCCTTAATTACAATCTCTTAGCCTCAATATGGACACGGATTTAAAAAATTTAAATATGGATCTTCCCCATCTTAATCCTCGCCTAAACTTTTTATCTTAGTTGTGCTTGAGTCTTTAACCTCATTGAACTAAGTTCAAAATGGTTTAATTAGTTTAGAGCAGTTAATATGGTTCAATAGATTTGTGCAAGTGCACTTGAGTTCTAGATGGCTCGAGCTGATTCATCCCGGTACAATATGGTTGAGATTGGTTTGTGTAGATGCTAGGTGCACCCATGTTCAATGCAGTCCAATTGGATTCAATAGTTCCAAGCGGTTTATATCTATATAGTCTTGTTTAGATAAGTTCAATATCAAAATTCAATGGTTCAGATTTCAATGATCTAAGGTACAAGTCCAAAGTCAAGGCTTGTCCGTTCAATCAATCAAATAGTTCAAATTTAAAAAATTAAAATTAAAAAGCTCAAACTCAATTCCTGTGGTTCAAGTTACATGATTCAAAAGAACTATCAAGTATGTACAAATTCAAAATCTAAATTCCATCACTTTGAAGTGACTAGATTGATGTTTGGCACATCCTCTAATCATTCAATGTGCTGACATTGTGGGACTAGTTTAATGAAAATACTTGTATAGAAGATGAATCCAAGATAGTCTAACGAGGCACTGGCTAAATAGCTGAATGTTTGCACCGGCTATTTAGCAGCGTCGTTAACTCTATCCGTACTCTAATTGGAACAAATGCATGTACTTCGATAGCCTATCCCATGCAAGTACATCTTTATTTTGTCAGTTAATGTCAAAGTGTTGGCCCATCATTTCTATTGTTTCTGTCTGCTTTACTTCCCATCTGAGCCTAAATGGTAGCTTTCAACTATAAATTTAAGATTTTCTGCCAATGGTCTTTTTCAAATTTTATAGTAACATTTTGGGATTCTTTATGAAAATCATCATTTTTTAATGAAAATATAATTGATATGATATTATTTTTAAAATAGTGTGAATGGTAAAAATTTCTTTTAAATTTTTTAATTTATGTTATATGTAAATATAATAATCACAAGGAAAAATGTAATTGTAAATGAACACGAAGTGAGAAATGTAATGAATTTGAAATGAAGATTATTAGGTCGTGAATGGTTTATGCCACCAAGGGCATGAATAATCTTCTCATTCTTCATTTTCAGCTATATTTTGAGAACAAGGTTCCAGATTTCTCATGACATTGAACACTAGGTATACATTCAAATCCAGGGTACCATTTTATCTTATACAGATAATGGTTATTTTTCTTCTTTTCGTTATCTATGGTATTGATAAATATATTTTAGGATATAACGAGGGCATGCAATTTTTATAGCCTAAAAACATCTAGGGTTAAGCTCTGGCCATTCTAGTTAGTTGATTTTTAGACATGAGAAGGTGTGGGTAATACAGAGTGCCCCCCTGGACACTTTAGAACCCTTCTTTGAAGACTCTTTAGAACCTAATGTAGCTCAAGTTTTCTCTGACTAGAGAATGGAAGACGAGTAACTTAAAGGTGCGTAGAATGGTTTTAACTCTACATCTCTAGTGGATTAACGACTATAACTATGGTACACAAACAAGATAGTCTTATTTATAACATTGCTCATAAACCCCTCATTTCCCAGATTATTTTATTTCCACCCCCGTCGAACCAGATTTGTGTCATTTTCATGGTCAGTAATTTGAGACAGCCCGTCTTATGCCATTGGAGTTTCGACCAAGAATGATTGTTAACAAATTATGTTTAACCTAGTACAGGTTAAATTCAAACTTTTCATGTTTACTTTGCTCCTTTTTCCATTGGTAAACTCTTATGATTAGCTGGTGCCTCTCCATTGCTAGTTTCAAATCCCCCATTTTTTACAAACTTAAGGATGCTGGCAAAGGTTGCCGAGTTTGGTTCTATGTCGGTCAACAACATGTTCTTAAGAATCGTCAAGGCATTTCAACAAGCCCTTGGAGCTCATATCTAGCAACAATCACATTCCACACTACCACATCTCTTTGAGGCATTCTTCAAACACTTCACGTCCATTGTGCTTGCTTCCACATTTCACACACATGTCCATCAAGGTACTCATCGTGACAATATTAGATTGAATCCACATCTAAGTAATATGTTAATAAGCTTTAGTTCTGTAGTCTGGACTGGTTGCAAATTTTACCTTTTTGATGTAGTGGGGACACTTTTCTTATAGGCCAATTAAGGATTATTGGCTCCTTAGCCCATAGGAAATATGCAGGGTCTGGTCCATGAGCACCCACCCTCAATCTTTAGATCATTCAGAAATCAAACAAATTGTTGAGCGTTGAAAGAAGTCGCTGCTTAAAATTTTATAAGATTTTTAATAATGTTTTGATTGATTTAGAATACACAAATGTAGAAGCCTCCACAGGTCTCTGTATTAAATTGTTTCTTGACTGAATGAAGGCAACAAACTTGCCATTGCTGACTCAACTCATGGATTTGCAAATCTACCACGTTTATTTTTAAATGTTCTTTTCAATTTTGAGGACAGACTTGAGAAAGGATAATTCTGGCAAACATGGTGTATTCAATTTACATTTTAAAGTTGTTGGTTGTGTCCTACCATCATCAAGTAGTAGACTTAGATGTAATCTGTCATTACTCACACATCCACAAATCATAAAGTGCTACTTGAAAAGAGACATCTTAATGCAAAACAATATGAAAAAATATAATGAAGTTGTTTAGATGACTACACTTGGAAACAAAAGCTCACTGCTTCTTATATAGACCCATCAGATAGGAATAATTCCTCACTTTTATACAGCAACCACCCTACTCCATTTTAAAATGGTGAAGGCTTGTGAAATTGTGAACTAATTGGGCTTAATGTATCATAGTTTGTGGGTTGACGTAAATCATATTATTCTCGAGTAATTCAATGATTGTTTACACTTAACCTATAGTATCAAAGTAGAAGCCTTTTTTGTCTATCAATATGTTGAAATTATCTCTTTACTTTGAACACTGTAGGAGTCACATGGCGTTTTATAACCTTCTAAGTATTGGTATTAGAACAACATAGATTAGCAACCTAGAAAAAAAATTGAAGTCGAGCATACAAATTATTATTTTCAATGAATAAGCCTGTGCCAAAGTTGATTCTCTCAAACTTGAAGTTGATAGAAAATTTATGCATCCAAAGAAACAGACCATGTTTTATGGATCCTAATTCTATGGCACCAAATGGAGATTGTGGAATCTTCAATAACTTTGAACTCATCTTTATGCTTGCCTCTTACTAGTCAATTTATCTATTTAATCTAAGGGGCAAGACCCTTACCATATTTGGACTATCAAAGCCATTTCAAGGATTTTGCAATTTTTTACATCTTACTATTTTTCTAGGAATTTATCCAATAATGGGAATATTATATACCTTGCTGACAAAGATTATACTACTATCATCAAAGTCTAATATAGATTTGACTAAGATAAAATTGTTGTGATTTCAGATTGATTTAGTTTGAACAAGGATATTCAAGTGTTTACATGGCATTTAAAACATCCCTCTCATTATTCATAGAAAAAACTATTTGATGTAATATTCATGCATATCTTTTAGTATTGGATATAATAATTGGTTTGCCTCACAATAGGTGTGTGATAATCATGCCCAAAGCCTTACTTAGGAATAAGTTATTCAATAGAAGGATTATTTCTCCCACCATGAGGTGCATTTAATTTGTCAACCTAGGGACATGGTTGACACAGTATGTACACTAGGTTCCTTGAAGAGTCATAATGTTTATGCTGCAGGAAGAAATTGTAACTTGTATCTAAAATAATGGAAATACTGGAAGTAAATCTATAGTACTCTAATCTAATCCACCTCCCAAGTGGGCCCCCTTGGTTGGCTTCTACTAATCTACTAACACAGAATGTAAACCAAGAATTACTTCATTATATTTTAAAAACTCCTTACATAAGAACAAGACATATAACTATAGCTCATTAGAAGAGACAACAATGTTTTTTCATAAAAAATTTCCAACCTCCTAAAACTATCAATCCAATCCCTATAAATAGAGGAACAACACTTATTCTAAAATAGAAAAGAAAACAAACAAACTAAAGATCCACCAGAGAAGAAGAGGGAAATATAACAGCTCGAATAATAAGTAATAAAGTTTGGGTGACCAATTAAGAACAATAGTAAATGTAGAGGGAATATAGAAAAATTTCATCTCTACATTCCTGGAATAATGGTTCTTCCTTTGTAGTAGTCATGTCTTCTGGCACCATAATGATTCCTGTGCCACAATTGGGCCTTGACGCTCCTTCTTGAATGTTGTCAACCACTCTCCAGCTTCATCCTTTCCTAGCAAGTTAGTTGCGATGCAGAAATATTTATGCAAATAAACATAATCAAACTAAATTCAAATATTAGAACACACATTCTGATGGTTATATGAAATACTGCATTATATGTATAATATTGGCAAAATATGACATAACTATCTACCCATGGTTTAATAGTTCTATCTAGACTTTATCATAAGTTCAACTAGTTATGAGTTCAAAAATGTCTTAGCAATATTAAAAATAAAGTACTAAAATTAACATAAAATAGAGGCAATAATTAGCCTCATCATCTGCCCCCTGGTAAGTTTAATGCTTGTCCTTAAGTGTTGCATGTTTTGGCAATTGATAAAAAGTCTCCAACCTCAATCCTTCCTCACTTATTACTCATGAAAGTGTAGGAGAATCCTCTTGTTCTTTCCCAGACTTCCCTCGTATGATCCTCCTAAAACTTGTCAAGTCATTCAGAGTTGATGTCATATAGGGGCCAAAGGAGCATGGGTGGTTGCATCATTAATGGACACCAAAATTTTGGTCTAATTTTCCTTCCTAGCTATATGTATTTTAGTGCACATTGAAGGGTTTGCCTCTAAGTTGAGAGGGTTGTGTGGTTTTGACCTTCTAAATCCCTCAGGTAGTCTACTCCATCTACTTCTGACAATGGCCATGGCTCTCTGAAAGAAAAAGGAAGGCATGCTATCATACTCTGCATACACTTTTATTCTAGCCTCGAAAATTTATTTTCTTATTTCCTTGTGCATGTCTCCATAGGTCAAGCTAAACCAATTCCTAAGGATTTCTTCTGGTGTATTTCTTTCTACTCTTAATGGTAGGGGTTTTGTTCTCTCTTGTACTTTGTAATTACTTAGTTGTCTATCATAGTTGGCCTCATTGTGCATCCAAGACATTAGGGCCCTAAGGTGTATATCCTCTATATAAAATGTAGGGTTCCATTGAGTTTTTGTAGTGATAATGAAATTATTCATATACAATTCACAGAGTAAATTTTGTTTGCAGGATGGAAGGGTCTAGTACAAACCATAAAATTCCTAATCTGACCTAAATTTTCAATCTATATCTTTGAGGGTCATCATTAACTAGAATAAGAGAAATTGTTCTTTTAAATAGATGGCATAGATCCTAGGTGGTGGCCTACAAGTAATTATTTGGTTAGCCAGTTTAAGGGTATGATCCATCTTGCTAATTGCACTTTTAATTCTACAATTTCTTTACCTTGGTCTATTATTACCTTCTTCATTTTCTCTTTTTCTTCTTCCCATAGGTTTGTTATTAACACATGTTTATTATATAGCTAAAAAAGAAGTATTTGTAAGGTAATTGGGCCACTTTCTTCATCTTGGATATTTTCTTCCTCTATTCCCTCCATAAGTATTCCAAGAAGTTTATAAACCATGTTTTCTTATAGGAAACTAGGGTAGTTTCTGAACAAGCTAGTTGGTGCATTATTGGGTCTTCTACTTCTTCATGGCTTGGGCATCCTGTTGGCTTACATGGAAATCATTTTGGCATTCGTTCATCTCAGTTTTATATTTGTCACCAAGATTCTGAGGAATGTCTAGAATTTTAGGTTAACTAGGGGAATCATCTGGGATAACTTTTACTAGAGGTTCTTCATTAGATTGTTTAGGTAAAGTGGACTGGGTTTCTGAGGGCACTTTAGGAACTTGTCCTCTTGTTCTAGGGCTTCTTTGCATAGGGATTTCTTCAAGCACCACAACCTTTTTCTTGCTAACCTTCTTTGATGTCTCTACTACAGGAACCAACTTTATTTTCTTTTTTTTTGAGACTATAGGGTTTCATTTTTCTATTGCCAGAACAAAAGTTTCTTCTTGTAACTTCTGTTTACATTTTGCTTAGGCAGAAGTAGGTACATTGCTCATTTGAGTGGGTAAAGGTAAATTTTCTTGCAGATTTTTGGTTTCCATGCCTTGGGTTCCTTGCTCAATAGATGTGTAAATGGAGACTACATTATCTTGGCTAGGCTACACATTAGGGGCAATATGAGGTAGTAGGGTTTTATCCTGGACAAATTTTTCCCATGACATAGGAGAGACATCCCTAAGAGATCTATCTATGAGCATTTTAATTAGGGCATGGTGAGTAATAGAATTGTCCTTTCCTTTTTGGGATTCCTTAGCACTAATGCATAACATATTGAACAAGAAATTAGGGATATTTACTGGAAAATTATGTCTTACATAACTGAGTAACTTAAAATGATGTGCATCTAAATTAGAAAATCTTCCTTCATAGGTAAAATACTTGATAATATGCATGGCCAACTCATTGTATGGTAGAGGAATAGACATTCTTTTGCACCCCTTCTTTGTAATCTCCAATGGAGGGTCAAGTGGTAGGGAAAACTGGGCCCTAGCTGATCTGGCATTGTACTCATTGGGGTAGTGTTCCCCTACTACTAGTAGCTCAATTACTTCCACTATTTGTTCCTCTATGGAAATGAATGTCAATCCCCATACTATTTCTTCACCTTCCTCAAATGTATTTATAAGTTCAGTAGCTGCTTCTTCATCAAACTCTTTAATTTCAAGAAATATCCTAGCTACCCACATGTATTGAATCTTCTTACTATTTCTACATCAGAAAGTAAAACAGTATGATCTACTAGTTTGCATCCCTACAACTTACCTCCCATTTGTGCTTAATAATCTCAACCTCTACTCTATTTCCAACAATTACCCTCTTCCCTTCTATGAATTTTAGACTTCCTCTTTATAAAACCATAGACCCTTTTCACATTCTTCTAGTGTTTCCATCATGAACAATAATAATCTAGTTTTGATAGAATGAATTTTAGATATGTGAGGATCACTTCAAAATGTAATTTGGGTCACATCTTAATTTAATTCAGGTCACATCTTGGTTTGACAATGAGGAATTTTTTTGGAATAAAGGTATTACAATTAACACTTGCATAGTATGGCAAGTAGATTTTAGTCAAAAAAATAGAAAGTATAGATTTGAGGATCTTTAATGAGTAAATATAAATGTCATTTGGAATTAGTAACCTTCCTTGCCCCCTACAAAACATAGACAAGTGTCCTCACTTGTCATACTTGGCACAAGGTGTAACAGAACTAGCATAATGTCGCAACGATATATTTAATGCAGTACTAGATATAATCAACGAAATCTATGTGCTAGTAAAGGTGGCGAGAGTGGAAGAATGGTAGCAATAGCATATGTCAATGGACTCACCATATTATTCAAAGCATAGAAAAATGATGATGTGGAAGGTGGGTGGGTGGTAGAGAAAGAAATGAAATGAGTTGAAAAAGAAGAATTTAGAAAGTGAATGGAGAATTAAACTTTATGTAAACATAAATTTTTTATTATGGGCATGCTCAAAGGAATTCTTATTAAAGAGTTGCAGGAAGATGGTTGGCACCCTCTATTATAGAAAGTGTGACCTATTGCTCGTTTGAAACTGGTTATTAAAATTGTTGCAGGAAGTCTTCTTTTATTTGGGGCTAGTGATACAACTTTAGCCGATGTCCATTGACTAATAACTTGAAGTGTACTAGATCAATTCTGGTTGATTGGACTGCTCCATTTTTAAATACGAGGCTTATTTCATAGGGACCTAGCCATTGTGTCTATAGCTTGCCTGGTACTTCTTTGAATCTAGAATCATAAAGTAATGCCCAATCTCCAATTTGAAATTGCTTACTCTTAATGTGGGAGTCATGCCACTGTTTCCTTTGCTTCTATATGATTTCTATGCTTTCCAATGTAGACTTGTGCATTTCATCCAAAGAATTAAGATACAATAAGCACTCTCTATGTTGCAAGAAGATGAATGTTTAATTCTAGCATTGTTCTTAAAGTTTTGTGTTCAAATTCAATGGGTAGCATTGCTGATTTTTCATAAATAGTTTGAATGGTGTGAACCTTGTGGTGGTCTTCCATGTTGTTTGATATGCCTAGACAGCTTCTGGTAGTCTGCTCCTCCAATCTCTGTGGTGCAATTGAATTATCTTTGTCAAGATGCTTTCTATCTCCAAATTTGTAACTTCTACTTGTCCATTAGTTTGAAAATGATAAGGGCTTTATTTTTTATGTTTGATATAATATTCCTTCATCAGTTCTATTATCAAATTGGAAGTGACTTGAGCACCCTGATCAGTAACAAGTTTTTTGGGTATGCCATATTGAGTAAAGATTTATTCATATAGAAATTTGGTAACTTTATGCTCATAGGCATGGTTCATGGCTTTGACTTCGATTCATTTTGTTAGGTAGTCAGTGCATGCAAGGATGTATGATTTCCCATTGGATGGAGGATCTATTAGACCAATGAAGTCCATGCCCCATTTATCAAATGGTGTTACCACCACCTATGGATTGAGAGGCATTTCATCTGATCTTGTTGGATGACCCATCCTCTAACATTTATCACACTTTTGTGTATAACTAGCTCAATCTTTATGAAGTGTAGGCTAATATTAACCAATTTTAAAAATCTTCAGTGTTGTTCTTCTTACTAGAAATTATCCCCTGCATGGTTCATTATGACATGCATGTAGAATGTTGTATGTCTTATCTTCTCATATACATCTACTCATAACTTGATCAGGTCCAGTGTAAAATAGTGTGTTATCAATCCAAGAGAAATGGAAGCTTTTCTCTACAAGCAGACTCTTATCCTTGTAAGAGAAATGTGCAGGCATTTTGTTAGCTACAATGTAATTAGCTATGTCTACATACCATGGGGTTTGGACAACAATATGAAATAAATTCTCATCTAGAAATATATCATCTATCAAAGAAGTATCTTCTTCATCATGGTGGATTTTGGATAGATAATCAGCTACCACATTCACTTTCTCAAGTTTGTTAATGATTGTGATATCAAATTCTTCCAAAAGAAGTAGCCATCTTGCTAACTTGCTTGTGATGGCAGGTTTGTTCATGAGATACTTAATTATTGCATGGTTAGTATGAACTATTGATGTCAGATTGGTTTTGACAAGTGAGTGTCTACACACTTCATTCATTTACTTAGTTCATGTTGAATAAGTAGTACATGCGAAATACAACATGTATATAATAGAGCATGTCAAGTTCATAGTGAGTGTCAAGCCACTCATGTGCCAAATCACTCAAGTACTGAGAAGACATTCTATGCTAAGTAAGTAATGCATGCTGAGTGATATAGATGCCAAGTCAAAGTATAGAGAGTAGTATATGTTGAGCATCAGAGACTTCAAATGCCAAGTAAGACAATTTTGTTATGGTTGTTTGTAATGGCACACACAACTATGTAAACTATTTTTGAACTGACTTAAAGATTGAATTACAATATTTGGAGATAAGGACAAATCCTATTTGGATTCCCAATGCATTGCATGCAACCAATTATAAAAAGGGAAGGATTAAGCAAAAAAAAGGATGAATCATAGTCACTAAATCATACCTAACCCTAAGTCACTGAAGTCTTCTTAAGGAGGACAAACCTTAAACTATCTATGTTGCAAAGGAGTGAAGGGAGAAAAGAGAAAAGTTTGCATGCAAAAATAGAGCATTCATGGTGGCTAAGGAGTTATGAACTGAGATTACATTGCAAAATTAGTTAAAGGAGAACAAAGGAAAGAAATAGTACAGAACAACAAGACATCTAATAAAAATGGTCAAGAATACATCAATATAGAGGTGATCTATCATCAGGAAATCAAGTGCTAACCGTAGGATCAATGTTGAATCATTCTCAGCTGTGAATCAATTAAATCTCTTAACAACGTACTCCTAACAAGCTGTATTGAAATCCTTTAAGAGGGTACTTAATTTTGAGTTGGGGTCCTTAAATGAGGCACACTTCTAATAGAGTGTTGAAATCCTTTAACAAGTTGAGACCTAAAAGTCTTTGTAAGCCTTTAACAAGGTAGACCTTTCATAGGGTAGATCATGCCTCATGATCAAAATATTGTAACCTTCATTGGATACATTTTATTACTACATTAGTGAAGATTTATGGATGTCATACCCACCCCAGTTTTACCTTCTCATTAGAGGGTCTCTGAGTAATCATATCTGGTGTCATATATGTTTACTTATTTACATGATTTAGATGTACACGCTCTACATGGTATTTTAGTTTACTTAGTTAATGTATGAGATGGATGTGTGGTAAATGTTTTAAGGGTCAAAGTTTAACTACTGAATCACCTCCACCCCCCCCACTCTCTCATAATTTTACTCTTCCTATTATAATTCCAACAATTAGTATCAGAGCCTAGTTCTCTAAAAGAAAAGTTTTTGATCTTTGAGGAAAGATCTTGAAAATGGAAGTCTACAAGTTGGGAAAGATTATTGAGAATCGGGGAATTTAAATACAACTCATTCTACATCAACTGGATGAAGCAAGAGAAGAACTAAATAAATCTTTGAAGAGAAGGAAGGAAATTTCCATTTAGGAGAATGACACACAATACAGAGAGATTGATACTACTAAGCTATTCTCTAATGAAGAAACCAATGAATTTGATGTACTAGTTGCAAATCTAATGGAATAGAATAGAGACCAATCTGAGGATTAATACAACTCATTCTACATCAACTAGATGAAGCAAGAGAAGAACTAAAGAAATCTTTGAAGAGAAGGAAGGAAATTACCATTCAGGAGAATGATACACAATACAGAGAGATAAATACTAGTAAGCTATTTTCTAATGGAGACTCCAATGAATTTGATGTAGCAATTCTAGATCTAATGGAAAAGAACAAAGCCCAACATGAGGAAATTAGAAATCTCAAGTTAGAGCAAGAATAACAAGCCATACTATTATGTGAGGTGACTGAATAGAAAAAGAGAGCTATGGAAGACAAAGCCATGATTGAAGACGAGAAAAGAGTTTTAAAAAATAGACTGGAAGAGAAGTCATTAGAGCTAACCAAAATTTTCAACATGTAATTGGATACTCTAAGTCAAATGACGAATGCAAACTATGAATATAATGTTAAGGATATTGAGATAACAACATTGGAACTAAAAAATGAGCAATTGAAGAGCAACCTAAAAAAGGAAAAGGAATTCATTGAAATTTTTAAAAAACCAAATGAAGCCATCAAATACTTTATGCAATTATTGAGATCCCCCAGATCCAATAACGATACATCTAGATTGAGATACACAAGTACTGAAGAAGGAGAATAATTCGAAAGTGTTGAAGAAAGAAACAACAAAGGTAAGAACTCTAAACCTACTTGTCATAATTGTGGTAAGAAAGGACATACTACTAATGTGTCTATGAGCAAGACTGTAAATCGAAATGTGAAGCATAAGAGCATGGTTCACTACCATAATTACAACAAACAAGGACATTAGGAAAATATATTTAGAACCAAGACCATGCAGACACAAAGATTTGAAGGATATTGTTATAACTATCAAAATTATGGACATAGAGCTTTTGAGTGCAAATCCAAACCCATGTGGTCATCAAATAGGCAAAAAAAGGCAAGGAACAATGGCAACTCTTACAACTTGGATTATAATACAAGATATAACTGTCATTATTGTAAAGAAATGGACATGTTCCTAAAAGTTGTGTTAGGAAACACTTCAAAGGTGACTACAAATGGTGGTTGAGTCAAACCACATGTTTTAGTTGTTTAAATATTGGTCACATCAGTTGCTACTGTCCAACAAGGTCAAAGGCACCAAATTGTGAATTTGATAAAGGCCAAGGCAAGGCAGATGTTAAAAATATCAAAGATGAGATGAACAAGATATGGAAGAAAAAGGATGGTTGCAACACATCAAATGGAGAAGGGATCACTTCACCCAATTTCTCAAGTGATCACACCTTAACTAAGAAATAAAGAGGTATACGAGACTGATATTTAAAGGTTATATCATACATTAGTTCCAAAAGAACTTAGTACTAAAAAGACTATATAAGCATGAATAAAGATGCAAGATGTTATTAGGAATCCAAGAAAATATTTAAGTTTTCATGTTACTGCCGAGCATGAAATGTGTCATATGACTGTCGAGTAGAATTTTATAGGATGCCAAGCTAACAAACTGGCTAGTTGATGTCAAGCTCATAATGGTTGCCAAACAAATGGAATGATAATGGATGTTGAGTGAGCCTAAAATTGGTTTATGTCAAGCTTACAACTGCGTACGCACTCAACATTTATTGTACAACTTCAAAGATTATTTGATCAATTTTTAACTCATTTCACATCATTTAAAAATCAAGAAAGAGCAAGGAGAGCAGAAGGCAATCAGAAAACTCATCCAAAGTAATTGCAAAATATTTTAGTAGAAATTCTACATCATCTCGTTAGATCTTCAAAGGTATTTATCAAGTGTCAAGTTATGCTATTTATATTTTTGTAAACCCTAGTTTTTCATAATGGCATGTAGTTCAAAGAATGTAGAGGGACAAGAATTTTTGAATGTTCAACTAATTAGTAATGAGGTTAAACAAACAATATTTAAAGCCATACCAAAGATTGCTTATAAAAAAGACCGCTCTGGTGCATTATCCATGATACCACTGAATGTTTTAATGGTTTAAGATGTTAGGAAATGCTAAAACTATAAAATTGGAAGTATAGGTGATATAGTGATCAGGAAAGCATATAGAAAACTTTGTGAGAGTGGTGTGCCAAGGGAAGAATACAAAATTGTAGAAAAGAAAGAGTTAACTTGTGCCCTAGATTTCCAAAATGTGTTTAAAACTAAATGGATTAGGATTGTGTTTAGCAGAATTCATGAAAATTCACTTTAGTTAGATAATGGACCCATCAAGATAACCAAAAGGATAATCCATAGGGTAACAAGGTATCCAACCTTAGACTGGCCTAAGACTCTAAGAAGTGACTCAAAAGAGGTTATTGAGAAAAATACTAGAGTTGTATGGGATAAGAGAGGAATGACAATTGATACCATTACAGATCCTTTGATAGACTTTGTAGTAAGGGTTATTTCACATCAGTTTGACCAATCCAATAGATTGAATAGTGTGCCATGTATTGCAGTAGATGTTGATTATAAAATTATCAAGAATGATCATGCATACAATCTTGTAGAATTATAACTACAATGACTGATTGAGAATATAGGAGCAATAAGGAAGACAAAGAGTGCACAATATAAATTTGGTTCTATTTTGATATGCATTTTCTTTTATGTTCAAAACACTTTTCCTACATTTGGCATAGTTGCATGGAAAACCAACAGGTTAGTGGCAGTACCGATTGGTGAGTTCATTGAAGAATTGGGAGAGAACTTTGAGTTAGTTATGACAAGCTATTTTGAGGACTTTAAGCAATCAATAAAGAAAATATTGAGAATACCAGTATCCTTAGTGGAAAAATATTATGATGATGTTTGCTTTCTACTGGATGCTGATTATACTTTTGTTCAAGCAGCAATTCCAAGGGTAAGATGGCTAAGGCCATTAGGATATGAAGTCAATATAGATGATGCCTATATAGCTATTACAACTTTACTTGTAGAAGACATTGATAAAAATGCAAAATCATTTGGGAACTATGAGATTGCTAAATCCAAAATCACTATGGAACTGAAGATTTCCTCTATTATTAAGAAAAAGAAGAAGTTGGTGAAGAAATTAAAAGATAAATTTGGTGAAGGTGCCAAGTAGGAAGAGGGGGAGGAAGAAGAAGAGGATGAAGAGGAAGAAGACATCAAGACACATGCACCACTTGCATTAACTCAAGGAATGGGTGAAGATCAGCCAAACGAGGAGACAAAAGTTGTTGAAGGTGCCAAGGGAGAAGAAGTTGAGGAAGCACCTACACCCACTAATCAAAAGAAGAGGAAGGCCAAGGCCCAACTAGTGATAAAATACAAGAAGGTCACCAAGTTGAGTTAGCCCAAATCTATAACACCTACTATAAGGGCTAGAGCACATGTCACTACACTAAAGGCAAAAGAAAAGACAAAACCTATAGAATAGGGAGGTGAAGTGCAAAAAAGACCAAGGATAAAGTACATTGCACAAGCTAAATCTAATGAAGATAAAATAGAATCAGATGACAATAGCTAATTTTAACTGGTGAGTCATAATCCTCTATCAAACTTAGAAAATCTATGTAAAAATGTCAAGAATAATGCAAATTTTACAGGATTTACTCATGTTAATTTTGATTATCTTGGTAAAGTTGAGAAAAATAAAGTGGAGGAAGTTATATATGCCATGATGGAAAAATTTAAGAAAACCCTACTAGAAATTGCCAACTCAATCCCTAAAAGTTTATATGAGAGAGTTGAGCAGAAATGGAACTATTGCTTGAACTAGGAGAGACAAATACAAGAGACTTCACTTGCACAAGTGATGCCTAAACTCAGTAAGGTACACATTGCTAAGGCTATGGAGAAATGTGCAGTTAGGTTTGTAACTAAATATAGAGCCTTTAACATACTACAAAATTATATTAAAGATGTAGTTAAGAGGTCTACTCAGATGTGGAAGATAACTTATGGACTTCCTAGATAGTAAAGGTAGGTGAACAAGAGCCCATTGAGGTGAAGGATGGTGAAGAAGATGAAAAAAATGAAGGAACTATTGAGGGAGATATAGAAATGAAAGTAAATGACAAGGTAACAACTGAGGCAGAACAACAATAAGAACATAGGTGTACAAGATACACAATTTCCTAATGTCAGCCCTCAACATGTAACAAGTGTAAGTTCTAATACAATAAACGTAAAGGATTTTTTTGATCTCACAACTCAGAACATCAATTCACTTGTAGAGGAAGATTTGAAAAAGATACTTGGTCAATCTACATTGCAGGCCAAATTATGTGATAATCTAGTATTGGTGAGTGTAGATGAGATACAGTAAATAGTGACTAAAACTACAAAGGAAGAGGTGAATACACAAGAACCACACACTATCACCTTTCAATTCACTAATGTACAACCTTTAGACAAAATACCTAAAGCTACATAAAAAAAGGTTGATATAGTTGAAAAGGACATAGTACAAACCTAAGCCATTATAGAAACATAGAGTGAAATAGGTCAGATAATCTTATCTGCACCTCCATCACAAGTACAAGGTGCATTACAAGGTATTGTTGAAGCAAAGGACAAGCCTGAAGAGACAAAGTTGACACCAAAGATAAAGGAGCAAGTAGCCATTCAAGCACTAGTAACTTTACTGAAAACTGGCACTCCTTCCAGTCATAGTCTTCAAAAGCCAAGCACAAATGTAGCACCATGACAAATCTCAAAGTCGAGTCAAAGCTCATCAAAGGCTGAAGAAGTGATACAATATGGAGATGTGAAACTTGATGAAGAGATTGCATTACCAAGGTATGACTTTGACACAATGACAATTGAGCAGATGAGCATACTCCAAGAAGCCCTAGCTAGAGAGAAGCATTAGGAAATGCTTAGAAGGGAGCATTGGTAGAAGCAAACATTGCAGGATATCAAATACATCTTTTTAGATGCATTTAACTTGCTGACTCTTGATGAAAACAAGCCACCCATTGAGCAGCTAAAAAATATAGTGGAGAAGGTTAGTGATGTAGACCTAGACACAAATGCAAAATTATTAGAATGGATAGAAAAGAAATTCTAAAGAAAAGTAAATGAGAAAATTTTAGGTGATATAACACTCACACAAGTTGCATTGGCAACAAAGGTAGAAAGTGTAAAGAAGGTACTTGATAATATCTTCTCACTATACACGAAATTGTGCAATCCAACACTCTTCACACAAGAGACAAGAAGTCACATTTTTACTTTGGAAAGTCAGATTAATGCATCAGGAGCAAAATTACCTATGACACCAGCTCAAAGTGAGAAGAACTTCAGAACTTTGTTGCAAACCTAGAGTCAATTAGTTGCATTGTCAGTAGATGAAGGTAATATAAGGGCTACACTAATTAACATCCAAACAAAATTGACCCTACACATGGAGATTTTTCACAAGGAATTAGGCTACATTGAAACACTTATGAAGAAAGATCCCAATCTTTCAATATTAGATGATCTAGTCCACATTACTGTCGAGCTAGCTATCCAAATCAAATCTTTGGATGTAGCATGTGAAAATTGCAATGCCACTCTCAAAATTATCTTAGATGTCCATTAATATTTCTTGGAAAAACACACAATTAGTGTATAAGCCCATTGACATAAGTTTTAAAAAGGGGGAGATATATAGATTTTGGGGGAGATATAGATTTTGGGAAGATATAAAATTTTGGGGAGATAAAAAGGAGATAGAGAAAAATAAGAATAAGAATGAGAGCAGAGAGCAAGAGAAGGGACAAAGAAAAGACAAAATAAGCTAAGGTGGACCAAGCACAAACAATATCAATTTCAAAGAGCATCAGTTGAGGCACATAAACTCAGAAGGAGTATATAATTTTGAATACAAAATAGACCTATCAACTCAGAGGGATTTATCATTTTGAATATAGAACAAACTTATCAACTCAAAGGAAGTTATCAGATTTTGAGGTATAATTTATAAGTCAAATAAGAGATATGTTATGCTCATAAGAATAAGGATATTGATGCATGCCCAAGTTTTTTTGACACTCATGTCAAAGGGGGAGATTGTTGATCTCAAATTAGTTTTGACAATTGAGTGTCTACACACTTTAGTCATTTACTTAGTTCATGCTGAATAAGTAGTACATGCCAAGAAAAACATGTATATAATAGAGCATGTCGAGTCCATAGTGAGTCCCAAGCCACTCACGTGTTGAGTCACTCAGGTGCCAAGAAAATAGTATATGCCAAGTAATTCAGGAGTTGAGTAAGTAGTACATGTCAAGTACAGATGTCAAGTCAGAGTATAGAGAATAGTACATGCCAAGCATCAGAGACTTCAAATGCCAAGTAAGACAAAAAAAAATTATAGTTGTTTGTAATGGCACAAACAACTACATGTAAACCATTTTTGAGCCAACTTAAAGATTGAATTATGATATTTGGAGATGAGGAAAAACCCTAATTTGGATTCCTCAATGCATTTCATGTAGCCAATTAGAAAAAAAGGAAGGATTAAGAGGCAAAATGGATGAATCACAACTGTTGATTCATACCTAAACCTAAGTCACTGAATTCTTCTTGAGGAAAAGCCCTAAAATATCTATGTTGTGAAGGAGTAAAGGGAGAAAAGAGAGAAGTTTACATGTGAAAACAAAGCGTTCATGGTGGCTAAGGAGTTATGAACCGAGATTACATTGCAAAATCAGTTAAAGGAGAATAGAGGAAAGAAATAGTATATAATGGTGAGATATATGATCAAAAGGATCAAGAACACATCGGTATAGATTTGATCTGTCATTAGGTAATCAAGTGCTAACCATAGGATCATTGCTAAATAATTCTAAGAGGTGACTTAGTTAAATCTCTTCATAGAGTAGTTCGAATAAGCTATATTGAAATCCTTTAGTAGGGTATTTACTTAATTGTGAGTTGAAGTACATTAACAAGGCACACTTCTAACAAGGTGTTGAAATCCTTTAACAAGCTAAGACCTAATAGTCTTTGTAAGCCTTTAAAAGGCTAGACCTTTCACAAGGTAGATCATGTCTCATGATTAAAACATTGTAACCTTCATTGGATACACTTTATTACTACAGTAGTGAAGATTTGTGAGTGTCATCCCCACCCTAGTTTTACTTTCTCATTGGAAGGTTTATGGGTAATCATATCTAGTGTCATATATGTTTACTTGTTTACATGATTTAGATGTACATTCTCTACATGGTATTTTAGTTTACTTACTGAATGTATGAGATGGATTTGTGGTGAATGTTTTAAGGGTCAAAGTTGAACTACTAATTCAACCCCTCCCTCCCTCCTTCCCCCCCCCCTAGCCAAGAAGTTTTCCTTTCATATTGTAATTCTAACATAAAAAAAATGGGATAACCAGTTATATAATGCCAGAATTTGTTTAGAGCATAAACTACTACTACTAGTTCTTTTTCAGACATTGTTTAGTTTAACTCTAGTCCATGAAGGCTCTTATTGATATAGTAGATTGCATTTTCAAGGTTTTGAGATTTTTTCATGGGACTGCACCAATGGTATACTCAAAAGCATATTTATGTATTTGAAAAGGCAAAGTCCAATCAGGACCCCTAAGTATTGGTACAGTTGTCAACAGTGACTTGAGCTGCCAGAAGGAGTCATTACATTCCTTCATCTAGGAAAATTCAGCCTCTTTGTTAAGAAAAGTATATAGAGGGCTATCTATCTGACTAATTTTTTTGATGAACCTCCTATAATATCCAGCATGTCCTAGGAAAGATCTAACTTCTTTTTTCTTTGTGGAAATAGGGAGTGTGAGAATTACCTCTATTTTTGTAAGGTCTACCTGAATTTTAGCTTCGGAGATAAAATGTCCCAAGACCATGACTTCTTGCATCATTAGAAAGTATTTCTCACTATTGAGAGATAGGTTGATTCTTTACATCGTATAAGTATGTTGTCCAAGTTCTTTAGGGCTTTCTCAAATGTGACATCAAATGTAGTGAAGTCGTCCATGTATACCTCCATGCAATCATGTGATATGTCAGCAAAGATGTTGATTACAACTCTCTGAAAAGTGGCCGGTGCATTGCATAAGCCAAATGGTAATACAAAATAAGGATAGGTACCCTAAGGACATGCAAATGTGGCCTTCTCTTGATCTTCTAGAACAATACTTATCTAATTGTAAGTACTGTATCCATATAGAAATGAGAAGTATTTCTTTCCAGCCAAAGTATCCAAAACTTGGTCAATAAAAGGAAAAAGTGTGATATCTCCATTTCGACATATAAATTAACTAATAAATAAAGTATTATACATAGTATAATATTAATAATTGATAATTTATGTAAAATATTATTATATATTTATATGCCATAAATAATTAATATATGTTTGTATGACAATAGTATATGATATTATATCTTTGTTATATATCAAAATAATATTTAATTAAAATGATTCATATATAATATATAATCATATATAATTAATATTAATTAATATAATAATATATAATATAACTACCTTATTAAATATAATTAATGAAAAGACACGTCCCTACGAAATACTGGATATATATATAGAATTTTGAACATTGAAGAGGATATCATAAGGAATATTATCAAATTTATACAATTCAAAAGGGAAATATCTAATGCCCTAAAATGGGACATTACAAGTGGTATCAGAGCTTGTTCCTACTAGCCTATAAAAAATAAAATATATATATGAAAAAGAATTTAGAAAGACATTGGTAGTATGGAAAGATAAACACATCAAGAAATTAGGGTTATTGTGTTACCAAAAAGTCATGGTTTACTTAAGAGAAGCATATCTATTGACATGTTATCATCTTATGCATGAGTCTAGATTAGATGAATGTTGGCAATCGAACAATGAATACTCTTGCACAAAACATGAAGATTGGAAACATAACTCAAAGTTAGCACTTTAATGAATGTTGGCAATCGAACATTGAATACTCATGCACAAATCATGAAGATTGGAAACATGACTCAAATTTACCACTCTGATTAATGTCTATAAATAGAAGTGATAATGGCGAGTTCACATTGACAAGTTACCACATTAATAAATGGTAAATCTTAATGGAACGATTAAGATAAAAACACATGATTCTTAAAAGAAATACAAAACAGTGTTATTTTCCATACAATACAAAAGGACCATCAACAAATTTTCATTGCATGTTCAAACTCTTTTATTATCTATGTTGAAAGAAACAAAAAATTATTGCCATCGAATATTGATGAAGAATAGAAGTTCAAATGAAGGGAAATGATAAAATAATTAAAGTCACCTCAAAAATGATGTAGGAGAATAGCTTAAGAAGAATACCCAACCAAGTGGCAAATACCAGAAAAGATGGCACCAGCTCTGTTGCATCGAAACCCACCCTATGCCCACTTGGGTAGATATCTATCTGCATGCAGAGTTGCATCCAATTTGACGGGGCCCTACCAGATCATTCTCCGATTGGGAGTAGAGTGAATGGAGAAAATGGCTTGTAGAATTGTAGGGCTCAACCCCAGAAAGAATGAAGTGATAAAGGACTCCCCGAACTGAGAAATCCTTGGGCGTGCCCATGGTTTAGTATGCGCACCCAGGTGATTGATCTGTTTCCCGGTTCAGAGTTCAATGCCAACAATCCATACAAAACATAGACCAGGAACATAATTTATAAAGAAAGCAAGCAAATGAAAGACAAAGGAAAGCATCAATTTAAATAATGCATCATGGATTCTCAATTTGTAAATAGTATGAATTTCATGTACAATGAAGATCACATTTTACCTTATAAATTGTGAGATTAGTGAGTAGGCCCATGGGTTAAATGATGAATGAAAGGAAGAGAAGTAATAAGAATTCATAGATTCAAAATTATTTTTCTTCATTAATCACATGGATTGGTAATCATGCAAATGGTACATACATCAGCACACCCTTATAGGGTATCTAGCCAATAAAACTTCTACTTGTGTGAGAAGTAACTATTGTCCACGTGCATCCACAGATAACAAGACTACCACATTGGAGAAAATCACACTATAAGGAGATTATCACATTGAAATATGTCCTTAATAGTACTAAAGGTATTGGGTCCCATTTACTTCGTAAAGTGGTGACGTGGAATACCATGAAAGTTCACATATTCAAAGGATCAATTCATTTGGAAATAAAGAAAATTAAATCAACAATGTAAGTGTAAAATTGGGGATAAAGTTTAAAGTAACTAAATGGAGAAGTAGTGTTGAACATGTGTACTCGACATTCATATTGGAAAGTACAAAAGACATTGCATCATCTTTGACAACAATGTGAACATCAGCACATGCACCATCATCAGATCAAGTAAATGACATTTCTCTCCTATAATAACATAGAGGAGTTTTTCCATAATCAAAAGGATTATTAAACATAAAATATAGTGCAATTAATTATAGTAGCAATGATTTATATTGATTTTGATTATAAACTTTGGGAATGATTTACATTTAAATTGACTTTGATTATTGAATATAATATAAGGTATGAGAATAATCTATATTTAATCAATTTCTTATTATGATTATTGAATATAATCTATGATGAAATATATGGGAATGAATTACATTGGTTAAAAAGGTAAGTTCCCTAAATTGATGATTTAATGAATCCCAAATTATTAAATAAGATCATCACCTTCCAAGATAAGATAAGGTCGGCAGTGGAATGGGCTGGGTGACACCACTCAGAGGGACTAGGTAAGGCCTGTGGTGAGATGGGCATTGGGATGCATCATCCAAAGGTACTAGGTAAGGCCTATGGTGGAGTGAATACCCTAGTACATCATACAAAGGCACTATATTGGAGATGATCAAAGAGAGATAACAATAATGAGGGAGAATGGTGAGGCTCATGATTGGGTAACATGGCACCCTATTATAGGTTCTCCTCTTGTACTCAAAAAATGATGAGTTAATAAATAACTGTGCTTTTGATTGACAAGGTACTAAATTGAGAGCATAAATACCTTGTCATGGGATTGATATAAGGAAATCCTAAAAAGGTGAATCTATATATAAATGTGTACTAATAATATTTTGTGGTTGCCGGTTCACAATCAAGGAATTGCATAACATGTATCTTCATTTGTTTGCACTGTGTTTGCTTCATGTTTTCATCTGTGTCCGTTGTGTATGATTTGTGTTTTCATACATTCATGTGTCCACTTCATGTTTTTATTCATGTGACTACTTTGCCCACTTCATGTCTTCATTCATTAAAATGTATATCTCATAAATCTTTTAGGTCTTTGGTATATAGATATGTTTGTATCTAGGAAAGAGCTTGTGTATGAATGATTTTTCTTGAGGACAAGCAAATTTGAGGGGAAAGGACTGTGATATCCCCATTTTGGCATATAAATTAACTAATAAATAAAGTATTATACATAGTATAATATATATAATCGATAATTTATGTAAAATATTATTACCCTAAGATACAAATATAAATTGTTATATATTGTATAATTATAAATATTAATTATACATACATACATACATATTTATATATATATATAATTAGATATTTATATACCATAAATAATTAATATATATTTGTATGACAATAGTATATGATATTATATCTTTGTTATATATTGAAATAATATTTAATTAAAATGATTCATATATAATATATAATCATATATAATTAATATTAATTAATATAATAATATATAATACAACTACCTTATTAAATATGATTAATGAAAAGACATGTCCCTATGGAACACTAGATATATGTATAAAATTTCAAACATTGAAGAGGATATCATACATAATATTATCAAATTTATACAATTCAAAAGGGAAATATCTAATGCCCTAAAATGGGATAGGAAAGTGATCCTTCTTTGTGGCATTATTTAACTATCTATAATTTACAAATATCCATCACTTACCTCCTTTCTTTGGTACAATAACTAATGGTGATACACATTCGCTATCAGAGATTGGATAGATGAATCCAACATCCAATAACTTCTACAACTTAGTCTTAACTATCTCATGCAATGCTAGATTTATTCTCCTCTGAGGCTAATGGATTGGCAAGCTTCCATCATTGATGTAGATCCTATGGGTGTAGAGTTTAGGGCTCAATCCTACCATATCCCCATAATCCTAAGAAAGGGTTTCTTCATGCTTATTAAAGAGCTTAGTTAACAATCCCAATTGTGATTGCAACAATTTGTTGTTTACATGGAGATTATGACTAGGAGAAAGTTCCACAGTAGTTGTTAACTCTACCATTGACACTTCTGGTACTAGACTTGTAGCTACTTCACTTGGTAGTAATTGATTAATTATCTCAAGGCTTGTTGGGTAGTCATAGTCTTCATAGGTACATAGCTTTAAGCCAAAACTCTCAGCAATATCTCTGGCCACTATACATTCATTGGTAAGAATGTTATGTATTACACCATCTTCCTTGTGCATTTTCAAAATAGAATGCATATGCAACATCATGAGCTAGGCTACAAAATTTAGCTCTTCCTCTTTGTCCCCTAAATCTAGCCAAATATGTTCCCCCAAGTCTAGTTGGGGTTGGGCAGGTGGATATAGCACTAGCTTCCTTATGGTTTGACCATTTGGAATTGTCATACTTCCTAATTTGTAATTAATTTTAGCATCAATGGTGGCCAACTAGGATCTCCCTAATATGACAGGATATCCGACAAGTTTTACTTTGGGTGATAGGATAAGAAAATTAGCAAGGTATTTCCATGAATCTAAAGTCACTATCACATCTTCTATTAGACCATCTGAAGTGATAGTTGAACTATCAACAAATTGTAACACTATGGGAGTTGTACTTAAGCCTTCTATGCATAATCTATGCATTGTATCCTTACTCGTCACATTTATTGTTTCTCCCAAATCAACTAAAGCAATTTTCATAGCCTATCCATTTATAATCAAATTAAGTACTGGACTACTAGGATTTAAATACTTTGGTATCACTACCTTCCCTAACATGATATCTACTAATTTCTTGACAACATGGACTGTTTGAGGATCTTTCTTCTTCTGCCTTGGCTTCTTATGGCATGCTTCCTTAATAGCCTTTCCATAAAAAGAGACATCCTTAATAGCTTGGAACAGAGGGATTTGGATGTGCATGTTTTTCAACTTCTCAACAATATCAGATGTCTCTTCCTCTTGGGATATAGATATCTCTTTATTTAGCCTATGTGGAAAGAGAGGATTCACAGAGGTGTGGTCAATAGTCTTGCTAGGTATCTTAGTTGGTGGGTTGGTATTTGGTAGTATAGCTTCTGGAAGTGGTGTTGCAGGAGTGTCTGCAACTTTTGTGATAATAGGATATTC